>JARHVA010001023.1:2692500-3292500 GCA_037957365.1 Torreya grandis | reverse complement strand
AAAGGAGTGTTTAAACTATGGACCCATTAGGATTGAGATTAGCAAGTTGAGTAGTCACCAAATGGGATGTAATCATTTTTTGAATAGGATTAAAAACTATTATTTGAGTTGAAACATTTGTTATCCCCATGAAATACATAACAATATTAGTTTCAAGAAATAAATTTTGAAATACATATCTTGTGCCCCCATTATAACTATTAGGTTGTATTGTGTCCAAGTGGAGGGTCTTTGGTATATGGGGATGACTCATAATTATAATAAAATGATCAATAGATGGACCTGGTTGGTCATCTATGTTTTTTATGTTCTTAGTTTCCAAAATGGTTTTTAGGATTCCATTAAGATGTTTAGGGTTTTGATGAATATGCTCATGAAATAATTCAATTATTTTCACTTTCTTATGATTTATTCATTCATGTTTATTGGTTTCATTAGACTCATGGTTTCCATTATAAAAATATTCTTCTACGATAACCTCATCAATATATTTTTCATTCTCAAAATTGGTATCATCATGATCTATAAGATTAGCTACCTCATTGACTTGAGAAATATTAGGTGGTGGGAGGGGAGTCTCAATGTTTTTAATAGACATACTATCTAATTTAAGGCTATGCCTAGGTTTCATGAAAAATAATATAAGTAGCAAATAAAAAGTACAATAATCTAAGACCTTAGATGAATAAAAACCCTAGGAATCAGAAATGTTTATATTAATATGAATCAAGTTCACTAAATTTTTAACCCTAAAAATATATATTGGGGTTATCTAAGGTTAAATGGGATAGAGATATCCTAAGGGACAAGAGTAATAAACCATCTATATAGTAGACTAAATAGATGCTAAACTCAAATATAACATATATTGAATTCATTAAACTGATATAGGCTAAAATTAGTAAGTTAAACTATGATAGATATAAAAATGAAAAATATATAATGTAATTATGTGGTTCTTATGCTAATAAGGTTATATATTTAGAATATGCATGAAGTAGATCAGAAGAGGGTTATAAAATGGTTGTCAAATTATGGATTAAGTTCCTCTAGAGACATAAACACTAGTGTCAACCTTGGATAGTTACATTGATGCTAATATCTAAACCTAATGTAGGTATATTATACATAATACCTATTGGAAAAGTATGTGACCACTTGGATGCTTATATATTTTTATTTGCCTTCATCTGGTGCATTCAAATCTAGGTCATAGATTGTCACTCATGAAATTATAAAATCCTAGTTCTTCATCTTCATAATGACCTTGGGAGAAAACGGGTTAATGGGAAAATGGTTTTGAACTAACCCTAAGGACCCCTATATCAATGAGAACTTCCTACATATCTAATACTTTGAAGAGGGCCTCAAACTGATGTAGTTCTCCCTTACGTGTTGGCTTGTATGTGAATCATACAATATGTGGAAATAACGCACAATAATGACCTAGCTTGTAACTTTTAAAATATATCTCTTACGTTGATACTATATTTATTAAAACTTGTGTATGTTTTTTACCTATGAATGATATGAAAATAAGATAAAATAGGGAAGCTTTCCTTTATCAAGTGCTTGATTGAATGCTTTGATAAGTTGCATTGGTCTGTGTTAGGTTGTAGGTGAGGAATGAATAAGGGTTTATTTTTTATTTATATAAATCCCTTTGGATAATTAAATCACTTATTCCAACCATTAGGATATGTTTCATTTGAAAATTGGATGAGTTTAGGGCACTAGACACTTATGTCAGAGTAGGACACCTATATTGATGTAAGTGTTTGCCTGGGACGCTAGTGTCTAAGGAACATGAAAGTAGATACAAGATCAAAATTTTTAGGGGAATAATATAAGTATGATTTAAGAATTATAGGTAATATGGAAGGTTTGGGTCACCAACATAAGACTAGTTAGACCAAGAGATAGGCCAAGGGGAACATGATAAAGTAGATGTAAGAGTTTTGAAAGCAAAAAAGTTCTATAACTGAGAGTAATAACCAAGGTCTGATTTTTCCAATTATACAAGACTAAGGTGATATATAATTTATAAATATCATATAAATATTATGCCATATGTCATAATCCCATATTAATACTTCCTTAGGTCCCCTCAATTTCTCTGCCTAACCATATGTCTCCAAAGTAATCAATATATTGACAAGTGTCATGATCTTGGTTACTCACCCCATAATACTTCCTAAATCCTTGAGTTTTACCCATAAACCTTTTGGATGCATAGGATCATAAAAAATGGTGTGATCTAACTTCATCATCATCTTTTTTCTTCTTAAATATCTCCAAAATCCCTTGATCCCCTAGATGAATAAGATCATGCCATGTGGCATGATCTCATTTCTCTAGGCCCCTGGGTAGTTTGTGTGATTCCCTTTAATAATTGGTCCCCCAAATGAATAATAATGTGCCACATGAGATGATATTATTTCTCTAATGACCTAGGGTAGTTAGTATGTTTTCAAGCTTGCTAAGGGAATAATATCTCAACAAGTGTCAAGATCCCATCTCACCAAGCATGTTCACATCATTAGTCTATGTAAGCATCAAGTTAGACCCTGAGTAAGAAAATAGATGACATGTGGCATGAACTATCAATTGGATGACATGATGGTGCACACATTAACATTTATGAGCATAAATTTGATGTCATCTTACCTATTAAAATTCTCAAACTTGAGACTGTACTCAAGACTTAGAATTTTTTTGAATTATTTTAGGTTCTTGTTTGATCCATTTCTTGAATGCTAATTTGGAATGTCTTTTGATGATTTTAAAGTCCATGATCTAATTGAGTTATGTCATTTCCTAATTAAAATTGGTATTTTTTCTTATATCAATTATGAGATTGAATTCTAAAAAGGGTTTTTATACTCATTTTTGTGAACTAGCTCTCCTTATTTTGATTATAAATTGGCTATTTGTTCATTCTTTTCTATATTTGACTTGGTTGATTTTTTATTTGAAAAAGATTGATTTATTTTTAATTTATTTATCTTAGAAGCTAATCATTTCATATATTTGGGTGAGATCATTTTTATCTTTACTAAAATCCATTTTTTTAATTAATATATTCTAAAATCTTTACCTTTGTCATTTTTATTTAAAGCTAAATTTGGTCTCTAATAGCTACTTTTCTATTTTCAAAGGCTAAAATTTATATTATTTATAGGCCTAAATTCAATCAAGAAACACCACTTTTTGGTATCATAGATATATAATCCTATGGAAGATGTTGGACCAAGAGCTATGGCCTTTGACCCATTAAGTGCCCAAGATCATGCCATGTGACACAATCTTGGGACTCTGGGACCTCAGGATGATCAAGACATGGTAGATAATTAGGGGATCTTATGAGTGAATGGGATAATGTCACATGGCATCATCTTATTTCTTAGTGCCTGAGTCAAATGAAAATAGAAAAATAGGGCCAAGACCAAGATAGACCCCTAGATCAAGCCACATGGCATAATCTCAAGGTTTTAGAGTAATCAAAACATGGAATAAATAGTGAGGGGCCATAAAAATATGAGTAAATAGGATATTACCTATTGTAGTGTAGAATTTCACCCTTATGGGAGAATTTTTTAGGCTCTCCTACTTTTAGGTACAATATTGGAACAACCTCAGGTTTTGGGTATCCTATGATGAGTTTGAACCTTTAGAGTAGGCTGGATTCTTGTTTGATGCTCACCTAAAACTAATGCTTCATAAGGAAAAGGGTTATAAAGGGAAAATGAATCGTATGGAAGTTAACCAAATGATGCACCAAATCAAAAATGGGTAACTCCCATAAGATTTAACCTACACTAGATCTGTAGAGGACAATATTAGCTCACACAATCTCAAGATCAAGATAATTGCATAAGTGTTTCATGAAAGAGGTTCAGGAAGCAATGAACAGAAATAAAGAGGAGTTCTAAGACTCACTAAAATTTCATATTAATGGTAGAAATAAAAATAATATAAACCTAAAAATAACATTGAAAACTCCCTAAATAAGGTCAGAAAGAAGGACCATGGATGAGGAAGATTCTTCTTCACATAATGTCATAGTGCACAGCTCACCAAACATAGATTCAAGGCAAAATATAGGTAAGGAAATTCCTATATTACATCAAGAGGTAGTTATTATAGATGTGTGATAGGTTCAAGCCTAATCAAGAGGAGCATGCCTTACAATCTCTCAAAAAGTCCCCTGGTTCTTCTAAAATTTCCAAATAAAAAATAACTAGTTTCTAAAAATTTCAAATTTGAGAACCCTTATACAAAATGAACATAATGGGATATATAGAAGAGGGAAGAAGGAAGAGAGATAGAGAGATAAAGTAGAGGGGTACATTTTCCATGATCATTGAATGAGCTCCAATTTTCAAGGGATGCCCCACCACCCTTTTATCCAATTAAGACAATTCCATCATCAACATTTATCTTTCAACAGCTCCAGTTAGTTCTCAAGTTCTTATTGGTTGAGAAAAGTGCACTAAATGAAAAGATTTCATTTTATATGATGATTCATGATCCTTTCAAGGAAAAATTATCTTTTAAGGTTTTGATCATTATTGAATGCTCCAAATATTTCTCTAATCTCTTAAATTTGCTCTGTGAATCTCGCCATACCTTCCGCTTGGCTTCATATGAGGATAGGGTCCTCATATCTTAAAATTGACATAGCCATGCCATGTGTGATTTGAGTAGTGGTTTTTAAAAATCATGGCTCAAGATTCTCTTTTCATTAATCATATACATGTTCTATTCTTTGGGACCTAAACCTGAATTAATTATAGGTTGAAAACTAATCTAAATTATTGGTTTTCCTATAGTTATAATAGATGATACTCTACTTGATGCCTAGTCTTTTTTCATTAATGAGTTGCTAACCTTTGATATATACTGGGTATAAGAGACATATTATATCCCTTTCTTACCTTTGATCTAAACCCATGATTGAACATGTGCCATTGATTTTTTTGATTCCATTAACCTATCAGTCACTGCTCATCATTAGATCTTCTATATGATTGAATGTGAGCCATCGATCCTATTTTTTGAACCCAAACATCTATTTCATAAGGATTCACTTTCATGTATGAAAAAATGTGTTTTTGGTCCACACAACTATCCTAGACCTTTTGAATTCAAATGACTATTTCCTATAGCATAAAATTGACATTTGTGCAACTGTCATTACTCTACTAGAAAACCAATTCTTTGGGCTATTTCTTTCAGACTTTTGTTTTCAGGATTTTTATTGAAGAAATACCCTTTGGGATTTTTTTTTAATGGGAAATTTCCTAAATAAATGACCCTTTAGGGAAATCATATAGGACACTTTCCTTGGAAAAGGATTCTTTGAAAATCTTGTTTTGGACAATTTCCTAAGAAAAATACCTTTCAGGATTTTTGAAATGGACCCTTCAGCTTGAAAAAGTATCCTTTCCAAAGGGAAAGGACCCTTTAGGTTCTCTAAAATCCCCATTTTTAATAAGAAAAGTTCCCTTCAACTTTTTTGAAAATTCCTTTTCTAAAAGGAAAGTACCCTTTAGTTTTTCTATTTGATCTATTTATTCCATCTAGAACATTTGTTCATTCACTTATCCATTAGCAACTTGATCCATCTAAGCACAATTTGGTATGTGGGCCAAATTTGTCCAACATTACCATCTATTAATATCCCATTGAATTTAGGTAGTGTAAAATTTAAGGAGTTTTAAACACTCAACACCCTGCAAGTTGATGATAAATTGACATGTGGTAAGACTTTGATAGATAAACAACATGTTGGCTCTTCTTGAGTAACAAGAATTGAACACATGGAATGAATTTCTTGAGGAAGATACATGGCCCTCCATAAATATAATATAATCCTAAAATTCATGCCCATATTACCCATTTTATCAATTTTTCATGTTTATTTCATTGAAACCTAGAAGTGGGACTGTAAATGTACTTGAACTAGTGTAATCATAAATCATTTTATCTTCTACTATCTAAAGGTTCTTCTAGACATATTTTCCTAGGCATACCATATGTTTACATTAAATATAAATATGTTTCATGGTTATTGGGATTTAATGGGTGCATAAATGATAATATATCATCTTAATTGGATATGACCATGATAGAGCAAAGTGTGGCCAACTAGTTGGATTGAGGAGACATTTAAGGACCCCAATTACTCAAAATTGAATCCAAAGGTCAATTATTGGGCCCTTGATCCTAATTTCATTATAATTTTACATGTCCTAATTCAATTTTGAGTAGAGGTAGGCACATCTCACTAATGATTTCCATCCACCAGTCAGGTGATTGGCTTTGTGACTATATGGAACAAGTGGCCAATTTAAGACCAATTATTTATGGAGATGATGGTTGGTAAATTTTTAATTAGGAGATATAATATAGGACTTGATTATTTTTCTTTCCCTTGTAATTTATTACTTTCATAGTTTAGTTTTTAATTTGAGCATGAGTTCAGGTTGTTTGATGATTTTTTTGTAGTTTGTATGGGAATTGATGGATCTTAGTGTGGTATTTCACGAATTATATATCACACAAAATATTTGTGATTGATATTAATTTCATAATCATGTCTATGGTGCCTTTGTTCAACTATTTTATGTATCTTGTTGGTCCTCAAAATATTTCACCATATTTATTTTTTAGTTATGTAATGCTGACCAAATAGGGATTAGTTTCTTAAGAGGTTTGTTTTGTCACTTTAAGTTACATCCTTTTAGGAGGAATTTAAAGTCTCATCACTAAATTAAAAAAAATGAAAACACTCCTAGGATATGGGTGGCCTAAAAGATGGAGTGAATTTAGAGAGGGTTGGTTCCCTTGATGCTTCACCTAAAACTAACACTACATCTACTCAAATTAAAAAGAAAAGGGAGAAATAAATTTGAAAGTAAATGAAATAGAAGGGGTGATGAATTTTTTTTAAGTAAACTCTACTTTTTTATGATTTTTAGTATGCAATAAAATGAGATTGGAATCTAATTTCATAAATCCAAATATTCCTTCTAACATGAGTATTTCAATATGGAGGTTATAGCTAATACATCAATCAAGAAGGATGATCAAGAGATCTATAAGAAGACACTAGTGAAGGTTTTACACACTTAAAATTTTAAAATAAATACTTAACACACATTGTATGACCTAAAATAAGATGACTTACTCACAAAGAGATAATAACGAAGAGGATGAATGTAAGGAAGTTAAACATTATCGCTATCATTCATCAACAATTCACCATCAAAAATACTATATGTAAAATAGAGAAGGTATAATCCAAATTGTATTCACTTCAAAACCAATAATAAATATAAATTTGAGTAGGGATTCACCTTGATCAGTTAGAGGATAGTGATAATATCACATACAAGAGTACTTATAGGAGAAAGGGGAGGAGATAGAGAAGGACATGTAGAAAGCCTATGATGGTTATCATCCAATAATGAGATTAGTTACAACATTAATGAATAATGAGAAACATTCCTATGATTTTTAATCTACATGTGTTAGCTTGGTTTGATAATTATATTCATGAAATTTGGCATAAGAGTGACTCTTGGCCTTCTATGACTCACATTTTCTTCTTTAAATTGACCTTTTTTCTTGGTTGAGTTATGACTTCACATTTGTCTCTAGTTTCTTTTTGTATTCGTACATCTTGTTTATACTTGGAATCCTTAAAATAGGATATTTTAGGGGTGTATTATTTATTTTTAGTGTTCTTTAGTGGCATTTACAACTATTACAAGGTCCCTATGAGAGACATTTGATGGAATAAAGCTTCTATTAAGACTCCTCTCTAGGATTCTTAGAGGTAAAACATAGGTTTATCAATTCATATCATTCATCACTACTTGCAAAAACATAGTTTAGAATGGAATTACTCTAAAACAAGATTGAAAAGGCTAATAGGGATTATTTTTAATCTTGGAGAACTCTCGTCACTATGTAATTGACAAACTACATGTGCATTAGTTCCTTCAAATCTACCTGTAGTCATTGCGATTTAATTATTTATGACTTAAGGATTATTTAAAGAGTGATATCATGTGTCTATAAAGGTGATCTAAATATTAGTATCCCTCTAATGACATTAAGAAGGTCTACAAACATCATTTCCTTTCTACAATAAAGCACAATCTTCATTTGGCTTGGTTTCAAGCATGAAAAATTGTCATATCACCATGAGGGCTTATTGAATGGCTGGTGGAAGGTCATTAAACCTATTTAAAAGCTCAAAATGTCTCATAAAATTTTTAAGAAGCTATAATGTATTTGAACACCATGAAAATAGGCTTGAATGTGCAGTTTTAAGGATCTTTCTTTATACTTTTCCTCCCCATGTGCTAAGATTAATAATCTAATAGGTGACCATGATGTGTGAAGATTTAAGTTAGGATTTTTCAAGACAAATTAGGTTTATTTGAGTCATCTATAAGGGTATTTATAGTCGTTGTGATCTTTTGAAGGTTTCTTGGTAGTTTTGAGGTCTTCATCTTCTTAAAGATATTCATAAAATATAGGCCCTTAATGGATTTATAACACCACAATATTTGAGTTTATATATACACACACACACACACACATAATTTCCATTAAATCCATTCTACCCAATTCACATGCTTAGTTGACTTCACATGTGAGGCATGGACCTTCTCGAGCTTGTAACCCTGTACTTGAAGGCTGGGATATGCTTTTGGAGAAAAAGGTCATCATGGTGTTTGTTCTTGATTATAAATTCCACCTTTGGACATAATACATGATTTAAAATGTCTTAAGATATTTATATAGGTAATTTTTCCCCTCAACAGTCTTAAAACCTATTTTATCCATGGTTGGGGTTTGAAGGTAGTTTAATAGTTTTAGCCCTAATAACCATTTTATGATGGTTTCATTCCATCCCAAGGAATATAATAATTCCTACCATCTTTTAAAATGTTTTACACACGAAACTTATCCTCATACCTCATTTTTAACTTCAATATTTTCACTTTCTCTCCATGTTCTAGTGTGTAAGCTTGTGTACTCTCTCTTAAGCCTAACATCCTACTAAAGCTTAAGAATGGCTCTCATGAGCCTATACATGTGTGTGTATATATATATTGTTTAGGATGAAATATATGATGTTATTGTATATGTTTCAGGATTAATCATGAGAATCAACGTCCATAAATGCATTAGAAACCTCTTTTCTTCATTTACAACCCTATAGGGTCTCTTCCAAGCTTAAATCCCATTAAAACCCTACTTTTGGATTAACTCTTCTACCTAAAAATATGTACAAATGATATTGGATACAAATTTTATTATATTTTGATTACTTTAGGTCCTCCTTTAAAGTGTGAAACAACACAAAACCTATTAAGAACCCTTCATTTTGCACCTACAAACTTGACATAGTATACTTAGTATGCATGTTTACATTGTTCCCTTGCAATTTTTACTGTATTGGTGGCTTAAAGATGTTTGAGGGGGATTAATTAGGTTGATTCCAATATTTAACATTTTATTTCAATCACTTTCATCCCTAAAAATACCTCGCAACCTCAAAACCCTTGCATGTCATGCCAAAACCAATAGAACATGGCAATTCTTACCAATGTAGGTTTGATCCCTAGAATCATGCCTCAATTCTGGTGTTGTATAAGTTCTTAGTACTCTTGGTAATATTTCATAATAAACCTCATTCATACATCAATCTCTAAAGTGTTTCCAAAAGTATAGAATCAAGTTATTTGGGTTTGCTAGGGTTTTAGGGGTAGAATAAGTTTTAGTGATTATTCATAAAGCTCAAGCCCCTAAACTCTGAACTCTTACTAAAAATTTTTAGGTCATAGAGGTAACCTAAAACCTTGCATATAATTGGTCCTCATACTTATTATCTTCCATGAAACATCCTCATCAAACTAACCTTCTTCACTCTATCAATGACCCCATGGAGATTTTGAGTGGTTGTTTGCCCTTTTTGGACCTACCAACTCTACCTGAGCATGTTTTTGGGCTTGAAAAAGTTGGAAGAGGTTTTGGTAGACTCTTATCACCTTTTGATATGATCCACTTAGAGTATACATGCTCTTATCCATCATAGAAACTTACATAGTCCTTTCTCTATGAAGGAACTCATTCATTTGGAAGAACTGCCCTATTGTAGCTATAGACCAGATGTCAATGAAGTCCTTCTTGACTTGATATAATGATAGTGTAATGTAAAAAGGAGGACTCCCTTTTATGAACTAGGAATTTGACTCAAGAGAGGATGGTTAGTATGGTGCCAGTTTCAAAATGAAAACAAAATGAAAGAAATAGACTAACTAGCACAACATCTCTAGACCTAGACACTAGGGAGAGTTTAATTTATAGTGGTTTTTTGTGGGAGATAACAAGTATTTTCACTAGTAAATAGTCACAATATTACATGTGTCTCAAGAAACCATGGTTATGGTACTACTATGGGTATGTAAAATTTGAGGTTATGTTATCACTTTCATTTACTATAGTTAGATAAACATGAATTAAACACACACCTAAAATACAAAAGAAACTATCTTTTACCTTCTTTGGATGCTCCAAAATGCTTTTTTTAGTGGCTTTCGTGGCTTGTGCTCATGACATCCTTGGCAATAGAAGCTTGGCTACCACCATCTCTCATTGGCACCTTTGGCTTATGGCTTGGCTTGGAATGGAATCAATTTGGCATGGTAAAACTAATTGCAATGGATTATTAAAGATATTTTTGCATTATAACTTTGCACCAAAATAGCTTAGAAATGATGTTCATGGCCTCTCTATTTATAGAGTTTTGAGAATGTCTAGAATCAACCTGAACCATCCATCCAAAGATTGAGATGTGTGATTGAGGATTGATTTAATTTTTGGAATTTAGTTTATAATTATGATCATCATGAAATTTGAAGAAGGGGAAATTATGAGGCATGGATGGAACCATGGAAGGCATTGATGAGGCATAGAGGGCATGAATCCTAATATTTATGGTATTTATGGCCTAAGGATGTTTTCCCAAGAAATGAGGTCACCTAATAATTAAAATATTCAATATTTATTTCTAAAACAAAATTTTCAACAAGTTTCCATGGAATTATTAATTACGCCTTGATTTTGATTAATTAGCTCTTAATTAAGAACTTTGTGCATAAATTACTCAAATTGATTAAAATGTCTTGTTATTGGTCTAAAATTTGATTGGATTAGAATTAGAAAGAAATGTCAGATGTATTGGAATAATATTTCCATTTAGGATGTTACCAAAAATAAATAATAAATACATGTGTCTCATGCAAGATATTTGATAGGAAAGAGCAATCCAGAGCACCTAGGGGCAAAATTGGCATTTTGACTTGAAATTATTTGATCAAAGTTAGTTGGCCCATAAATTACACTGACCCATTTAATGATACCTTATCCAAAATCAACATTTGACTATATTAGGTTCAAATATTTTATCGTGCTTTAGTTTTTTAGGCCAAATTGTACATTTTAGGTGGAAATTAGCCAAAACCCTGGTTGGAGGTTATTGATAGCTAGTTTTAGGTGTCTATAGTTTGCCCCTATTTGGGAAGATGTTGTAAACTATAGGCAAAGTAATTTTTTCTCAAATAATGAGAGATGGTCTGTATGCCAAGAAGAAGATGATGAATGAAGAAAAAATCTCCAACTGGTTTTGGGAAGCCTATGATGATGCCCCCTTGAGGGGGTGGCTATCACATTTGTTGATGGATGGTCCCTAAAAAAGAAATAAGAAGAAAGGTAGAATTAACCCATGGTTAAGATTACTCCAAATGAGAAAATACTTGCATGAATTGATGTAAAAAGGGTGATGATTTTTCCAAAGGTGGTTATAATCAAGAATAAAATTCAAAATAATGATTTACCCATAGGCGGTTATAATCATTAAGCAGACCTGGATTGGCTAAAACTGATGGTGCCCCAATTAGGGATGATTATCAAGCATAACTAAAGTATATAAAATTGAATACAAATTAAAGAGGAGTGGGTGTAAAGTGATGAAATGGAGGAATAAAAGAATAGGATTGATCAATGTAAATGATTCAGTTATATCTACTAATGAGGAGATACTCATCTTGATTAGCAATCATACAACTAGAATGTCCAATGGGTTAATTTAATCAAGGGTGGGATGGAAGGGTTTTTCCAAGGTGCCAAGGAGAAACTTCTATGACTCCATTGATTATAGACCTTCTTGAAGCTGATTTTTATTATAGCATGTCACGATAGGCTTCATGATAGAACACCATGAAGACTTGGCTAAAATATGCATAAGGACTGACTCCCAATCCAATAAACACTCAAAAATAATACACCAATGGTAAAAACATGATGAAAATGTTAATGGATGAATATGTATGGACTCAAGAATATTGTGCTTGAGAAATCACTGAATGAACACATATAGACTGAGTCAAGCCAACAGTGCTGGAAACAAACAAATAGGTAAGCATAAAAAAAGAAAAATAAACAAAAAAATAAAAAAACAAACAAATAAACAAAAAACCTAAAATAAATAAATAAATAGAAATCCTAAAAACAAAATCAAAAGAAAGCATCCTAACAAGGACAATACCCTAGTAAGGTAGATTGAGGATAACTAACTAGGCTTAGACAGAACAAATATTTTTGGATTTTTGAAATATTTGAATGTTTTTGGAATTTTGAGGGTAGTTTAACTCATTAGAGAATGGCAAATACATGCTCACAAAATATCAAGAGTGTTTAGCTTGGGTTGCTCACAAAACAATGAAATCATATAGAAAGGGGGACTGAGGTGACCTTAACATGAATTGAGCATGACCCACATAGTCCTAAAATAACCTCAAGTCACAATAATTCCATCCACACAAAAGGTGAGGAAAAACCAACTAGGTCCCAAAAAGTTCTCAAATCCGGCAAATGGCTAGTCAAATGAAAACAATGATGGAAAAGTGATGTGGAAATGCATGATAAATAAGTGTTACACCTAGTTTGCCCATAAGTAGTTATAAATAAGATACAATGGCATAATTAAATGATAATAATTTTCCCATAGGACTTTATAATTAGTAGCAAGACTAGTAAAACACTGATTTTCCCATAGGCAGTTATAATTAGGCTTATATAAACAAACCTGAGACAGGATGGAAAATGAAAGATACCTTACTCGATCAAATATCATACTACTTTCATATACTGTCATTGTAAACATGGATTGGATTGATTATTGAAACTTGATTAGAATCCCCCATGACAAGGTGTGGGAAGAACCAAATGAACCAAGATCAAAATAGGATTGTGTAGGATGAATAAAAATAGGCTTTGGTCTAAATAGAAATGGGATGATAGGATGGTATGGGTTTGCTAAGGATAAAGATGGTTTTTGATAGATTGAATAAAATGGTAAGAGGGTTGTGCCCAAGTGATGGGGTGAATGGTAGGATCTGTGATAATGGTAAATAGGCATATATAACAATGGTAATGGCATGTGAAATCGTATGGTACATGTTTTTGGCTTGGGTGTGGT
Source organism: Torreya grandis (assembly GCA_037957365.1). Taxonomy (NCBI): domain Eukaryota; kingdom Viridiplantae; phylum Streptophyta; class Pinopsida; order Cupressales; family Taxaceae; genus Torreya; species Torreya grandis. Next base: position 3,278,939 of record JARHVA010001023.1, on the reverse strand, counting down.
TTTTGATTTTGTTTTTCCTACTAATGGGGAGATGCACATCTTGATCAAGAAATGATATAAACAAAAATAATTGATCATGTTAATTACTACCCCACACCTCATCTAAATAACTAATCCATCAATAAATTCTTGCAAATTTTGTTGTCGAGATTGCTTTTATGATCTTCATTGGTCATTGATTTTGATTCCTTCAAGAATTGAGACAAGGTATCTTTATAGCTTCTATAAAGGAAAGTGTGACCATGGATGGTAAATAGGGAAAAATAATGGATGGTAGGTTTTATTATGAAATATAGTGGTAGATGATAATGGAATGTGGAATGATTGGGAAACAAATGAAGATCGAGATGTTCAGTCACATGTAATGTTGTTGATGTCAAATTTGACATAATTTTGGTTGTCATGGGGCCAATGACTTGTTCTCTCAATAGGACCACCAAATTTTTCTATTGTTTGATCTTGAGAGTAGATACCATCTGATTAGGTTGTAGATAGGAAGCTATTTTGATTTGATCTTTGATTTTATCTTCATCAAGTAGTGAAGACATTTTGTGCTTAGCTATTGGTGTCTCAAAGAGAATTTCACCAATGAAGTTATCTTGATTGTCTCATAGCACCTCCAAGAATGTTTCAATAAGGAATGTGGACTTTTAACTTTGATTTTCTTTTAGCGCTTTTGAAAAAGTCTCACTAGAATATGCTGAGTTTTGACTTTGATTATCCTCTAGCACCTTTGAAAATGTTTCACTAAGATAGAGTTCTTATACTATATGAATGTGGCCTTAGCCTCCTTGATCTTCTTCAATTGCTATGTCACCATGGATATAGTTCAACAAAGTGTGAGTCTATTAATCCTAATCAACACTTATGGGAGATGGAATGTCAATAATATGGATATTTTGGTTGATGGTAATAGCCTATGGAATGGTAATGGAATGGGGAGAGGCTACACAATCCTCATAGAAGATAATAGGATAAATTGTGTCAAAGATAAAGTACTCATCTTCAAAAACTATATAAGGATCACAAATGTATTCAAATTTATCTACAAGGCATGTGTAACCAATGTTGTAATATTCATTAACATATTCTTCTTCTGAATCTGATTATAATTTAAGGGACTTTGAATCCATTTTTGAGACTAATGTTGATTCCAATTATGATGTTAAATCTGATGTCAATTCAAAAATAGAACTTGACTCTAATTCTGATTCTTCATTTGATGGGTAATCTATTACAATGATGTCTTGTTGAATATTTGGTTTTGGATAAGCAATGGCCTATGATGGCATAATGGGCTTCATAAAAACTATTTTGTTAAAGTGAGACTCCTCTAAGATGGGAAATAAGTCAAGAGACAACTCCTCAAAGACTAGCTTGTTAATAGGAGGCTCTTAAAAAATAAGCACATGGTTAAGGTAATTATTTTCTCAAAGGTAGTTATAATCATTAAGAAGTGACTCAACAAATATTGGCTTGTAAAGGTGAGACTCCTCAACAACTGGGATAGGATTAATAGGTGATTCATCATAAGCTAACTTATCACAAATGGTTTATTCAAAAAAACATCTCAGATTAATTGGTTCTCTTAACCATGGTTTCTAATGAGTTGGAAAATACTAGTTTTGAACACATCTTGGTCTTCAAATGATTAGATGGGTTGAGGTTTGGATGGGATTGGTACTAGATGAGTAATGACTTGTGGTTGGATAATGGTAGGGCATTATGGAGCATGATTTTTTACATGAGCTAAAGGACATAGTCTTGATATGGTAATGATAGGGTGGTGTGGAGCATGATTACTCACACAAGCCAAAGGACTAGGTCTTGGAATGATGAAGGGGCGTTATGGAGCTTGGTTGCTCACACAAACCAAAATATTAGGTCTAATAATGGTAATGGTTTTCCTTGGATATTATATTCTTAGAATATAAATGGTATGATGTGGTGGAGCCTAATTACTTGCACAAGCCAAAGCATCCAAGCCCTTTTCATAAACTACATCATCCCAATCATGAGTTGGCTCATAAGTTAGTTCTTGACTATGTTCAACATACTAATTATTGTAAAGAAGGTATGGATTTGTATCTCAAACAACATTATCTATAGTTGGGTATTCAAATTATTCCTCACAATCCTCTTCATGCTAATCAAGGTCTCATTTTGGATCATAAGTTATTTCATGACTTTGTTCCCATGAATGATTAATATGAGGTGAATAGAAATCTGTCTCACAAACCATATTATCATCATTGGGGTCTTGACTAAAGCCATAAAAATCATTTTGTGTGGCCATTTTATCATAATTTGGATTATAATTGACTCCACTATAAGTTTATCTAGACATATCTATGTAAATGATGAAATCTCTAAAACAAAAAGGCTTAGAGTTTCATAAACTCTAAAAAATTGTCTAAAGGATAAATGGTTCAATTTTTGTCTAACTTGGTCAAAGGGGTGGAGTTGTATCTCCAATGTGGTTTGAAAGTGGAGTTATATCTCCAAAGGATTTGTGCTAAGACTTGGCATAAAACATCATACCATCAAATTTCTAATGTCATACACATAAAAGGTCAAGCATCTGAATAAAAAATGACATGTCAAAGGTCTAGGTTAAAGTGCTCCAAACAATTACCAAACTAGGAAAGGAAAAAGTTGAGTTGCTAGGTCTTTTGTCCAAATATGGAGTCAAAATCTAGGATCAAATAAACAATCATAAGCTAGGAGTTTTATCCAAATGGCATCAAAATCTAGACTTGAAATAAAGGCTGATGTGATTAGATTTAATGTAATAAGTTTGGAAATAACTTTGACATAAACCTAACACACAAAATCAAATATAAACATGATAAGTTGGCATAAGGCATAAGGAAAAATTATTTTGGATAAAGGCTATGTTTTCTTAAATAAAGGTACAAACAATGATGAGAATAGGCTTTGAACAAATAGACAATCAATAGTTTTCAAATCTGGGTAATCAATTAACTAAAGTTATGAAACCCAAAAGAGAAAGATATATGCATTATCCCCATGAATTAAGGCCTAAACAAAAATCAATCAATGTTTGAATCCAAAATTGACAAGGTTAATTAAAATCTCAATGTTGAAAACTAAGATTGGACTAAACAGGCTAGACAAGATTGGACAGCATGATAGCACAAGACAAAGGTCCATATGGTATACATGACATGGTTTGAAATAACATATTTTTGATACAAGGTGAAATAAGTCTTGAAATAAATTGAGTATCCTAACAGTGTAAGCATGCTTGAATGATATGATCAAAGCTATGCTTTAATAGAATCAAAGGCAAAATGGTTTGACATGATTTGGGTAGCATAACACTACCCTTTGCAACTCAAATGACACACACACAAACAAGTTTAGTAAAAATTTCAAGGGACAAGTGTGGTATAAAATGGCCATCATAATGCCTCTTTAGACAAAAGAGTGACATATAGACAAATTGGTTTTGACATGGCTTTATGAAAAAATAAACAAGTTTAGTCTCAAAACATACCAAATGATAAAATGATCCAAAAATACACTAAGTATAATCATCCAAATACTAGAAAGGGTGTGGAAAAATGGGCTTGAATAGAACTATAAAGGTTTTTATCATTCTAGGGGAATCAATTCCAAAATGAATTTCATGCTAAATAATGCAAAAAAAGCACAAATTTTGGGTCTTTATCACTTGACTTGTTGAAAAAAGGTCTAGTCCTTTTTGCAACCACTACATCCTATTGTTCAATCAATATAGTGTGATGTCAAAAGTGCCACTACATCTTATGTATAACTCTAATTAGGATACAAATTAAGTCAATGCTATGAGGTAAAACCCTGGGTCAAAGCTTCTCTAAAGAACTTGTGGTAGGTGATGAAGTCCTCCTCGTAAGCCAACTTTGCATAAAAATAAAGGAAGTATGAAAGTAGAAAGACTTTAGGGTCATTTTCAAGGTCACCCAAACTTTGAAAAGTTTTTGGGGATTGCTTTAGATGAATTTATTTCTAATCCTTGGACTAGGCTACTTGTAATAGGAATGACGCTTTTGATTCCAAGGGTTCCCTGAAGGGGACAAATGGAAGAGCATAAACGCAACATCCCTCTTTTTTGCCAAACAAAAATTTAATCTAAACAACTAAGTAAACACAAAAAGATTTAAAAAGGTGAGTTCATTTTTAATCCCAAATAGAAAATGAGGTGGTGTTCATTTGACCCCTTGGTCTTAGTTGAAAACTTTGAAAACATTCACTATAAACATCTAAAAAGAAATTTAAACGCCAAAACAAGGTTCCTAATTGATTTTTAAGCATGAAAAAGGTGATTGAAACATGTTTTATGCAAATTTCAAGCTTGGTCTTGCAAAAAAAATGTTATCATGTCCTTTATCCTTAAAGTTATTTTAGGTTTGAAACAATGAACTTTAAAAAAAGATCTCTTAGGTATGTGTTTTAAGAAAAACATAGTGATCAACATCAGTTATATAACTGATGATGCTTAAATTTTCTAATCAATGATGGTTATCTAACTGACATTGGTTATACCAATGTGATTAATGAAAGGTATCCAATCGATGTTTATTTTAATAACTAATGTTGGTTAAGCTATCCAACTGATGTCAGTATTACTAGCCAACGTCAGTTATTGTGTAAATCTGTAGCAAACCAAAATTAGAAAAATAAAGTTAAAAAACCAATTTGCAAGAGTTTTAATGGTCTAAATGAATATTTTAAAGCTAAAAAATGATCTTATTCATGTGTGGGATGCATCTATTCCCAGTGTGCATGCCATATATGAACTAAGAATTTGACTCAAGAGAGGATGGTTAGTATGGTGTTAGTTTTAAAATAAAAATAAAATGAAATAAAAAAACTATCATAACATCTCTAAGCCTAGACACTAGGGAGAGCTTAATTAACAAACATGAATGAAAGACACAACTAAAATGCAAAATAAACCATCTTTTACCTTCCTTGGATGCTCCAAAATGGTTTTTGTAGTGGCTTGCTTGGTTTGTGCTCATGAAGTCCTTGGCAATAGAAGATTGGCTATCTCCATCTCTCCTTAGAACCTTTGGCTTATGGCTTGAAATCAACTTTACATGGTAACACTAATTTCAATGGCTTCTTGAAGATATTTGTGCATTATAACTTTTCACTAAAATAGATTAAAAATTATGTTCATGGTTTCTCTATTTATAGATTTTTGAGAATGTCTAAAATCAACTTGAACCATCTATCTTGAGATTGAGATGTGTGGTTGAGGATTAATTCAATTTTTAAAATTAATTTTATAATTCTCCTCATTATGACATTGGAATAAGGGGAAACTAAGAGGCATGGAGGGCATGAATCCTAATATTTGTGGCATTTATGGCCTAGGGATGTCTTCCCAAGAAATGAGGTCACTTGATGATGTAGATATTAAATATTTATTTCAAAAACAAATTTTTCCACAAGTTTTCTTGGAATTAATAATTAGGCCTTGATTTGGATTAATTATCTCTTAAGCATGCTTAAGCACTTTGTGCACAAATTACTCAAATTGATCAAAATGCCTTGTTATCGGTCCAAATTTTGACTAGATTAAAATTGGAAGGTAACGTTAGATGCATTGGAATCATATTCCCATTTACAATTTTACCAATATAAAATAACAAAAGAACATGTCTCAAGTAAGAGATTCGATATGAAAGAGCAATCCAGAGCACCTAGGTGTAAAATTAGCATTTTGACATGAATTGATCTGATCAAAGTTAGCTGGCCCATAAATTGCACTACCCCATTTAATGATACCCTAGCCAAAATCAGCATTTGAATATATTAGGCTCAAATCTTTTAATGTGCTTTAGTGTTTTTAGGCCAAATTATGCATTTTAGGTGGAAATTATCCAAAATCTTGGTTAGAGGTTATTAGTGGCCAGTTTTAGGTGTCTACACTTTTACATACCATTCCTACCATTAATCATTGTATTCTATGTTTGAGAGTTAAATCAATGAACAAAGAAGTTTCAAATGTGAGTATACATTAGAAATGGGTATAACTGACATCTTGGCTGGGTGTACAAGTAGAATGTGGTACAACATGATCTTAAATATTTTACAAATGGAATAAAAGGACCACCTTTGACCTATAAAAATGGTGCTAAATCTTCACATTTGATATCCATTAAGGGAATCACTTTGTAATATTGCAAAATGTAATAGAACAAAACAAATTGAAACCTTAATTTCCACAAAAATAACTTAAACTTTGTAAAGACTAGATCCAATATCCACTATAGATAACCATATCATCTTGGAAGATCATCACATAATTTTTTTCACCATGGATCAAACATGCCTTGACTTTGAAAAATAACCTTAAACTATCCAAAGTTACCTTAAAATTTCCAAAATGCTTACAATAGACTTTCACAAGTGATCACATTAAGGAGACTAATTGGACAAGTCAAATGTCATAACTTATCTTCTTGAGAAGAACTCACTGATAACTTGATACCAAAAACCAAGACAAAAAAACCATAAGAAACCAATAAATGATTCTCAACAAAACCATTCACAAGGTTAGATGACTCATGTACCTAGTTTAGAGATAGATTAATTTATGGTGGCTAACTTAGCCAACATTTTTGGTAACCTTTGGGGATAGTTTTCTTGCTTAATATTTAGACCAATAGCCTTATTAGTCTATTAGGTAGTCCATTGGGAATGGATTCATTAAACACTACTTTCTATAGGACCAAAATTTAACTTGAACATGACATTAGCCTTTGGGATAAACTTGAACAGCTGGAGATTCCTTCAACATACACATAATAAAGCAAGACACACACATGTTCCAAGAGGTACTTAGGGAAATTAAAAAAAATCTACTACGTACAAGATGAGAAAATGACCATAATAATTATGTTTATAGTGTATCTCATTGACTGGGATATGTAACTCTTCTCCATTTAGCCTTGAGAGTTGGAAAACATTGTGTTACTTCAAATGAGTGATGACATAGGGCCCAATCCATAGAGTATAAAACTATTTCTACCTTCTAGGATTGGCTCTATATTCATCCCACTTGAGTACAAGGTCACCCTCTTGGAATATTATTAGAACAACTCTATTTTCAAAGTAACTCTTGATTTTATCTTGGTGAGACTCCATAATATGCATAACATGTTTTCTTTTTTCCTCTAATTCCATCAACTCAGCTAATCTAACCTCCATGGCAACATTCTCCATCATCTCAAGCTGATATGTAAGCTCTATAGCTGGTAGCTCAAGAGAGATGGGTATATTTAATTATTTTCCATAGATGAGTATATAGGGGGAGTTTTTAATGGCTCTTTTAGGAGTGATCTTATTAGCCCATAAGTTTTTCTTCAAATTTGTATGCCATGTTCTTTGATTTTTCTCCATATTTCTCTTGGTGCTTCTAATTAGATTCTTGTATATGGACTCCACTAGTCCATTCCCTTGAGGAGAGTAGTTAGAGTAGGTACTTAGGTGTATTCCATGTATCATATCTCACTCAATTATTTTAGTACTAAGGAAAGACATTGCATTATTTGAGATAAGTGTAAAAGGTACTCCAAAACTACTTAATCTGCCTTAATATAAGTCTAGCACATTAGTCTCATTATCTTCCTTGAGATTCACTACTTTTGTCCACCTAGTAAAATAATCAATTGTAGATAACACCCACTTATGACCAGCACTTGAAGGAGGATTGATCGTATCGATGAAATCCAAACCCCACTATATGAAAGGATACTCTACCTGAATGAGATGTAGAGGGAGGGATGAAATATTTTATTTTCTTGTGAATAAGGCACACTTATAAAACTTTATCACCCATGTATATGAGTCTTTGAACAACCTAGGCCAATAATAACCATATCTCATCACCTTGTTAATGTAGTTCTTGGTACAAAGTGACCACTTGATAGCCCATCATAGAATTCTACCAATACTATCTTATTTAATCCTCCTCTACACACCTCATAAGAACTCCATTAAGGTCCTTCCTAAAGAGTAGAGCATATGGGATAGATTTCAATCTAAAATGATTCCTTTTAGCTTTGTCTAAGCCTAGTGGACACTCACACATTTAGGTAAATTTGATCATGTCTTGTGTCTAACTCATGGTAGATGAAAATGCAACTATTTAAGTGTCATATTGGAATTTTAGGACATATTATTTTTGCTCTTTAAATTTTTATGGTAAATTCTCACATAGCCCTTTTCATCTCACCAACTTGATAACTTTGACATTTACTGTTAAGTTGTGGAGCTAAAAGCTTCACCAAGAGGCTAATCAAGGAGTTACTGAGTGCAACCAGTAACTGTCATCGGTATTATTGCCGATGTCAGTTAGGCAGGGACAAAGGATCGGTCGACGTCAATCAGGAGTAGACCAAAAGTAACCGACGTCGATCACTTGTGCGTGTGCATGCAGTTGCATGTGTTTCCAAAATTAGACTCATCTAATTTAAGAGGTCTGAGAGTGTTTGCATGTTGAAGACTAACTTAAGTCTTGAGTCTATGTTTCTAATTATTGTAATTAGGATTCTAATTATTATATGCATGGGATCCTATTTAAAGAACCATGAGGCATGTATTGTAATTAAGGAAAGTAAAGCATTGAAGCAAGAAAGCAAGGTCAAAGGAGATTTGCAAGGTGTAAGGTCAAGGAGATCAGCTGAAGCTATCAAGGAAGGGTTAACAACTTAGGTTGTTGAGTTGGTTGTGGTTGAGCAACAGAGAGAGGGAAGAAGTCCTTGAGGTGTGGCAAGCCTTAGAGGTAGAAGAAGAAGTGGCATCTTCTTTATTGTATGTTCTTCTAAAGATTATTTAATACAAGATTGTGTATTGTCTCTCAAATTATTTGTTGTTTCAAGTTTCTAGTTACTTAATCATTCTGGTATAATTTTGTGTTTAATTGCTTATAAGAAAGGTAATCAATTGTGTTTCCTTTGAGGGGTTCCTAACAGCTGGTATCAGAGCTAAGGTTTGCAAGGAGCAGGTTATTGTTTGATTATAGGTCATTCTTAGGGATTTTTGATTGAGTGGGAGTTTAGCAATGGTAGAAGAAAGTAAGCTACAAATGGAGAAGTTTAATGGAAAGAATTATCAACTGTGGAGGATGCAGATAGAAGATTATCTGTATCAAAAAGATTTGTACTTACCATTGGGTGGGGCTGCATGCAAGCCCACATATATGAAGGATGAAGAATGGGAGGTTCTTGATCGGAAGGCTCTAGGATCCATAAGGTTGAGCCTTGCATCTTTTGTGATTTCCAACTTATCACAGTGTAAGACAACAAAAGAGTTGATAGAATCTTTGGGAAATTTATATGAAAATCCCTTAGCTTCAAATAAGGTATTTCTTCTGAAGCAGTTATTTACTTTGCAAATGCAGGAAGGTGGATCGGTACATACTCATCTTAGTGATTTCCATGGTTTGGTAAACCAGTTAGCTTTAGTCAATATTGTTTTTGATGATGAAGTAAAGGCTCTCTTAATTTTATGCTCTTTACCTGAAAGTTGGGATAGTTTGGTAATGGAAGTAAGTAATACTGTGTCTGCTTCTAAAATATTAAAAGTTGATGATGTGGTTGGTGTAATCTTGAATGAAGAAATATGTAGGAAAAGCACAGGTGAATCATCATCAAGGATTGCTCTAAGTGCAGAAAGTAGGGGAAGGCAAAGAGAGAAGGTCGAGCAAGGGAAATCAAGGTCGAAGATGGGAGGAAGATCAAAATCTAGCTGGTTTTGTGTAAAGAAAGGACACACAAAGAAAGAGTGTTGGTTGAGGGATAAAGAAAATCAACATGAAGGTAAGGAAGAAGCAAAGGATGCAGGTATTGTGGCACAGGATGCTCTCATAATTTCTTTGGATAGTCAAATAGAATCATGGGTGTTAGATTCTAGTTCTTCTTTTCATGCATCCCCAAACAGAGATTTGTTCCATGAGTATGTCTAGGGAGACTTTGGAGTACTTTATTTATGGGATGGTATGCCTTGTCAAATGGTTGGCAAAGGGAAAGTGCAGCTGAAATTGCAGATGGGCAACACATGGGTATTGAAGGAGGTTATGCATGTCCCAGTCTTGAAGCAGAGTTTGGTTTCTATAAGAAAGTTGGGTGATGAGGGATGCACAGTAACCCTCATAGTGGATTCTTGGAAGGTTACCAAGGGTGCACTTGTTATAGCAAGAGGTAAGAAAGTAGGTACTCTTTATCTATCTACTTATATTATTGATTCTACTTTTGGTTTATCTACTTCAGCTGTAGATTTGAAGATGTGGTTTAATAGGCTTGGTCACATGAATAAGAAGGAAATGGATGTTCTTGAGTCAAAAGGTATGATATTAGATTCAAAGGGCATAGATCAAGTTCATTGTAGGAAAAGGAAATTTGATGCTTTTGATAAGAACAGGGAAGCCTTGGTGTTTATGGAAGAGATGATGGATAGAGATCAGTCATAGGGGCTAAATAATTTTGAGCAGGGTAGTATGGATAAGATTTTGATCCAAGATGAGCTCGTGGGTGAAAAATTCATCACTTATAGGAATACACAGTCACCGACGTCGGTCACTTGGAACTGACGTTGGTCAGGCAGGTACCGACATCGGTCATGTGCAGACTAGTAAGGTTGGTAGTGTCAAGTAGGATAAGACTGACGTCAATCAAATAGGAACTAACGTCGGTAGAAGGTACACTAGTGTTGGCCAGGGAAACAATGTCAGTAGTCATGGTCAGTTTAGGGAATTGACATCGGTCGAGTGCAGACTGGGAGATGGCCGAGATCGGTCACTAGAACGGATGTTGGGCAGACAGTAAGCTGTCAAGGAGTCTCAAACGCCCATATGGAGGTCAAAAAGGGTAAGTGAACTACATATTCATTGTTCACCTTCTTTATATTACTTGTTGCTTACTGATGGTCAAGAACCAAGAAGATGTGAAGAGGCAATGCAGGTAGAATCTAGGAAACAGTGGGAGCTAGGCATGGATGAGGAGTGTGAGTCTTTGGAGAAGAACCAAACAAGGGTTTATTGGTGGAGTTGTCAGCTGGAAGAAAGCACTGATAGAGGAAGGGATTCCCAAGTTAGAGAAGAGAGTGGATGGACACGTGAGATAGAAGGCTAGAGTATATGGTCTTGAGCAGGCTATAGGACAATGGAGGTTTAACCATTGTGTTTTCTTTTACCAGGTTGGATAATATTAGCTACATTATCCTGTTATTGTTTTGTGTGCTTGTTGTAGGGTTACACATAGAGGTAGTTTTTGAGCTAAAGGTAAAGATAGTTCAGAGGTGTGTCATGAAAAATTTGGGAGTAGCAAAATTCTTTTGGCATGAGAGACATTGAAGATCACAGGTTGATTTTGTCTCTAGTGGGAGCTAATGTGAAGAAGGTGTAGGTGCAAAACCAATAAGTACACTAAGGGCTGGATAGTTCAAGCTAAGCTTAGAACAGTGTTCAAAATCACATGAGGTTTGGTGTAGACCTGAGTTTTCCTATGCAGTGGGAGTTGTCAAAAAGTTTAGAGCCAATTCGGGAAAGGAGTACTGGAGTGGAGTTCAGTGGATTCTCAGGTATTTGAGAGGGACCAGCAATAGGTGCACATGCTATGTAGGGTCAAGTTCTATACTACATGGAGTTGTAGGTTCGGATGTGGCAGGTTACTTGGATGACAGGTGTAGCATCATAGGATGTGTGGTGGTTGGTCTTCAAGATTGAGTTTGAAGATGGAGGTGCCTAAGATGGTTAGTGGAGGTTATTGTACAGGTGTAACTATTTATCTCCAAGTGGGAGATTGTTAAGTTGTGGAGCTAAAAGCTTCACCAAGAGGCTAATCCAAGAGTTATTGAGTGCAACCAGTAACTGTCATTGGTAGTATTGCTGATGTCAGTTAGGCAGGGACGAAGGATCGGCTGACGTCAATCAGGAGCAAACTGAAAGTAACCAACATCGGTCACCTATGCATGTGCATGTAGTTGCATGTGTTTCCAGAATTAGACTCGTCTAATTTAAGAGGTTTGAGAGTGTTTTCATGTTGAAGACTAACTTAAGTCTTGAGTCTATGTTTCTAATTATTGTAATTAGGAGTCTAATTATTGTATGCATGGGATCCTATTTAAAGACCCATGAGGCATGTATTGTAATTAAGGCAAGTAAAGCATTGAAGCAAGAAAGCAAGGTCAAAGGAGATCTGCAAGGTGTAAGGTCAAGGAGATTAGCTGAAGCTATCAAGGAAGGGTTAATAACTCAGGTTGTTGAGTTGGTTGTGGTTGAGCAAGAGAGAGAGGGAAGAAGTCCTTGAGGTGTGGCAAGCCTTAGAGGTGGAAGAAGAAGTGGCATATTCTTTATTGTATGTTCTTCTAAAGATTATTTAATACAAGATTGTGTATTGTCTCTCAAATTCTTTGCTGTTTCAAGTTTCTAGTTACTTAATCATTCTGGTATAATTCTGTGTTTAATTGCTTATAAGAAAGGTAATCAATTGTGTTTCCTTGGAGGGGTTCCTAACATTTACATCATATTCCATTACCTCAATGATCCAACTAGCTCTTTTTTATTTTAAATATTTACTCAAAAGGAAGTATTTGATGCTTAGATGAGACACCATCACATGAAATTTGTTATTATAGAGCATATGCCTAATTTTTTTAAGACTTATTATGACAACAAGAACTTGCTTCTCCATAAAATTGTATCTTACCTCATAGTCTTCCAAACCTTAGCTAAATAAAATAATGGGCTATTCAAGACCTTCTTCATTTGATTGTGTCAACATGGATAAGATGAATTTACCATTCCCAAAAGCATATATGGTGAAGTCCTTCATGAAATTAGGATTTATAAGTGTTGGAGGTTGAGATGTGGCTTTCTTGATGGCACCAAAATTATCTATTCCTTCTCTAGTCCAACTGAAAATGTGATTATTATTCAACATGGATGTTAGAGGCTTGACAAGATTAACAAAATTGGGTATGAACCTTCTAATGAAGTTTATTTTTCTAAATAAAATTTTCATCACTTTCTTATGTTTATGTAATGACAAGGACAAAATAACACTTACCCTTTTAGGGTCTATGGAGAGACCTTTCTTAGAGATAATGTGGCATAATAATTTACCTTCACAAACTATAAATACAGACTTTTTAGGATTAAGAAAGATCCAAAACTACCTACACATCTCAAATTTTTTTCTAAGGTGAATCAAATGATCATTTTCATCATTATATAAAACATTAATATCATCAATGTCAATCACCACCATCTTATTTATCAGACCTTGAAATGCCATATCCATGGATTTTTATAAATTAACTCTGGCATTGGACAATCTAAAAGGCATCTTCCTATATGCATATGTGCCCCATTTTGTGGTAAAGGCTTTATTATGTTGGTCTTATTCTTGCACTAAAATCTGATTGTACCTTAAACAACCATTAAGGAAACAATAATGCTCAGAACCTACTACCATCTACAAGATTTGTTCCATGGAAGACAATAGATAATGATCCTTAAATTAAAATATATTTAAGCCTCTAAAGTCCACACATAATCTTATCTCTCTATTCTTATTTATTACAAGGACTAGATTGGCAACCCAATATGAGTACTAGATGGGGAAAATGATGCTAGACTCTATCAACTTAGTCAATTCATTATTCATTAGGGGATATATCCTTGGGTTGATAGGTATTTGTATTTGTATTACTAGTTTTGCATCTGAATCTATCTCTATAGTGTGTTGAGATAGCTTAGGGTCAAAGCCTTTGAGATCACTATACTCCCAATAAAATATATCAAGAAACTCTTTGTAGAACTCAATGAATGAAAGTATCTATTCTTTATTACATACCTTTCCAAGTGATCAAAGTTTGTTTTTAAAGATGGTGGTCCTATCATAATTCTCTTGTTTGGTATATATGTTTATCTTATCTTTATTCATTTGATCATGATCATTGAACATGTTTTCAAGTGTTATTATATCTTTAGGGAGTTTGTTTGACCTTAGTTGTATAATCTAATCACCATAGTATTACTTCAAATTGGTCTAATTTATTGAATATAACTTAACATTTTATTTGACAAAGCATGCTATTTGTTTTTCATTCTCAAAGACTTGACAATTAGCATAATTATTATGAATTGAAGGCCTTATTACTACCTTGATATATGGTTGACATATTGAATTCTTGACATCATTAGGGATGTCAAATTGAGCTCTAATTGTAGCTAACCTATCAACATGACTACTCTCTTCTCTTGGAATGGCTTGTATGTTGAAATCCTCAAAATCCTCTATACACTCTATGCTTTTAGGACTTTAACAAAGTGTTTTTGTCACATTTTAGCCTTTCACTTGATGAATAACCAGCTCACTATCACCAAACACCTGTAATTACTTCACTCCTCTTTTCATAACCCATTAAAGGCCATGTAAAAGTGCTTCATATAATACTACATTGCAAGTACAATTTTATTGATACAAAAATAGTATATTACATTTATTTAGATGGAGACACCAACATTTCACCACCTTCTACACCAATTTTGATTCTAGATAAATCAAAGAATGTTTATCATAGACCATTCATGGGCACACTAGGATTCACCAACTCTAGAATGAAATAACCTTCCTAATGTAGGAAATATACTCCTAGGATTGTTTCTTCTATGAACTTATAGGGATCATATTCATGATGCTCATTTCCCCACTCATCAAGAAATAGATTAGGTATGCTTGCAAGAAAAGACATTGGTTCTTGGTCAATATGGAGGTATCCTTCATAAATAATAGTGAAACTACCATTAGATAATTTAGGCACATAAATTTATATGTGACTCTTAGTAATTAGTTCTGATTCTATCTTGAATTTGGTACCATACCTAGTCCTAAACACCATGCAAAAAAAAATCTAATGATAGATATCCCCCAATATTTTGCATGAACTCCCTAGATGGACATAGGGCAAAGTGGGGTGGTAGGTATATTATAATAACACCTTGGGGAATTTAAAAATTGGGGAAATAGTTCAAGGTTAAATTCCAAACTTTGATAATGCCTACCATCTTGGTGGCTATACCATCTAATTACAAAACTCCTTTAGTGATTGGCTCATATTTTAAACCTAACTTATTAGCCACTTGTTTGGGTATTATAAAGGTACTAACACCACTATAAATCATATATTATGAACCAAAGACTCATCTATAATGAGATAAAGGTAAAAATGAGAATTCCTATCACTTTTGACTTGTCTCCCTCCTTCAGGTTGAGTTTCATTCATGAGGACTACTTTATCTTTCATTGCTTGTCTAGATACAAAGTTGAAGTTAGATAGCTCCTCTTGAATTAGATATTTTTATCTAGGGATGGCCAATCTCTTCCACATTAAGATATTCATATGTTTGTTATTCATTAGATCAACAATTTTTATATAATAACTACCTAGCTTTGGTTTTCCCTTAGGGAAACTAATGTTATCTTGAGCTTATGAAGATTGAGGTAGAGGAACACCTTTCACATTCTAATTTTTCTATATTTCCTAAAATTTATAGGTTTTATTAGGTATATTTTTATTTTGAGGAACTTGAGAAGATAGGATAGGTCCTTGACCCATCTCTTAGGCACCCTCTATTTCTCTCTTCATAGACCTTGTGTTGGTTACTATAGGAGGATCAATGTTACTTATGTCTCCAAACTGATTCATTGCATAATAATATCCTAATTTCAATTTAAAAGTGTGAAATCATGTTGAAATTTCCATTGATTGTATTATTATTTTAGTGGCACTTCAAATTGTGGATCTTGAGGGATATTGAACACCTTACACCATTAGATCTTGATTAGACACACCATTGGGGTACATAATCTGATTTTGGGGTTGATCATAAGGAACACCCCATGAATATTCATGTACTACATTATTTTTAATAGGAATAATGGCATTTGAAGAGATAAAAACATTTGGGTTATATTTATTGAAAGGCCTAACATGGGTGATTGGCCCTTGACCTTGGAAGCTACTTTGGAAGGGAGGTCTATTAGCCTAATTGAATTGATTATGGGGATAATAATGCCTATAGTTTTGATCTTGATACCTTTTAATGTTTACAATATCATTACCAAAACTTTTTATTGGACTCTTGACTTCATATAAGTCATTATAAGAGGAAGATGTAGTTTTTTATTGATTGTTTGACATAAGAATAAGGACCAATGTGGGCAATGTAAGAGATGTAGAAGAAGTAGGGGCTGGAATTATAGAAATAAAGGTATATGAGGCCTTGGATCAATCTTACCACCTTGGATGAGATAATTTTTAGACCATATAGTTACTTCATATGCATCAAGCAATGTATTTCTCCTAATTGATTATATCACTATTGCTATATAATTGTTGAAATTCCTTACGTAGTACAAAAAATTATAGCTTGCAGTGGGATTGACTATGGTTGGGATCCTATCCCAAGTATTTTTAAATATATATTTTAAATACACCATGAAATCTAGGGATCCTTTTTTATAGTAGTTAATTAATCCACCAAGGATAAGTGATCACTCTTATCTTCAAAATGATTTCACAATTATTCTCCCAATTCATCTCAAGTTGCAATAGAATTAGGCCTCAAGCCTCTATACCATTTAAGAGCCTTCCCTTTGAATGAATTGGCTAGTAATATAATTACTAAATTGTATTGTATTAAATGATGCATATAAAAAATATTAGTACTGTCTCTTATATGCTCAATAGGAATGGTATAATTCTCTCCAGTGAAATGTGGGAGGCTTTTAAGGTTAGCAAGAGGGATGTCATCACATTGAGATAGGTTGAGGGGTAGGCCACCATTGAAAGGAATAGAAAATTGATTTCTAGGCACTACCATCTTGAAAATTGGAGGAAAATAAAAAATTTATATAGATAAGTTTCCAACA
The DNA here is from genome assembly GCA_037957365.1 of Torreya grandis. Lineage (NCBI taxonomy): Eukaryota > Viridiplantae > Streptophyta > Pinopsida > Cupressales > Taxaceae > Torreya > Torreya grandis. The sequence continues at coordinate 3,261,987 of JARHVA010001023.1, read as the reverse complement.
AAAGACTTTTTTGGATAAAGGTGTGTGCTAGAAACTCTCTTTTTATTAGCTAAATGGTAAGGTGATTTTATAAACTTAAAAGGATTACCCTTAGAAGAGGACCTTGTAGTTAACTTTGGCATGAAAAATAGACACTAATCTTAAAACTAGGATGCTTGAAATCTTATTGGAGTCACTAAATGCTATATGTAAATTATATAATAGTTTTAATTATGCTAGAACCAACATCAATCTTGAGCAATCTTCTTGAACTTTGGTCCCACTAGGTGTGCCAAAAACTATTATCACTTTGAGTTGCACCCTTTGAGGAGGTGTTTCATGTCTCCTCACTCAATTGACAAAATGGAAACACTCCTAGGTTTTGGGTGGCCTAAAATGTGGAGTGAATCTCTAGAGAGGGTTGGGTCCCTTGATGCTACACCTAAAACTAACACTACACCTACTCAAGATACAAGGAAAAGGGAGAAAGAAAGCTGGAAAAAAATTAAATAAAAGGAGTGATGCAAAAAAATTTAAGTCTCCTCTACTTTTTAATGATTTTTAATATGAACTAAAATACTATTAGAAACTAATTTCAAAACTCCCCAACATGAGTATTTCAATATGGAGGCTATAGATAATACATCAATCAAGAAGGATGATCAAGAGTTCTAAAATAAGACACTAGTGGAGGTTTTACACACTTAACCTTTGAAAATAAATACTTGACACACACCATATGACCTATAATAATATGATTTAATAAAAAATAAGTAAGAATGAAGAGGACAAATTCAAGCAAGTTAAATACTATCACTATCATTCATCAACACTTCACCATCAAAAACCCTAGATGCAAGATGAAGAAGGTATAAACCAAATTGCATTCACTTCAAAATCAATAACCAATATCAATTTGAGTAGGGATTCACCTTTATTAGTTAGAGGATAGTGATAATATCACATACAAGAGTACTTATAGGAGAAAGGAGAGGAGAGAGAGAGAGGACTTGTAAGAAGGCTATGATAGTTGTCATCCAATCATGAGATTAGTTAAAATATCCATGAAGAATGAGAAATAGTCATACGATTCTTCCTCTACATGTGTTATATTTTTTTGATGATGATCTTCATGAAAGTTAGTGTAGGAGTGACTCTAGACCTTTTATGACTCGCCTTTTCTTCTTGAAATTTCCCTTCTTTCTTGGTTGAAGAGTTACGAGTTCATATTTATCTATAGCTACCTTTGGTATTCATACCTATTTTTCATAATTGGACACATTAAAATCTAATGTTGCAAGGGTGCATTAGGTATTTTTAGTGTTCTTTAGTGGCATGTCCAACTATTTCAAGGTCTTTATGAGAGACACTTGATGAAAGCAAGCTTATATTGAGACTCCTATCTAGGTTTCTTGAAGGTAAAACATAGGTTTATCAAGTCATATCATTCATTACTAACTACATAAACATAGTGTAAAATGGAATTACTCTAAAACAAGATTGAAAAGGTTGATAAGGACTTTGTTTCATCTAGGAGAGATCTCATCACTATGTAATTAGCAAACTTCTTGTGCATTGGTTCCATCAAATCTACCTAAAATCATTGGAATTAAATTATTTATGACTTAGGGAGTCCTCCAAGAGTGACATTAGGTGTCTACAATGGTTCTCTAAAGATTCTTATGCCTCTGATGACCTCAATAAGGTTTTCAAACATCATTTCCTTTCTGCAAGTTTTGGCTTAGTTTTAAGCCTGAAAAATTATCATATCACCATGATGGATTCTTTAATGGATGGTGTAAGGTCATTATACCTCTACCTAAGATCAAAATGTCTCCTTAAATGGTTAATAAGATCCATTACATTCAAACACCATGAAAATAGGCTTGAAAGTGTAGTTTTAGAGCTATTTCATTGTTCTTTTCCTCCACACATGCCAAGATTCATAATACAATAGGTGCCTATGAGATTTAAAGATGTAATTCAGGGGTTTTCAAGATAAATAAAGTGAATTGGAATTATCTAGAAGGTCATTTATAGTCATTGAGCTCTTTTGAAGGTTTACTTGCAGTTTTAAGGTCTTCATCTTCTTAAGGATTGCTCATAAAGTAGAGGACCTTAATAGATTTATCAACACCCAAATATTGTAGTACATAGACCTCTTTAACTTCCCATAAATCCATTATACCCCATTCACATGCTCAACTAACTTCACACTGAGGAATGAACCTTCTCAAGCTTGCAGGTTTATAGGTAAAGGTCAAGATATGCTTCTAGAGCAAAATGTCATCATGGTGTTTGTTCTTCACTATAAATGCCTCCATTAGACCTGATACATGATATAAAATGTTTTATTATATTTATTTATGTAATTTAACTCCCCAATGGCCTTGAAACCTATTTTATCAATGGTTGGGGTTTGTAGGTAGTTTAGAAATTTTAGCCATAATGGCCCTTTTTTGATGGTTTTATTCCATCCCAAGGAGTCTAATAATTCCTACCATAAAATCTAAGGTTATAAAAACTCATCATAGAATATTATATCATGTTCAATTGAAATATTTTCACTTTCTCGCCATGTTCTAGTGTGTAGTCTTATGTGCTCTCTATTAAGCCTAACATCCTGTTAAAGCTTGAGAATGGCTCTAATGAGCCTATATATGTATCTATATGTTTTAGAATGAAATAAAGGAGGTAAATGGATATTTTTTAGGCTTAATAAAGAGTATAAACATCCATAAATGCATTTGAAACATTATTTCTTCATTTGCAGGCTGGTAGGGTCTCTTATAAGCTCAAACCCCATTAAAACCCTGCTCTTAGATTGGATCTTATACCTATAACTATGTCTAAATGTTATTGGAGACAAAGGGGAGTATATTTTTATTTCTTTATAGAATCCTTTAAAGTGATGAATAACCCAAAACCTACCAAGAACCCTTAATTTTATACTTGTAGACTTAACACAATCCACTTGGTATATATGTTTACATTATTCCCTTGTAATTTTCACGTTGATGATGCCTTGAAGAGTCTAAGGGGGGTTTATGAGGTTGAGTAAAATGTTAAAATTTTTATATCAATCATTTTCATACCTGAAAACACTTCACAACCTCAAAAACCCTACCTATCATATCAAAACCATAAAAACATGGCATTTCTTGCTAATGTAGGTCTAAACCCTATAATATTACCTCAATTTTGGTGTTGTATGGGTTATTAGGAATATTTTTAATGTTTAATAATCATACTCATGCATCCATAGAGCTTCAAAGTGTTAATAAAAGGCTAAAATTGAGCTATTAGGGTTTAATAGGGTTTTAGGGGCAACACACTTTTTAATGATTGTTCATAAAGCTCATGGCTCTAAAATATGAAATCTTGATAAAAATTTATAGGTCATAGGGCTACCCTCTAACCCATAGGATATTTGGTCCTCATACTTATTCTCCTCCAAAAACCATCTTCATCAAATTGACCTTCCTCACTCTGCCAATGACTTGATGGATATTTTGAGTGGTTTTTTGCCCTTTTTGGACCTATAAATTATACCTACGCATGATTTTGGGATGAAGAAATATGTAGGAGGTTGTGGTAGACTATTATCACCTTTTTTTATGATATAATTAGTTGATACATACTATAATACATGATATAAACTTGCATTATCCTTTCTTCATTAAGGAACTTGTTTATTTAGAAGATGTAGACACCTAAACTAGCCATCGATGACCTTCAATCAAGATTTTGACCAATTTCCACCAAAATGCAAAATTTGGCCTAAAAACACTAAAACACATTAAAATATTTTAAATTGATATATTCAAGTGCTAATTTTGGCTATGGTATCACTAAATGGGGCAATGTATTTTATATGCTAGGTAACTTTGATCAAATCATTTTGAGTCAAAATGCTAATTTTGCACCTGGGTGCTCTAGATTGCTCTTTTACATAAAATTTATTATACGATACACATGCCCTTGTTATTTGGTGTTGACATCATCCTAAATGAGATAATGGATCCAATGTATCTAACATCGACTTCCAATTCCAATCCAGTCAAATTTTAGGCCAATAATAAGAAATTCTAACTAATTTGAGTAATTTGTGCACAAAGAGCCCAGGTTTACATCAAAGTTCTTAATCATGCTTAAGAGATAATTAAACCAAATAATGAGCCTAATTAATAATTTAATGGAACTTGTTGAATAATTTATTTTTGGAAATGAATATTGAATATCTACATCATTAGGTGACATCATTTCTTAGGAAGACATCCCTAGGCCATAAATGCATACAATATCAAGGTTAACCCCTCCCATGCCTCATTAATACCCTCCATGCCTATTCAATGACCCTCTATCCTAAATATTTATGATCTAATTTATGAATTTTAATTACATAATTGAATTAATCCTTAGCCACACATCTCCATTTTGAGATGGATGGTTCAAGTTAATTCTAACCATTTTTGAAAATTATAAATATGAGGCCTTGCATATTGAATTTTAAGATCTCAAATGCCAAAATTATAATTTTGAATTGATTCCAAAGATTCATGTAAATTTAGTGTTATAATGCCCAAATGTTGATCCAAAGCCAAACATGGTGCCAAGGAGAGATGGAGGTAGCCACACTTCATTGATGTAGACTTCATGAGCACAAAGCTGAGAAAGCCACTAAAAAAATATTTTTGGATCATCCAAGGAAGGTGAAGGAAGGTCTTTATTTCATGTTTTAGTTGTGTTTTCCACTTTTTTTGTTAACTAAGCTCCCCCTTTGAGATAGGCTTAGGGTGTTAGTTTAGTGTGTTTTTGATTGATTTGTTTTATTCACTAACACAACACTAATCTCCCCCTATTGCAATTCTATGTTCACAAATGACACATTTGATGGGACCGCACCCCAAAAATTTGGTCACAAAATAACCTACTAATCATTTCCTTACATAATCTTTAAGTGGGAGGCCAAAAAGAGTTGAAATTTGAGCAAAAACACATTTTTCTAGAAATCACAGGTTTGTCATTACAAGTCATGGTATTATGTTTTAACTATTTTTTTGGATTAATGTTTGTCACTGTCTACATATCTAGTAGAAATATTACAAACCTGCTACTTTCAAGTAGTGATATTTTAATCTTTCTATTTGTCTAGTAGTGATATTACAATCTTGCTACTCACAAGTAGCAATATTGCAATCCCACTACTTTCTAGTAGAAATATTACAATCCCACTACTCAAAATTAGTGATATTGAAATCCTAATACTTGATAGTAGTGATATTACAATCCCTTGATTGACTCAGTGGTGAGATTGCACTATGAGTTGTGGTATTGCAATCTGTAAAATAAACTATTTTTTGAAGCTTAGTTTGGGGTCATCTAAACTCCATTTTTGATGATTTTTTTTAAACCATGTGTTTTCTTCCAAATTTTTTGAATATGTAATTAGTTTCACTTGAAGTTTTATAATGTTTTCACAAACCTATTTTTAACCAGAGTAGTAAGATTGTCAACCCGAGTAGTAGGATTATCAACTTGACTCATGGGATTGTGAACCTAAATAGCAGGATTACCAACCCAAATGGCAAGATTATTAGCCCAAGTAGTGATATTGTTTTTCCCTATTAATATAACATAAATAGAGATATTGAATGTTTGAATCATAGTTCTGTAGAGTCATGGGATTTCTCTATCAAGTAGTAGGATTGCATTGTGTAAACTTGAGAGCTAATTTTTCAAAAGTCCTTATTACATCCTCAAAAGTGATTCAAAGCTAAACAACTTGATAAAAAATTTCTTTTAGGATCTACTTGTAAAATAATCAAAACACCCTAAATTAGTATTTTGCACACTTTATTTGAGTGTTTTAAAATGGACTAGAAACCTTGTTTTGGTGCTCAATGGAAAATTTAGATGCTTAGATGAATGTTTTGAAAAATTGTGCTTTCAAAGTTAGAACTTAAGACCAATGGATAAAAAGAACATCACTGAATATTTCATTTGGTGCTTTAAAATTAACTAATTTATCCAAGTTTTGTATTCAATAATTGTTTAATCTAGTTTTGATTCACAAAGAGAGGGATGTCGTGTGTATGTTCTTCCATTTGTCTCCTTTAGGGAACCCTTGGAATCAAAAATGCCATCCTTATTGCAAAGAGTCTATTCAAAGGCATAGAAAGAATATCATTTAAAGCACTCCCCAAAAACTCACAAAAGTATTGGGTGATCTTGACACAACCCTAAAGTATTTCTATTATGTCTTTTATTTTATGCAAAATTGGCTTGTGAGGGGGACTTAATTACCTCTCACAAGTTTTATAGGGAAGCTTTGACCTAGGGTTTCATATCCTAGCACTGACTTCAACCAGCCCCACTATGATTGGAGGTTTGAGTGGTTAAACAACCTTCTATTGTTGGATTTGCACACGGGACATATCTACGCTTTGGACATCGCACTACACTGAGCAAGTGATAGATGTAGTGGTTGTAAAAAGGACAAGGCCTTTTTTCAATAATCCAAGTGCCATAGATACCCAATTACATGTTTTTATTTTGCATCATGATGTGAAAGTCATTGTGTAATTAATCCCCCTAGAAATGTTTAAAAACTTACTAGTTTAGTCAACCCTACATTTCCATGCCCTTGATAAGATTTGGACGATTATACTTAGTATATTTTGGTCATTTTTACTTGGTATTTTTTGAGATTAAAATTGTTTTTTTGTTTATAAACCATGTTAAAAATTATTTTTTTATACATCACTCTTTTATCTAAAGAGGCTTTATGTTGGCCATTTTACACCATACTTGTGCCTTGAAAATTTTGCTAAACTTGTTTGTGTGTGTGCCACTTGATTTGAGGTGGGTACTATTATGATTATCAAGTTTAAACCTTTGAGTCTTTGAAACATAACATTGATCAAATCATTTGAGCATGTTTATGCCATTAGGCTACTCAATTTTTTTCAATACTTGTTTACCATTGTATCAAAAAAAATTTGTTTTAAAACTAGTCACATATGCCATTTAGACCTTGTTTATGCATTGTCATGATATCTAATCTTGTCTAGCTTGTGTGGTCAAATCTTAGTTTTCAACATTGAGTTTTTAATTAACCTTATCAATTTTAGATTGAAACATTGATTGATATATATTTAGGCCTCAATTCATGGGGTTGATACACTAATCTTTTTCTTTTGGGTTGCATAACTTTGGTTAATCGATTACCCAAATTTCAAAATTATTGATTGTTTGTTTGTTTAAAGCCTATCCTCATCATTGTTAGTGCATTTATTTAGGAGAGCAAAACCTTTCTCCAAGAGCCTTTTGCCTCATGCCTTATGCCAACTAATCATGTTTATGTTTGATTTTGTGTGTTGGATCTATGCCAAATTTGTTTCCAAACTTGTTAGATTAAATAAAATCACATCATGCCTTTATTTTAAGTCTAGATTTTTATGTCATTTGGCCAAAATTTCTAACATAGCCTATTAAAGCCTAGATTTTGACTCTGTATTTGTAAAAAAGACCTAATGCCTCTTTTTCATTTTATAGTTTAAACCTTGTTTGGAACACTTTGACCTAAACCTTTGACATATTAGTTTTTTATTCAGATGTTTGACCTTTTGTGTGTATGAAATTTGACATTATACATTGATATTAAACTATTTTATGCCAAGTATTAGCACAAACCATTTTGGAGATATAGCTCCATGATCAAATCATTGTTTAGAGATACATCTCCACCTTTTTGACCAAGTTAAACCAAGTTTGAACCATTTGTCCTTTAGATATAGTTTTTAAGAGTTTTTAGAATGTTAAGCATTTTATTTTATATCTTTCATCATTTATGCAAACATGTATAGCTACACTTATGGAAGAATCACATACAATCTAACTTATTATAGAATGGCAACACAAAATCCCACTAGAAACCCCTATAGAGGTAAATTTTCTAAGGATTTTTATTATTCTCCCTACAATACTCCATATGGGGAACATAGTCAAAATCCACAAAATCCAAATTAAATTACCAATTGGGATGATATTGTTTGTGAGGAGGAATTTGAATACCCAACTATAGATAATGTTGTTTGGGATACAGATCCATACCCTCTTTACAGTAATCAGTACATAAAACATAATCAAGAATTAACTTATGATCCAACTCAAGATTGGGATGATATGGTTTATGAGGATGACTTAGATGTATTGGCTTGTGTGAGCAATCAAGCTCCACAATGTCTTGTTACCATTTTGAGATCTCATCATTTGGCTTGTGTAAGTAACCAAGCCCCATACCACCCTATTATTACCATTTCAAGACTTCATCCTTTAGCTTGTGTGAGAAATAACACTCCCTAATGACCTACCATTATCCAAATATATGCCATTCCTCATACAATACCAATATCATGAAAACCTTGACCAATTCCATCATTCAAATACCAAGCTATGTTCAAAACTAGTATTTTCCAACTCATTGGGGACTAAGGCTAGAAGAACTAACCAATCAAAGATGATTTTATTGAACTAACCATTTATGATAAGTCAAATTGTGATGAATCAACTTTCAATCCTATGCCATTTGTCAAGGAGTCTCACTCTAATGAACCAATCTTTATTGAGTCACTTCTTAATAATTATAACCACCTTTAGGTAAATCATTACCTTAACCATATGGCTATTTTTCAAGGGCCTCCTTTTAAAAATATATTCTCTAAGGAATTATCTCTTGACCTTTTTTCCATCCTAGAGGAGTCCCACTTTGACAAACCAATTTTTATGGATGCCATTATGCCATCATAGGCCATTACTTTTCCAATACCAAACATTTAGTAAGACATCATTGTAATAGAGTACCTATCAAATTTAGATTCCACTGAGTTGGAATCAAATTTGGATACAAAATACATTCATGACTATTATAATATTAGTTATGCATGCCTTATAGATCAATTTTAATACATTTGTGATCTTTTTATAGTTTTTGAAGATGAGTAATTCAACTTCAACACAAGTTCTCCTAGTATCTTCTATGAATATTATACAACCTCTCCCCATTCCATTACCATTACACACACCATTACCATCAACCAACATAACCAAATTATTATCATTCCATCTCCCATAAGTATTGATTAGGACTGATAGGATCACACTTTGTTGAGATGCATCCATGGTGACATAGTAGTTAAAGAAGAGCAAGGAGGCCAAGACCACATTCATGTAGAAAAAGAACACTCTCCTAGTGAAATATTTTTAGAGGCACTAAGGGACAAAATCAAAGTCAAAATCCAATGTTCATTAGTGAAACATTTTTGGAAGTGTTAGAATAAAATCAAAGTCAAAATCCAATGTTCATTAGTGACACATTTTTGGAGGTGTTATGGGAAAATCAAGACAACTTCACTGGTGAAGATATCTTTGACGTACCAATAGCCAATCACAAAAATTCTTCACTACTTGATGAAGACAATATCAAATATCAAATTAAAATAACTTCTAATCTATAGACTAATCAGATGATAGCTACTCTCAAGACTAAATAATAGAAAAATCTGGTGGTCCTATCAAGAGAACAAGTCTTCGACCCCACCACAACTAGAATTATATTGAATCTAACATCAATAAAATTATGCATGATTGAAAGTCCCAATCTTCATTTGTTTCCCAATAATTACACATTCCATCTTCATCCACCATTCCATTTCAAAAACAATCGTATAATCTAACTTTTATCCCTATTTACCATCCATGGTTGCACTTTTCTTTGTAGAGGCTACAAAGAAACCTTGTCTCAAAATTTAAAGGAATCATAATCAATGGCCAATGAAGATCAAAAAAACATCATTTGCATCTAAATATATAGGTTATTGATAGATAAGTTATTTAGATGAGGTGTGGACTTGTAATTAACATGATCAAGTATTCTATTTGTATCATTTGCTAATTAGGAGGTGCATATCCACTTCATCAAGAACAAAAGAATCATATGCCATTTATCATACCTAGGCTAGAACCAAAACATGTACCTTATCATTTCAAAATGTAATTCCTATTTTCCATTATCGCATATCCCAGCCAATCACCTTACCACTTAGGGACAACCCTCTTACCATTTTATCTATTTTATCAAACCATCATTATCCTTAGCAAGATTGTGCCATATTATCATTCTATTCCTATTTAGACCAAAGCATGTTTATATTCATCCTACCCAATCTTATTTTGATCTTGGTTCCATTTGGTTCTTCCCATACTTTTTGTGAGGGGATCCTAATCAAGTTTCAACTCTTTTCAAATCCATGTTTTAATGGTTGTCTATGAAAGTAGTGTGATAGTTGATCTAGAAATAAATATTTTATTTTTACATCCTATCAAGTTTGTTTATGTGACCCTAATTATAACTACCTATGGTAAAATCAGTGCCTCACCAGTGTTGCTACTAATTATAACTATCTATGGAAAAATTAGTATCATTAACCTATTTCATTGTATCCTAGTTATAACCACCTATGGGCAAACTAGGGGCAACATTTGTTTACCATGCATTTACACATCACCTTGCCATCATTATTTTCATTTGACTGGCCATTTACCAATTTTGAGAATTTATTGCTACCTGGTTATGTTTTTCCTCCCCTTTTAAATGGGAGGAATTATTTATTGCTCACAAGATGGTGAGAGCATTACCTAGGTTTCTCATAAAATGGTGAGAGTGTGGCTTAATTTAAATTTCTTGTTTCTTTGATTTTTTTTTTGTGTGCCGATTTATTTTCTTATTGTACTTGGGGTGGGGGAGGGATAGGGGGAGGGGGATAGACCTTGACTCAGTCTATATGTGTACATTAGGTTATTCCTTGTGCACATTATTCTTGAGTCCATGCATATTCATAAATCAACATTATCATCATGGTTTTTATCATTGGTGCATTATTTTTGAGTGTTTGTTAGATCGAGAGTTAGTCCTTATGCATATTTTTTCCAAGTCTTCATGTTGTTCTATCATGATGCCTACTGTCATATGCTATAGGAAAAATAGCTTCAAGAAGGTCTACATTCAATAGAGCTACAAAATTTTCTCCTTGGCACCTTGACAAATCCTTTGATCCCACCCTTGATAAAATTAACCCATTAGCCATTTTGTTTGTATCATTGCTAATCAAGATGAGCATCTCCTCATTGGTAGGTATAACTAAATATTTTCTATTTGATCAAATCTTATTATTTTATTCATCTCTTTCATCACTTTACATCCACTTATCTTTAAATCTATATTCCTAGTTATATCCTTGATTTATGCTTGATAATAATCCCTAACTAGGGCACCATCATATTTATCCAATCTAGTTCATCTTAATGATTATAACCACCTATGGGCAAATCATTATTTTTTATTTTATTCCTGATTACAACTACCTTTGGGCAAATCAATAATCTTTTTAAATCAATGCATGCAAGAATTTTCTCATTTGGATTAATCTCAACCATGGGTTAATTCCACCTTTATTCTTTCTTCTTTTTGAGGGATCATCTATCCATAGATGTGATGGCCACTACCTCGATGGGGCATCATCCTAGGCTTTCCAAACACCATTTGAAGTTTTTTCTTCAATCATCATCTTATTTTTTGGCATATAGGCCATCTCTCATTATTTTAGAATATGTTATTGTGCCTATAGCTTATAACACCTTCCCAAACAAAGGCAAAGTAGAGACACCTAAAACAGGCCATCGATGACCTTCAATTAGGTTTTTGACCAATTTCCACCAAAATGCACAATTTAGCCTAAAAACACTAAAACACATTAAAATATTTGAAATTGATATATTCAAGTGCCAATTTTGGATAGGGTATTGCTAAATGTGGCAATGCATTTTATGGGATAGCTAACTTTGATCAGATCATTTCAATTCAAAATGCTAATTTTACACTTGAGTGCTCTGGATTGTTTTTTTCTATCAAATTTCTTTTATAAGACACATTCCATTGTTATTTGGTTTTGACATCATCCTAAATGGGATAATTGATCTAATTCATATAACATCAACTTATAATTCCAATCCATTCAAATTTTGGGCCAATAACAAGACATTCTGACTAATTTGAGTAATTTGTGCATAAAGAGCCAATATTTGCATCAAAGTGCTTAATCATGCTTAAGAGATAATTAAACCAAATCATGAGCCTAATTAATAATTCCATGAAACTTGTTGAATAATTTATTTTTGGAAATGAATATTGAATATCTACATCATCAAGTGACATCATTTCTGAGGAAGACATCCCTAGGCCATAAATGCATAAAATATCAAGGTTAACCCCTCCCATACCTCATTAAGACCCTCCATGCCTATTCAATTCCCATATATCCTAAATATTGATGATCTTATTTATGAATTTTAATGACATAATTTAATTAATCATTAGCTACACATCTCCATCTTGAGATGGATGGTTCAGGTTGATTCTAACCATTTTTAAAAATCTATAAATAGGAGGCCTTGCCTATTAAATTTTAAACTCTCAAATGCCAAAGTTATAATGATGAATTGATTTTAAAGCTTCATGAAAATTTAGTGTTATAATGCCTAAATATTGAGCCAAGCCAAGCCAAGACAAAGCCAAACATGGTGCCAAAGAGAGATGAAGGTAGCCACACTTCATTGATGTAGACTTCATGAGCACAAAGCCAAGCAAGCCACTACAACAAGCATTTTGGAGAATACAAAGAAGGTGAAGAAAGGTCTTTCTTTCATGTTTTAGTTGTGTTTTCCATTTTTGTTTTGTTTACTAAGCTCCCCCTTTGAGATAGGCTTAGGGTGTTAGTTTAGTGTGTTTTTTATTGATTTGTTTTATTCACTAATACAATACTAATCTCCTCATATTGCAATCATATGTTCATAAAACAAATGTCCTACCATATCTATGTACCTGATGTTAAGTAAGTCCTTATTAGATTGATAGTGTAGCATATAAAGGACTCATTTCTCCTACCTTTCCTACCAGTCATCACATTATTCTATGTTTAGGAGTTAAAAAAATGAATAAAAAAGTTTCAAATGTAAGTATACATTAGAAATGGGTGGAATTGACACCTTGGCTAGGTGTATGGGTATAATGAGGTACAAAATTATCTTCAATAAGTTCTAAATAGACTTAAAGGACCTTTATTGACCTCTACACATGGTGTTGACTTTTCACATTTGATATCCCTCAAGGGAGTCACTTTGTAACATTACAACAAATAATAGAACAAAACAATGTGAAACCTTAATTTGCAAAAAAAAATAACTTAAACTTTACTAAGAATTAAAATGATAATGTTGATATCTTATCAACTTTTATTCTAGATCCAATATCCACCATAGAGCACCATGTTATCTTAGAAGATCATCACATCAATGTTTTCACTATGGATTAAACATACCTTGAATTTTTAAAAATAACCTTAAACTCTCTAAATTTACCTTAAATTTTCTAAAATACTTGAAAAATACTTTCATAAGTGATCATATTAAGGAGACTAATTGGACAAGTCAAATGTCATGGCTTGCTTTCTTGGTAAGACCTCATTGAGACCTTAAAATAACTTGATACTAGACACCATAACAAGACAACATATGAAACCAAGACATGACTCTCAACAAGACCATTTATAGGGTTATATGACTCATGTATCTAGTTTAGATATAGATAAATCTATTGTGGTTAACTTGGCTAATAGTTTGTTTTTTAAATACAACCATAACTACCCTATTTAGAAATTGAGTTCATGTTTATTTTCTCCTTACCCTCTTTCTATTTTTCTCTTTATTTTATATCTTTGTTAGTTTAGTTTTATAACATACTCTAAATTTTAGTCATTTTTTCAAGCATTATCTAGAATGTATGTTCATCATTTCACCTATATTATATGCATTGTTGAAATCAATAAACTATGGGCATGTTCTAACCAACATTAAGTTCATTGGTGATTTTGAACTAGCTATTTTTTCAAGCTGATGATAGACAAAAATTTGATTTCATAAGTATTAGAGAATATTCTAGACAAGTACCTTATATGGAATAAATTTCATCAACCAATTGAGGTATCTTGTATGACAAAACTGGTAGATAAAGACCTTGGGTAAGTCTCTATCATATATTACTTTCTTTTAGGAGAGGTGGAAGGGAAGAATAATCAGGATTCCTCACTAGTTTGAACTTTCCTCTATCCTCTCTTCCTCTAGAGTTGGTATGGTTGTGTCAAAAATACCACTAATAAATTGGTGCTAAGAGGGTCTAAATAAGTAGTCATTGATATTTATGTTTGATTTTATCTAACATATTATAGTTTTTTCTTGAAGAAGGAGAGTTATAGGTAACTAAAACTAGAAAATAGAAGATTTATCACAAGGTATAAGTCAATTGAGGGTGATTTTGAGATATTAAAACTCTTAGGACGTAGGATAACTAGGACTAACAAAGGGAAGTCTAGGCCAAAACAAACTTGTTCAACCAATAACTCCCCCACTACCACACTTACTTTCACTAGCCCCTTTACTTTCCCTTAACACTAAGTAATGGCTAACCCTACCTAGTTATGAATAGGTAATTATCTTGTGAACACCCCAAGAATTGCTCAAAAATCCTAAGAATTTATACCCAAGATATGTTCATGATGGGGAAATAATAGTAGAAGAACACATATACACCTTCAAGAATGTCTTGATCAGAACTCAAGTCCAACATGAAGACATTGCTTATAGGTTATTCTCTTACAATTTAGATGAGTCAGTATATGCTTGGTAGTTAGGACTCCCAGATGGATCCATCACCTCTTAGCTTTACTTTGAGATTATGTTCACTAATTAATTTAGGATACCAATAGACCATGCCATAATCTATCACAATTTTTAGTTTCCCATAGAGAACCTAATGAACCCATGATTCCATTAAATAATCAATTTCATAAGATGCATAAAATATTTAATCACCTCTACATGCTAACCAAGCCTACTAATATACAATATACTTGAGAGCCTTAAACCTTGTGACTTCCATATTCCTTAGAAGGACCCCAATAACTCTTCCATATTTTTCATTAGCCTACAATAAGGTAGTTAGTATTGAATAAAAAATGGTACCCTAAAGATATGGAGTTAGTCCTTTTCCCACATTAGGAAACTCTAATGCCTATAACCAAATTCTTATGGTCACCCAGGCCCTTATGCAAAACACTCCTTTGATGAATCCAATCTTGGGAGCTATTTATTCAATTCTAAATCTAGTTTACAATCTAGTGTCATTGAACCCATGCCTAAAAATAAACCATATATCCCCCCAAATCATGTGTTGATGCATCCCATGAGCCAACAACATATTCCAATTGCTTATAATAACATGGATTTCACTCTGATTCCAAGAAGTTATGCTACCCCTAACAATAACTAGCAGGTTATACCTTCATTTTTGAACAATCAAATGTGTGCTAGAAATACTCACAACATCATGCCTCGTACTATCCCTAAATTTTTGAATATTGATACATTGGTGGATATCCCACCACCTCAAGGAGGTGTCAACTAAATTTACCCTATGAACCATAAGGTGGATAATCTACAGTAAATGGTCTAAATATTGACCAATGATATGGTCAAATTACAAAGACAAGTACCTCAAAATACCAACCAAGTTGTAAGCAACCCACCCCAAAATAAATTTTTTAAATTTTAAAGGACTAATATATATTATAAAACTAGGATTAATAATGGGAATGTGCCTAGTGCCCTTGAAAATGCCAATCATAACCACAATAGTTCCTCTAATTTAGTAAACATGGTAGACCTAGCCTTACCCACTTGATGTAGAATAAATAGTGCAATATACCATGGTAAAATATACTATGCTTAGTTTTCATTATTCTAAAACATCTTCCAAAAGGAGATGGACAACCTTTAAATAGTGCATGTAATAGACAATTCCAAACTGGTCCCTAGTGGAGATATCCTAAGCACTTCCATGGTCTTGAAGACCTATGAATTCCAATTTGAAAGTGATAACAATCCTAAGGATAACCTTGATGATGTCTATGCCTTTAAATAGTTCAAAAGAGATACAAACTATCAATTGAGGAGTAAGTTATAGTATATTCTAACTATTTCTACTCCCCCTAACAACATCCAAGTCCCCTAGTAAACATTCCACTAATAATACTCCTCCCCCTAAAGGACCCACCTCACAACATCCTAAAACCATATTTGCACCTTAGTAGGCTAATAAACCATTGGAATAAATCAAACATGGATATAACATTGTATAAGACTAAATAAAACCAAGGAAAACATAATAATGTTTGACTTGATGCAAATGTCTAACTAGAAACAATTATTGCCAAGAGAATTGTTTACCCCTAGAGGAATGAATCCAGTAACATTATTGATTTTCATGTTTTTTTATAAGGAAAAAAATAGAGACTCTCCCTTTTTTGCTAATAATAAGAATTTTTAATAAAAACTTAATTAATTGTTTGGTTGGTTCAATTGATTTAGAGAACATGATACCTTATTCCATTTACTAGCGGTAGGGACTAACATCTACCAAATACAATATAAAATTTGTTTAGTTGGACAAATCAAAAGTTAAAATCATTGGTGAGTTGAATAAAATCCACATGTAGCTGGCCTCCAATTCTAGAGTGCAAAAAATCATTGACATCAAAGTGGTGGATGTACCAGAGGCATATGGGATGCATCTTAGCTGAGATTGGTCATAAACACTCAATATATACATGGACACTAATTTTTATCACATGTGGCTACCATGGTGAAGTATGCCTAATCAGATTAGGATTGAGAGGGATCAAAATATGGCTTACATGATCATAGAATACAATAAAACCAATTAATTTTGTATGAGTAATTTTAAATAAGAGTCTATGCCCTCAGGAAGGAGGCATAAGCTTATGGCATATTATCTATAAACATGTTATGGAAGAATGACCTATATTTGAAGATTTGGACTAGCTATAAGAAGAAGATATCCTCTACACACCAAAATTATTTTCAATATATAGTCATGCCTCATTATGCACATGGTTCAAATAATGTCATTCACATGAGAACAAGTAACACAAGAGCTTAGATGTTACCCATGCTACCATGCTATGTAATTCTAAACCCACATTAGTTATTGAAGATTAGACTATAATTTCATTGATAGTTGAATAGGAAGGTATGTCAGCCTCAGAAGTTAGGAAGGATAACAAGGAAGTGGACATAATAGCATCACCCATCTTAAATAACCCACTACATATAGTGAAAGATCATGTGTGGACCCTAAATTTTGATGTCTCTAAATCAAAGAATGGGTGTGGTGCATATATTGAGCTTATTAACAAAAGAGGAAGGTCATATTTAGTATCCTTCTAACTATATTTTTCTTATACCAACAATGTCGATGAGTAAGAACTTGTTGTCAAAACATTTAGAGGCCACTATGATTATAATTGCAAATTCCTTTTAGCATACCATAGTAAAGTGTGGAACTTTATTGAATATTTCTATGCATTTAACATCCATACGCTACCCCAAATAAATAATTATATAGCAAATTTTTTGGCAATAGCCACAAGTACCTTGGAGTGTATCACTAATTCCAAAATGATGATATTTTTAGTTGAGTTGGTCTCTACTCCTTTCATTTTAGACATCAAAAACTTCTAGGTCTTCAATGATGATCAACATATCATTGAATTTATCACCAACACAAACACATATGAGTCTTAGATCATTGATGAGGATGATAGGGAAGAATTCAAACTAGATAAAGAAAGGGTCATCAAATTGAAGAATAATAACATAAAAAATGGTATGGTGTCATTGGAGAGGCTATTTTACATGCATTATTAGGGTGAAGTGGTCAAAACATCCCTTAACAAATGTATTCCCCATTAGAATTGTAACCTAGGCAATGTAAGATAATTAAAGCTTGTGATTTTAGGCACAACTTGTAGCCAGATTGAAAACCAAATGGTTGTGCAAACTCTGAAGGAACTTGGTTACACTATTTCATAGAGATATAAATACTTTAAATATTTTAGCACCTCAATCCTCATGCATACTATTCCACTGAGGCATTGCATCAAACCATTCCATCAAAACACATGCCAATCAATCCATTATTAGATCCTTTAATCTTAAAATAAGTGCATAATTTACTTTCTACAAAGATAATCTACCCTATTAGACACTCCATCTAGGTGGCCAACTTGGTCCCCATTCAAAATAAGAATGGAGAAATCATAAATTATGTGGAAATTAAAGATTTGAACAAATTTTATAAAAAATAGAACTACCCACTACCTTCACTAGATGAGAACCTAAAAATAGTGAATGGCTCTCAAATGATGTCATTTATTGATGGGTATTTAGGCTAAAATTAGGTAATGGTCAACTATGAGGACATGATAAATTAATGATCACAACTAAGTGGCATGCATTCACCTAAAAAAAGATGTCATTTGAACTAATAAATGTAAGTGCCACTTTCCATCAAGCCATGGATATTGTGTTCAAAGATCTCATTGGTATATGCATAGTCATATACATGGATGACTTGACTATATTTTCAAAAAGAATGGAAGAGCATGTGAAAAACTTGAGATCAGTCCTACAGGGGTGTAGATACCATGGAATCTCCCTAAACCTAAATAAATGCATATTTTGGGTCACAAAAGGTAGGTTGTTGGGATACATTATATCCAAATGAGGTATCTTAATAGACCCAAAAAGAGTGGAATCCATTATGAAAATTCTATTGCCTGGTAGAAAAAAAGTTAAAGTCATTCTTTGGCAAAATCAACTTCATAAGGAAGTTCATCTCAGGTTTTGCATAGATAGTCATACTGCTAAAAAACATGTGGAATAAGGATACTACGGTCTAATGGACAATTGACACATAAGCAACCTTTTGTTAAATAAAGACAATAATTATAAATATGTTGGTGCTTATTAGTCTTGATGATATGCAACCAATCTCCATATATTTGTTTGTTTTAGAGAACTAAACTATTGTTGTCCTAATGCAAAGAAAATGGCCTAGGATGAAAGGCTTGTCTCATCAAAGTGGTCAAACAAATATGTATTACATTATATGCATCAATGTAATTATTTTTGTTCTAGACCCAACCATTACATCAATGTTAATGCAAAATGAGTTAGGCAAACTACATGGGAAATGGATGACTATCTTACAAAAATTTGACTTGGAGATATAGCCAATGATTATTATTAGAGGCTAATGACTTAGCAATACCAAGGCTGAGATGGATCCACATATCATATGCCAATAATATATAGGACAAAATATACCAAATGATAATTGGTATCAGGATGTGGTCCATTATTTGTTAAACAATGAGTTCCTAGTCCACTTAAACTCCACTTAGATGAGATAATTAAACTTAAAAAGGAATAGTTTCATGATCAAATCAGGTGTGTTTTATATAAAAATCATGAAGGCATTTACTTGAGATGCTTGACCAAAGTTGAATCGGTTGAAGTACTCAATAGTTTTCATGGGAAGTATGGAATTGGTCATGTTTCAGGAATTACCATATCCCACCAAATACTTAGATATTATTAGCATACTATTTTAAAATACACCCATGATTATGTAAGAGGTGTTACATTTTTCAAGTCACTACACATAAGGAATGCACTCCATCCATGATACTACAGCTGGTTATTGAGTCTCGTTGGTCTGCAAAGTGGGGAATTAATTTTGTGGAGACTATCAATGCCAACTCCTCCATGGGACACAAATTCATAATTACTAAAATTTATTATTACATGCATTGGAATAAATACAAACCATTGAAAAATTACATAACTTAAGTTGTGATCAACTTCCTTGAGGACCACATCATAATAAGGTTTGGTATGTCATTTATCCTAGTATGTGATAACATCCAAACTTTTTCCTCATTGTAATTTATTGAGTAGTATTATGAAAACCAAGTGATTCTCAAATATTCATCCAATTATTACCCATAAGGTAATGGTTTATTAGAATCAACTAAAAATAACATGTTGGACATAATCAAGAGATTCCTTGAGATACATCTTAAGGATTGGCATACTATTTTGAAATTTACATTATGGTATGATAGGACTAGGATCAAGTTTTCCTTAAGTAGTTCCCTGTACCATCTAGTATATAGATAAGACTTAATATTACCTATAACAATCAGTATATTGACCTTATTGTTTATTAAATATTACCTAGGGGATGATAACTAGATAGAGGCTCACCTCATGAACCTGATATAACTAGAAGAAGAACATGATGCAACCATATTTCAGTGTAATATGCATCAATGACTTGTCAAACGTTGTTTTGATAAGAAAGATAAAATGAAGGAATTTCATATTTTTTATTTAGTCCTACTTTGGGACAAGGCCCATGAAAATAAGGTTCATCATGGAAATATTAATGCCCTTTGGTAAGGACCCTTCCAAATCTTTGAAATCCAAGGTGAAAATGTTTTTTGCCTAAGGTGTCTAGCTGGCGAGGATGTTCCATTACATATCAATGGAAAATTCCTCAAACATTACTTCTAATATTGAACTACCTTAGGGTCATTATATAATTAATTTATCTTTTCTTTCTTTTTTTCCCTTCTTTGTTATTTTATTTTCTATTTTGTTATTTTGTTTGGGTTTGGTTTTCTTATTTGTTTTTTAATTTTCCTTATTGGGCTTTTCCCCAATATTTTTTTATTTGGTTCATTTAACCAATTCAATGATGAATAATGGTAGGCCTATAAGTAGATAATGTGAGTGACA
The DNA here is from genome assembly GCA_037957365.1 of Torreya grandis. NCBI lineage: Eukaryota > Viridiplantae > Streptophyta > Pinopsida > Cupressales > Taxaceae > Torreya > Torreya grandis. Next base: position 3,241,173 of record JARHVA010001023.1, on the reverse strand, counting down.
AGTTTCTACAAAGGTACTTAGATTTTTATAGCATTAGACTTAGTCTTCAATTTAGGTCTAAAAGTTTCAAACGCTTGCCTCTATTTTGAATAAGTTTATATTTGATAAGTTTGGAATAAGATATCTAATTCATGAAGACCTTATCTTAAAACCTATCATAAAGAAGACTTTAATGATTTTTTATATTACCTAGATGAAACTATTATAACTGAGGTCTAAATGTGAAAAATCCATAATTCTTCTTTTCAATTATCAAGGTAGTCCCCATCCTAGGTTTGAAGTGTTAAGTAAATATAAGAATAAAATAAAACCAAATTTAAAAAAACTTGGTCCTAGGTGATTTAGGCAACCTCTACTAGGGATATTGACACTCAAATGGTAATAGAGTAAGGCCTTGAGTGGGATTAAAATAAATTATATCACCATTATAGATGCATAGATGGTAGCAGATCAATGTTTAAGTATTCACTCCAAGGTAGAATTCACTATTAGGATGACCCTAACTATTATTAGAAATATTGGCATTGATTTCAAAGGTCTAAAAATATTGGTGACAAAGGCCCCATAGCATTTAATGTTTAAAGGTGTTTTTAATGTTCATATCTTGGCTAATGTGTGTTAATATTAATTAAATATTAACGAATATATTTTTGGTTTCATAAAGTCAAAAGAGGCCCATGAGGAAGTCAAAGAGTCACCAAGTAAAGACAAAAGAGGGAAAGGATGCATTTTCCCATGAAGGGTCACCTTGAGAAATTTGAAGAGTCATGAGATAAAGACAAAAGAGGGAAAGGATGCATTTTCCTATGAAGGGTCACCATGTGACTTTTCATATGAAATAATTTGAAGGGTCATGCAAGTTTGGCACCATTTTCCATGAGGATTGAAGGGTCACAAAGGGTGAATGTCAAATTTCATTTAGAAAGCTATAAAAGGAGGCTTTGGAATCCATTTGTAATAAGTAAATAAAAGCATGGTTTTTAATTATTATATCTAGATTAGAAGAGCAGAGGAGAGAAAAGAAAGAGATATAGTAGTGTGTTATCATTTGTTGAAAAAGCAACATTGAGAGATAGTTTGTGTTTTATACAAAAAGGGGTTGGTGCTACTATGGGTTGGTGATCATAAATCATTGCTATGTTGGTGCTCAACAAAGGGGTTGGTGCTCTTACAAGTTGGTTCTTATGAACATTGTAAGCTTGAGTTGGTGCTCATTTATATACTTAAGATTGTTCTCCATAGTTTTTACCACTTTGGGTTTCCACATAAAATATGCTCTCTCTCTCTCTCTCTCTCTCTCTCTCTCTCTCTCTCTCTCTCTCTCTCTCTCTCTCTCTCTCTCTCTCTCTCTCTCTCTCTCTCTCTCTCTCTCTCTCTCTCTCTCTCTCTCTCTCTCTCTCTCTCTCTCTCTCTCTCTCTCTCTCTCTCTCTCTCTCTCTCTCTCATGTGTGATGCATATTATTACTTTCAATTTTATTGCATATCTTGAATGTATGATTAAGTGGTTAAATAAAAATAAATTTGATTAAGTAAAAGATATATCCTATGCTTAATAATTGGTTTCAAATCAGGTTCCTTTAGAAAGAGTTTAACAACTTGAAGGTAGATCAAGGAAAGCACAAGATGGCCAAGCACTAAGGAAGGAGAATATAGAGTTGAAATCTATGGTCAAGGATCTTAAAGAGTAGGTATGTATCTTTGAATCTAAGTTGGTTTTAGAAGAAAAAGAAGATAAGATGTCTATTTATAATTTTAAGAATTAGCTAGAGGTTGCATTTTAAAGTTTGAGATCAAGAGAAGAAGAGTGTGATAAATTCAAGGATGAGTTAATTTATTTAAAGGATAAGCATGAGAAGCTCATAATCAAGGTTGAGAAATATCATGAAATATCAGTCCAAGGTAAGAAGGATGTCAGTTTTAAAGGTAAATTGAAGAAGTCAATCAGGCATCCCAATGCTTTCAGGGTTTCAAATTCATTTCATGGCCACTATTTTATTTTTCATCATGTTGGTCATAGGGCAAGAGATTATTTAAGGAGAATTAATCAGTTAATGAGAGATTTCAATCATCTTCAAGAAAAAGGTATGAGAACTATTGTTTGTTTTTGTTGTCATAAGGTTGGCTATATTGCTAAATTATTTCCAAATGGAGTAAAGATATCCTCAAGGTATGTAAAAGGATATGGAGCCCCTAGAAGGTATGAGAATATCCAAACTTAGGTTTAGAGACCTAAGATAGTGAAGATTGATTAGGTTGAGTCTAAAAGTGAGAATATATTACTTACTACATTGGAGAAAGAATTAGATAAGAAGGACTATGTGAAACTCTTGTTATCAGGAAAGATAGTGAATACTAGTCCTAAATAGCTTACAGATCAAAGAGAATATCTTGTTACAATATTATCATGAGCCATCTCAAGATAAGATAGTTTCAAGAGTTGAGAAGATGAACAACATCATGGATGTTGAGGATAATGAGTCAAAAAAGTTAGACATGCTTAAACGGATTCTAATAGAAAGACACAAGAAGATCAAGGAAGTAACAAAGGATATGTGGGCATCTCCTAAGATTTTTTTATAAGAATCTTTATGTGGGGTGTCTCTTCTAGGCTTCAAGGAGACACTTTTCAAAAAAAAATTAAGCATGGTGGATGTTGGCTATGTTGCATGACAAGAAAGTTATGAAGGTGAGTTGACAGATTAATTTGTATAGTAGTTGAGGTGGAAAAGTACAAGAATAGGTACAAGAATAGGTTTAGAAAATAGGATGCTATAATAAAGCAGAGTTATTGTATGTTTTTTAGTGGTAGTATGTGTAGGTTAGCATGTGTAGTACAAGTTTTAGGATGTGGTAGTTTCAGTTTGAGGTTGTCATCAATGACAAAGGGGGATATTTTTAGAAATATTATCATTGATGTCAAAGGTCTAAAAATATTGGTGATAAAGGCCCCATAGCATTTAATGTCTAAAGGTGTTTTTAATGTTCATATCTTGGCTAAAGTGTGTTAATATTAATTAAATATTAATGAATATATTTTTAGTTGTATAAAGTCAAAATAAGGCCCATGAAAAAGTCAAAGAGTCACAAAGTAAAAACAAAAGAGGGAAAGGATGCATTTTCCCATGAAGGGTCACCTTGAGGAATTCAAAGAGTCACAAGATAAAGATAAAAGAGGGAAGGGATGCATTTTCCCATGAAGGGTCACCATGTGACTTTTCATAAGGAAGAATTTGAAGGGTCATGCGAGTTTGGCACCATTTTACATGAGGATTAAAGGGTCACAAAGGGTTAATGCCAAAGGTCATTTATAAATCTATAAAAGGAGGCTTAATAATCCATTTGTAATAATCAAGGAAGAGCATGGTTTGTAATTGTTATATCTATCTTAGAAGAGTAGAGGAGAAAAAAGAAAGAGATATAGTAGTGTGTTATCATTTCTTCAGAAATCAAAATTAAGAGATAGTTTATGTTTTATACACAAAGGGGTTGGTGCTCTTATGGGTTGGTGTTCAAAAATCATTGTTGTGTTGGTGCTCAAAAAAGGGGTTGTTACTCCTATGGGTTGGTGCTCCTGTGGGTTGGTGCTCACAAATCATTGTTGTGTTGGTGCTCAACAAATGGGTTGGTGTTCCTACAAGTTGGTATTTGCAAACATTGTAAACTTGAGTTGGTGATCATTTATATACTTGAGATTGTTCTCTGTGGTTTTTCCCACTTTGGGTTTCCATGTAAAATTGTGTGTGTCTCTCTCTCTTGTGTGGTGCATGTTATTGATTTTAGTTTTATTGTATATCTTGAATTTATTATTAAGTGGTTAAAGCAAAATGAATTTGATTAAGTAAAATATATATCCCATGTTTAACAACTATAAAACTAATTCTTTACATGTTTTATAAGGAAATTAATATGTAATCAAACACTAGTCAAAGAGATTAACTAATTTGGGTCCTATAGTGTACTCTCTTCTTGTCTTTACATAAAAAAATCCATGTTCCAAGTATTAAGATAAGCCAGAGATTCTAGGTTGAATGCAGGATTTGAGTGTTCTAAAATATTCAAGAGTACTTTCCAATAGAGTCACCATTTTTTTGCTTACACAACACACCTCAATTTCTTCCTAAGGGGTAAAGAAAACTTAGGGTATAATATTAATTGCTAGGAAACTAAAGAAACCTAGGGGGTTTATGAGATTATAGGCATGCATAATGTTGACCATGTAGGATTGAGTACCAACATTAATAGAATGGCTATAAGAGGTGATGGGAGATATAGAGTGGGAGAATATCAAGGTAATATGATTAGGTAGAATATGCCACTATCATCAATTACACCAAGACTAGAGTCTAATACTAGAACTACTAGAATGATGGGGTCCAACCTTCTAGCTACTGACTGGAGAGATGACCTTGACCTTATAGGACATCTATTAGATATTATGACTATTAGTTTAGGGGAAAAATATTATCTAGTGGATGAGAGGGGACAAGTACCAACACTGACATGGTTATATGGAGATGATGCTATAGATATTATGTTCATAGTGGGAGGTTTTAATTTGAGGTGTTATATGATTAGGACCATGATGGGAGATGGGTGATCATTATGATGATTTTGGATATCTCCTATTATACATTGCCTAATTCTAGTAGAGGGAGATTCACATGGATCTTGATAGGTTCTTTAGCAGACATGTGGAAACATAGAATAGTGTTTTCATGGGCTCCCACACTTATAGCATAGATATATAGAGAGCTATGGGGATGGAAGATACATTATAAATTTGGCCTAGATGTCACTTTTGTTCTATATTGTTGGGCTTATGAGCACATTTGAGTAGTGTAACCACCAGGATTACCATGGATGGGATGGCATCGATTTGCATTCAACATTAGATTTATATGATGGAGGGATGACTTTTCCCATCCACATGGAGATGAGAGAATTTGGGAATTAGACTATTATAGACAAGTTTTATAGGAGATTTAGGAGGAGGAGGTGGTATGGAGGCCATAATTTATCTTTACAACATGGCTAGGGATGAATATGACACTAACAGTAGGGTAACAAGCAAGATGACTGTAATGGACACATATGGATCATTTCGAACTATTCTATTTTAGGCACATGTGGTAATAATTTTGGATGCTACAAGATAAACCTAAGACATGATCAATATATAAGAGGTATGACTCATAGGGGGAGATGTTAGAGCCACAGATGATAGAGTTATAGCTTTTGGCAAAGGATGAGATAAAGGGAATAGGTGTGGATGATGTTAGAGCTATAAAGACATATTTATTTTGGTGTATGGAATATCTTGGAGGAGGATGGAAAGAGTGATGTAGTTGATACAAGAGATGGGAGATGTAGAGATGGTGTATATGAAGGATATGGGAGGAGATGGGGATGGATAGATAGACTTACATGAAGTGATAGTGAAGAGGGATGTAGCATAGGCATAGTATTCTAGGATATGGGCAAACTTGATAGATTTAAATGGGTGATTTGATGCATTATTATAGAGATATGATGAGGCATTTCCAGTGTGAGATAGGTATCATGAGAAATGTGAGAGGCTATGAGTACTATCAGGGGTTATAGGGGGAGTGGTATTAAGATCCACCATAGGGGCAGGTGTATAGGGTAGAAGGATGGAGCCTCTATTTATTGTAAGCATGGACAAGTATCAAGATGTGGTGGTAGAGATATGATATTATGAGTAGATCATTAGAGTATAGTTGCCAGAGGTTCCTAGATATGCCATTCACATAGACATGTAGGGTCAGACTCAATAGTGGACATAGACTACTATATCTATCATTGGGAGCATACCATAGGGGAGAGATGGGAGGGATGGGGAGGAGATGGGGATGAGGATGGATGCAAAGGAGGAGGTGGAGTGGAGAGCCACCTAAACTAGATCCATCTCACTGAGCAGTCATATCTATGGCTGATTTTTTTGGTTTGGCTTTGTATATATATTATATATCATGACACTTTTATGATGTACACTTGATCACATATATATATATATATATATTCATGAGTATTTTATGTACCACACATTTATTACATGATCTTGTGTTATGTGATTATGGATCTAGATTATTTGGATTATGTTTAGATGGCATTTGAATTTATTTTATATGATATATTATGGGTTATATTGATTATATGGTATTCACGTGGATTATGGTTTTTAAATCATGTAATGTATCTTTAAATTATTATCTTGATTATGGATTCATATTGATGTGTTTAAATGGATTTATGATGGATTATGGATTTTAAATCATGTGCTAATTTATGATGTCTATGAATTTATGATGCATTTGGCTATGGATTTTATATTACATGGATAGTGTTTATATGGATTTTTGTTTTTTATTATATTAATTAGATTATGTGGGTTATCATGGATTTGATTTTATATCATGGTTGATTATGGATTTTTAAATTATGCTATGATTTTCATGAATTTAAATGTTTGTAATATACAATAAAATGGCTTCTATATTAAATTATCAAGGATACATGACTAGTAATTGGTTTAGATCCTAACCAAAGCTAGGCCTCTTGTTGCTTTATTATATACTCCCTTTTATCCAATGTTAATGAAAATATTTAACAATCACATGTCAAATAAATTCATAAATCTTTGGTTTAAAAAGGGGATTTTTATGATTGTAGGGAATGGGAGAAAAACTTAATTCTTAGGAACACACATCTTATTTTATGTTTTCAATATTTGTAGGTTACCCTTAAACAAATCCATGTATATATGTAGACTAATCAATTCTGGAAGTCTACAAATTTATGAAATTTGATCAATGTAGGAAGCTTTTGAGGGATATAATTTTAATTTTATAGTTTTTTAAATGGTTTACTCTTAATAAGAAATTGATTAATGCAAGAAGTTTCCTATACCATAGAAACATAGCCATCCTTGAATGGAATGGTCTACATGTGTGTGTGTGTGTGTGTGTGTGTGTGTGTGTGTGTGTGTGTGTGTGTGTGTGTGTGTGTGTGTGTGTGTGCGTGTGTGTGTGTGTGTGTGTGTGTCTATATATATATATATATATATATATATATATATATATATATATATATATATATATATATATATATAAAGTTGTCCTTTAAGGGATCAGTCTATAACTTTATTTTATTTATTTATTTTGATAATAGCTATCCTTTGAGGGATCAGTCTACCCTTTTGATCTTTTCTTGATTTATATCCCAAATTGACTTTTTTACCATGGATTATATTTAAGGCAACCTAGGGTGTTTTTATAAACCATAAAATCAATACAATTCATTATCCATTTAAAACAAGATTAAGGTGAAAGAATTTAAGAAATAATTATTTGGAACTCCACTCTATTCTAAGCAGAGCTAATCCATGAGAACATGTAATGAATAGAGCTGAGGTGTCCATATTTAAGGATAAAAAGGGTATACTTTTGTAAATTTACATGATTTTCTATCATCATTGGGTATGTTTAGAAATAGGGGATAAGATTTTAATAGAACTTATGCTGACTTTAGTTTGTAATAAGATTATTAACAGTAGAAATGACATAAATGCAAAGAATTTAGAGGTTCACATTCTATTTTTTATCAAGTGAGGCCAAATAATATTCCCCATATCCATATTTATGAGTAAAAATATAGGGTCTAAGATAATTTAGAGAAAACTTTCTTCATCTAATTATTTCTATATTTTTGACATGTTGATTTTATTTAAGGACAAGGTCATTAATATTAAATTCTCATTATTTCAAATATTGATTATATTCACATTTTATCTATTCTTGATATACATGATGGTGATCAAGGGTTGTGGATTGATGCTCATCTAAAAATTCTAGCTGTGTTAATTATTCTTTATGATAACCCTCTTCAAAAATTATATCCTTAAGATAGGTCTGAAGAGAATTAATTTGGACCTCTAGGGTTAACTACTTCAATACCATAGACCAAAGAAAAAGGGGTAGCCCTTGTAGGTGTTCTAATACTAGTTTGATAAGCCCACAAAGAGAAAGGTATGCATACTGCCAATTTTTTCCAACCTCATTGAATATTTTGATTAATATCTTGACAAGGGTTTTGTTGGATGCCTAATATTATGCATTAGCTTATGGATAATAAGGTGATGAGAAGCTTAGCTTAATGCTAAAGGAATCACACAATTTTTGGACTTGCTTATTTTTAAAAGATTTCTCATTATCCATAATGATTTTATGTGGGACACCAAAATGACATATGATGTGATGATTAATGAAATCAATGATCTTATCTACCTTTGTCAAAATAAGGGGAATAACCTCCACCCATTTAGTTGAATATTTGATAGCAATAATGATAAAGCTATGTCCCTAGGAAGATTTAGGATTAATCCACCCTATAAGGTCTAATCTCCTTTAGCAGATAGGCCAAAAGTCCTTGGATACCTATAACACATGACTAGGGACATGGGATAAGTTGGTGTGTTGTTGACACTTCATGCATTTCTTGACATACTCACAATAGTCCTGATTCATAGTAGGCTAGTAATAACCTAATTGCATGATCTTCTTGGCAATAGTTAAATCATTAAAATGACTTCCAAATATTCCATCATGTGTTTCTCTAATTAAAATATTTGGTTTATATATTTGGAAGTAATGAATTAGAATACCATCAAACCCCCACTTAGAAAATCACACCCCATAATATTACATACTAGGTATTTTACTATTGAAAATCATGTGTATAAACCTAAATTTTATCACTCTAATAGTCCTATTAAGCCCACTAATTTAATCCATATTCCTAGATAATTAACCAATATCCTAATTCCTACATAAAATTACCTACATCCCATGAACCTTACCATAACCTTACAACCAATTAATCACTCCATCTACCCACTAGCCCACTTGACAATTTAAAATTCCTTTTATTCACCTACCCCCTAACTACCCTACCACCCTAGCCTCTCATATACCCCTATAAAACCTAAACCTTATTAACTCCCACCTAAATTCTACATTATCCCTAAACTAATCAATAAACCTGTAAAACTAAGGAAGTTCCTCTAAAGTTATACAAGTCTCTAAACTAGAGGCTTATAAAATAATTTAAAAATTCCCTAAATTATCCTCCACCATCCTATATATCCAATGTTTGGGCCATGACTAAAATAATTTATAAATACATAAGCCTCAATTATACTTACATTATTAGTCATTATCAAATCATTTCCATACTCTTGTCAAGCTATCAACAAGTCCAAGAATCCATTGAATCCATTTGAAATATCCATTAATCAATCCACAATCCAACTATTTCGCATTCAAATTGATTAGAGATCTTGGATAGGAGTTCTAAGGGATAAAAGGATGGTAAGAATCTCATTATAATTATCTAATTATTCTTTTATCCCCTCCTTTTATGTTATTTATATACTTAGTATTTTATTTCTAAATAAAGTAATTTTGTAAAAATATCCAAAATGCGATCACACAACATGCTTAACATTTTTGGATAAATCTAAAGGAATGATACCTTTACACAAATAATTAAATATCTTTATGTACCATATATCTAAATGGTTTTCCTCTATAATACGGATATAAGGAAGATCAACTTTGGTATAAGAATGTTGATTGACCTTATGAATAAGGACAAATAATTTAGATTATTGGGAGAAAGATGGGATAAAGGAAACTAAGGAATCCATGGTATCATGAAACTTATTGGTTGACCGAGGAGTGGTCTGGATGACATAGTGGTAAAGGGTAACTAACATATACTCTACTAAAATTTTATACCTTTATAAGATGTTATTATTGTATTGATATATTATAATTATTTGATTGACTACCATCTGGGAGTCCCCAAAAATATGAAGTGACTTAACACCTAGAGCCAAAGCTATTTGGAAACCTATAATTAAGGATTCATAATCTGATATATTATTCATATATTAAAAATAAATCTTGAAATATATGGGTATAGGAATTCCTTCATGTGGTATTATAATGATCCCTACTCCCCCTCCATGTTCGTATTTATATCCATCAAATAATAACATCATTTGATATTCAATATCTCCTTAAGAAGTAGAGGCTACAGATTCATCAAGAAGTTAATAACTAGATGGTAGACTATTAGCAAGGGGCACCTCAATTAATTGATCAACAATGATCTACCCCTTAATTTATTTTTGGTTAAGGAATTCAAGATCAAACTTGATGATAAAAATAATCCATCTTTCCATTCATTGATTATAATAGGGTTTTAAATGCATGAACTAAAGGGGATCAATATTGGTAGTCACATAGGTATTATGATTAAGTAAATAATAGTGAAGCTTGGAATCCATATATACTAAGTCCAAACATAGATTTTTAATATTCATGTAATGAGTCTCATAATCAATGAAAGTGTGACTTATATAATAAATTGCGTGCTCTCTATGCTACTCATCTCGATGGGTAAGCATGGCACCTAAGACATGGTTCATAGCTAAGATATACAAGTAAAAAGGTTTATCTTACTTTGTAATAATAATGATATGGGGAGATAAGAGATATTTATTAAGCGTATCAAAGGCTACTTGATAATTTGAATCCCATACAAACTTGGTGTCTTTCTTAAGAAGGTGATGAAAGGGTTGACATCAGTCAAATAATTACAAAATAAAGTGGTGAATAGACTATAGTTTCCCTTTTAAAATATGAATTTTATTGAGGTTTGAGGGAGGAAGCATATCAATAATGGCCTTAATTTAAAAAAATTAACCTCAATTCTTCAAATGGAAATGATAAAACCCAAAAGCTTACCTAATAAAACCCCAAAGACACACTTTTTAGGATAAAGACAATGTTGATACTTGATTAAATGGGTGAAGATATTTTGAATGATAGATAGGTGATCCTTACAATACCTAGATTTACCAAAGAGATCATGCACATAATATTCAATGATCTTGTGAATTAAATCATGAAAAATATAGGTCATAGCACACTAGTAAGTTTCTCCTACATTCTTTAAACCAAAAGGCATGGCCCTATAGCAAAAAGTACCCCATGGAGTAATAAAAGAGGTTCTATGTTGATCTTCTAGGGTGATAAATTTTTAATTATAAATATAAAATACATCCATGAGTGACAACATTTCATGTCCTACAGTGAGTTCCATGAGCTGGTCAATATTAGGAAGGGGGAAATCATCTTTTTGATAGGCAATGTTAAGATCATGAAAGCTGGTATGAAGGCATAACCCCCCTATGGGATTCATGATAGTAAATATTTTAGATAAGCATTAAGGATAATTGATGGGTTGGATAAAATTAATGGATAAAAATTGCTGTAATTATTCCTTAACAATAATTGCTACATGAGGATGCATTTTACAAAGTTTTTACTTTACTAGTTTAGCTTTAAGAATGGTAACGATGTTCTGGATGACTATAGCCATATCTATTCCTATAATATCACTATAATTCTAAGAAAAGGCTTGGATATGATTAGTAAGGAATGTTTCAAAATCCTAGTGTTCTTGAGAATCTAAGGATTGTCCAACTTTGATATTTCATAGGACCTCAAGGGTTCATATGTTGATATCAGTTGTGACCTCATTTAAAAGACTAAGATACTCAGATGGTGTTATATTCTACATATAAAAATCTCCTATCCCTAAATATTTTAAAATATATTCATCATCCTAACACTCCATTACATGGATCAAGGAGGAATCTTCATCTATTAGGTCAGGAAAAATTAAGGGAAGGTGTAATATTTTTCAATGTTTTGATAGGTTAGCAGTTCCAAGTGAATGGTGATAATAAAAAAAAAGTTATGTGGAATGTAAATGGTATCATTAGTTACTATAGGAGAACTGAGTGTGGATGATGGATTTTCTACATCTACATCTAGAAGGATATGGGATGTCACAATGCTATTGTTTTCAGCTTCAAGAGTTTTCTTGAAATTGAGGCCATCCTTTCCATGTGGTTTTTTATGGTCATTATTTATAACCTCATGAGGTCCTTGTTCATAGAATCCTAGGCCAAAGCCTTTCTAAGCATATCATTTCATATAGATTTACATGAAGTGTGGTATTTTAAGAAAGGAAAAGTTAGATGTGAATGGTTTGGTAAGCATTTGACTTTCCCCATATAAAGGGGATTGGTTAATTCCTACATAGATTAAATGTGTTTAGAGGTGAGGAGGATTAAAGGGGATAACATCTCCTAAGTTGGGTTGATAAGAACATTGTTGGTTAGATCATATATATTACTAAGTTTGGATGATAAGAACAACTAATAATCCCCTGTATAGAGCTATTGAAATGTCAAATCAAAGAAATTTTCATTAGGGACACAAGATGAAGGTATAGTAGAGATAGCTGATGTTTCCCCCAAAAATAATGGACTCAAGTTACTTAGGGGGATCAAAACATCATTAGGTGGATAAGTCAAGTTGCATGTCTTAAATGGATGTGGGTTTGCTAGGACAACATGGATTTTACCTTCATGTTCAAATTTAAGGAATTGATGCAAAGTAGAGGGGACATAATGCATAGTGCATATCCAAGGACATCCTAGGAGGATGTTATATTGAAATCCCCCCTCTATCACATAAAATATATCTAGGAGAGTACATAGACCTACTTGGATGGGGAGGATAAATGTACCTAACATGGGAGTAAAAGTGTCATTAAATGCTCATAGGATGGTTGGAGATTGATCTAAAATAGTTTATGGTAACTAGAGTTGACTAAATGCATTTGAGGAGATAATAATTATAATGGCTCCATTGTTAATCATAACTCTTTTTATTCATGTTTGATTAATTTGGGAAGTGATAAATAATGGTGAATCCTAGTCATGAAGTTGTGATGGGGATATTTCAGAGTCATGAAATGTGATGTATGATGACTTTTGTAAGGATGCAATAAAAGCCAATAGAGGCTAAGGTTAATCTAATTATATCTAGGTAGCTTGTAAGTCTTCTATCATAACTTCACTATGTTTTATTTAATTTTGGATAAGTTCTTATAAAGACATCTTGATGGGAAATTTATGGAGTTGTTTCAAAACTGATATGTGTATCAACTTTGAGGAATTGTTATTATGTATCTTCACTAGAATAGAAACCTTAGGTTTTTGGATAGGCATTGTAGTATTGTCTATATTAGGAGTAGGGGATTTTTCAATAGTCACCTTGGCTCTGTTGGAATTTTGGATTTTATGACCCTATGTCTAGGATTGAGTAGTTATGTGTATTACATCTATTTAAAACAATGGTGGGTTTGTTTAATTTATGGAATCATCCAAGTATAGTTGGTTTAAGAGGGTTTGATATTAATTTTCATCAAAGGTTCTATCTTCCTTTGAAGCTCATTCTAACCCTCTTGGTAAGTACTATTTCTTGGGGTGGTCATGACTCTAGTAGTTTGACTATGAGGATAATCACGAATAAATTATTCTATTAAAACATTATCCTCTTCTAATAAATCAAATACTAAATATTTGAGAGCAGTACAACTTTTGTTATCATGCCCTAATATTTGATGGTAAGTACATTTCTTATTTTTCTGATGCCATGCCTATTTTTGAATATGGGAGTTAATAGGCTTGATAGGTGGTGTTTTGATAAGGGAGGTTTGAAGGAGTTTCTCAATACCATTTTCATTTTTCAAGCTTGGTCAGAAGTACTAGGGGTGTCTTATTTAGGGAGCTCAATTCTTATTGGTGGATGTTGTAAGGATTTACCTCATGACACCCCAAAGCATTTTTTTACACTTCTTGAAACATTTCCCCTAGTTTTCCTCTTTACAAGATTTGGCTCGGCTTGAGATATAAGGGAAACTAGTTTTGGAGTTGGTTGATGTGATGTAGGAAACATCTTAGGAGGGAATAAGCTAGAGTGAATGGGTATGCTATGTAAAGGTTCAATAATGACTAAAGGATTAACACGTGTATCTTTTGGGATATCAAAAAGGGTATCCTCCTTTATAGTTTTTTCATCCTTTATTCTTTATTGGTTTCCTTGAATATGCTTAGGTAACATTTCCTCAAGAGGATCCCAAATAATGAGTTCCATAAAACTTGAGTGAATATTAGGAACGGATGTAACTAGTTCAAATGATTTGAAAATATCTCCTTTAAGGAGATTTGGGATCTTTATTGTTCTGAAAGGTGATTCAAAAGCATTACCAACTTATTTAGGCATAATTTGATCATGGATTGTGCTTATCACATGGGTCTCATGATCTGAGGTGCTTTCTAAGTTTGCTTGTACAAAATTAGACATAGGAGGATGGTTGGGAAATGGTTGCCTAAAGATATTGATGGATTGATTAGGAAGATCATTAGGATTATCTAACTATAATTCCCTTTGGTCAATAAGGTTTTGAACCAAACCTTTGAAATATTGACACCTATTAACATCGTGACTAGTTACATAATGATAAGCATAAAAGTCATTTTCCTTGTACTAACTAGGCTTGGGACAAGAATCATCAAGGGGTCTAACTGAAGGAAGCTTGATAATGGAAAATTTTAGGATTTTATCTAAAATGACAACATATGACTCCCATAAAAGTGTATATTACTAAGGAGGAAATCATGTCAAAGGTTTTTGTGGTTGCATTTAGGAGGTAGAAGGTTTAGATTGGTTCTTTGTTTGTGGAGGTGCTGATTTTAAGACAATAACATTTGTTGAGCCTTTAGTTTTGGCATTGTTGGTCCCTTTAGATGGGTCAAGTTTTAAGTTCCTATTACATAACTTAACCTTTCCTCCTTTAAATCTCATATTTCTAGTTTATGGCCATAGTAAAGGATTTGTTTAAAGTGTTAAATGATTTCACGTATAGTGTTGATGAGATATGCTTAACATATGATCTTAAAAATAACTTGATTAACTCAGGCTAAGGAAGGGAGTAATTAAGTGGATTTATAAGACTTTTCCACCTAGCTAAAAATTAGTAATGAATTCATCATCAAATTGTTTGATGGCATACAGGTTGATTATGGTTATTTTCCTTGTAATATTAATGAAGAAGTGTTATAAGAAGATTTGGTCCAGTTGCCCAAAAGAGAATAAGGAGTGATGAGGGATAGACTTGTACCAATTTAAGTTTGGTCCAACTAATGACTTGGGAAACATCCTTAAATTAAGAGTGCCATCATAGACTATGAGATAACAAGCATGTCTAAATGATCTAAGGTGTTGCTAGGGATCTTCCTTATTTTAAAATTTCATAAATTTTAAAATTTCCCATTATGAGGGATATATCCTAATTGGGCTGAAAATATTAATAGTTTCATTGTAAATTTAGTCATATGTTAGCATGTTTTTTCCCCAAAGGTAGAAGCTTCTATATTTATCATCTTATTCATAAAGATGTTTATAAGGTTAGGCTAGGTATTATATTTAGGAAAACCCCCAAAGATGTTTTTTTGTGGATGTTGATAGGTGGGGAATGGAGTAGAAAATGGTTGCAAAAGGTGATAACCAATAGAATTGGTAATGATAGGTTGGGATGTAGCCACATATTATGGGACTTTCAAGGGTATGTTTTGTTACACAGATGAAGGTAAGTCGATCCAAGGGTTTGTGAGGGATCTAGGTATTGAGTAGTAAAGTAGACATATTATTGAATAGGTTGACTTAGGGAAACCTATTATAAAATTTGGGTTTAAGGATTCAAATCCATTATTATTTGGATAGGTGGGAGAGTTGTAGGGATTAAAATTAATAAGTTCTAGGGTGAAGTAGTGGGTGGTAAAGTAAGTATAAGTTGAGGTGTAGTGACATTTTGGGCTTGGGTAATGGTTAGAAAAGGTTTAATAGATACTAATGGGGGTGTATTATCTAGGGTTTGAAATACATTAGTATAAAAACCTATTGGTGGTGGATTATAAGAAGAGGAAATCATGGACACAATAATCACTTTAGGTCCTTCTAGGGGCATACCTTAAACAAACCCAAAATATTGGGTTTGAGGGGAAACTAGAATATGTATGACTCAAGAACTAAGATAATGATTAAGGTAAATTGGATTACTATCTAATATACTTGAAAATTATGGGTCTCCCTACATATAAAATTAGGGAATGCCTTCCCCCATAGATTTAGGAGAGTTAAGAGGACTTGGTCTATTCTCCATGGATGAGTATGAGATAGGATATTTAGTTTGTTTTAGTGACTATTGTCTCATTAAAACCATGTATCACTAAAAAGGTAACAAAGGAAAAAATGCAAAGACACACAAAATTATTTTCTATTGTCTCATTTTAGTAAAAAAAACACACACACTACTAAACATACTTACAATATTTTTACTTTTTAAGAAACTAAATTTATAATGTGATAGGAGAAGGGTTAATGAGGGTACTAAGAAATGGTTTTCTAAAGCTAGTTTCAGGTTTTTTTAAGGATGGGAACCTCTATAGACATAAAGTATGTTGAGGATTGCTTTCATGTTGGAATGAAGTATGTGGCTTAATATTCAGTCCTACCTCCTCACTTTTATTGATGTGTTATCAATTATGTCTCTAAGGTGTCCAATAATGTCCATGAGATGGAAAAGAGTGTTCATGAGGTGTAAAGGTTGCTAGCTAGTCAATGACAAAGTGTGCTTTAGTAGTCATGCATGGATCTTTAGTATTTGGTTGGATATGTAGGTTAATGGATATTTTTGATGATGTGATCATGTTACAGATCCCTCATGCAATATAAAGAGTACTTTGAGTTCTTGTGAAATTTTAAGGTTTCAATTTGGTTCATTCGTGTGGTCATCTAGGCCTAGTTGGTCTTTGGGTAAATTGGGTTGAGTGAGTAGATTGATGATGGAAGCATTCACACATGTGAAGGTGTCAAAATAAAATGGTCACATGGGTTTATTTAGGTTTGTGCCTAGATCACCTGTTTCAAATTTAAGGTCTTGAAATAGTGTTTAGAAAATGTTATGGTAGTGGAAAGTTGGTCTCCTAGGCATATTTCTCTATTTTCCATACTTAGCCAAATTTACATTAAAAATGAATGTTGGAATTCAAATAATTGAATTTACAAAGGAAAACTAGTCCTCATTATTTTGGATATAGATTTTGATGTTGGATGAATTTTTTTTAGAGGTACATTCACTAAGAGGGGGGTGAATCATTGAGCCCAAATAATCCAAATTCAATTTCAAACATTTCAAAACTTTTAATCAATTACCACAAGCATTCATGAATCATACACATCATTCATAACAATGAACAAGAGAGACAATGCAAGATCAAACACATAACACATGACATATGTAGGAAACCCTCTTGGGGGAAAAAAACCCACTAGAACCTAAAATTGGACTAATATCTTATAATAAAAAGAACCAATTTATACCAATTGAAACTGATCAAGTAACTACCATCCCTTATTTTAATGAGACTAAAATCCCACAAGAAACCACTACACCTGTCTAGCTGAGCTACAACAACAACTAAACCTTTAGCAAGTTTCACCTTGAAAGGAGGCTATAACCCCTAGATGTTAAGCAACCACAATAACACCTATGAACATAACATCTTTTGAACATTGATTTCCTACCAATCTAATGGAGATACAAAGTACATCAACTTTATTCAACTCTGTAGACTTAATGATTACAAAGCAACCTTTCGGATCACTCTTCAACAACAAATCTATCACCACATCAATAATATGACCAACTGTTCATACACATAGACCTAAATCTACTCTACTTAACAATATATCCACTATGCACACTTGCTCTCCTTTACCTCACAAACCTTCACTCTAATCCACATACAAAAGCCTCTCTCTAGTCTCTCAATTCTAGAAATCATCTTTGATTTCACTATTTATAGAGCATTCATCATTATCAACACCTTGGTTGGACATTAGGCATGCCTTATTCCTTAATGTATCTCTCACATTAATAAATATCTCAAAACAAACTTCATAGGTTGGCCATATCATCTATGGGTCACCCTTAAGCAGCTACACCTTTCAATTAGGCCCTTGTAGCCCTTATAGGTCTCATGGAAACCTATTCACCCATTTAAAATTCCATCAAAAAAAAGAACAAAGGACCACTTCCAAATGTATAGGTTCACTCTACATGACCCCTTATTCATCCTCAAATTATCACAATCACCATTACTCTCTTTTGTGTATGCTTAATCAACTCAAACATTGACCTTGTAAACATGAACATTATGAATAAACACACAATAAACTTATTAAGTATTGTTAATACTCAATATATATTTATCACACCTCTAAAATCCATACATATCATCCTCATAAAGTTTAAAACACTTTCCAATATATAATTCATCATGAAACATCAAAAAAATAATAACACAAGCTCAAATACCCTTCTCAAATTACTTACAGAGCATACACAAAAACACAGTCAAATTTGAATATACACACTTCCAAATCTTTAAATATATATTTATAGATGTTCCTTGGAGTCCCTAAAAAATTTATTTTTATACCATGAGAAAATTATGCATGTATCAAAATTTATAGCCAAAATACAAAGCACTGGTTTTTCCTTTTGTAAATTTAAATATTCAAATACCAATGGTCACCATTAAACTTTGACCACCTAAGATGTATCTCATACCATCAATTCTAAGATAAATCATGCATCTTTGATATTATTGTAATTAACTCAACCTTTAACTTTCATCTCTCATCTTGACTATTTGAATTAATGCACTCCATTGATCTCCTATATGTAGCTATATCTTTATCTATGTTAAACATTGGACACCTTGAATTCATCTCAATCAATATGCACCATTGATCTATATATGTATGGACATCCAATTAAAATTATATCTTAGAATAATTCTAATCTTTACGTCTGCTCAACGTTAAACTTTGAACAATTGTCCTCATCTCGTTGCTTCCAGACATCTTAGAATGAACACGCTTCATTGATCCTTTTGTAAAGAGATCAATCTTTAATCAATTTCAGCAAAGAAAACTTTGACACTTTTGACTTGATACACTCCATTGATATTGATCTGTATGAATTTCCATGAGGCATAAGATATCCATTTGGTCATAGTCTTTATCCTTCACAAATTTGGCTAAGTATGGGGACCATTACAAACTTCCTAGAAGGCCAACTTTACTCAAAAACTTTTACTTTGATAAATATCACAACATAAAAATTGACCCCTATGATATCCTCACAAAGGATAATCTATCCATATGTCAAAATTCTCTTTAAACCTTCACATATGTGATATATAACTACATTAATCTTCTTACTCATATTTTTCTGGTATAGAGCCAACTATGCCACAAACTATCTAGAAGGCCAACTTTGCACATGCATATCTTTTGATGTGCTTCATTGCATGATCTAAAATTTATCAAAAATCAGCTAGACACAAAATTTAACAAACCTACATGATTATTTTCTCCTCACACCTTTACATGTGCAAAATATAACAACACCAAAATACCTACTCAACTTTTCTTATCACATTGCAAATTTGGCTAAGTATGGGAAAACACTATCAAACTACCTACGAGCCCAACTTTGTGCTTGTATATTTTATGTTGTGATTGTTTATATGACCTGAAATTTATTTCATATTAAATATTAATAAATTTGATCACAAACATATGACCAAATCTCCCTAACTCATCTATACATGGTAATGGTGACATCAACAAATTGCCTACTCATATTTTCTACCACTAAACCCAAAATGTCTAAATGAAAACAATGATCAACTAGATGAAATATAATCATGCACAAAAAAAAAAAAATAATTATTGACTTCTAAAATAATCCCTTGTACATGATTAAAACTTTATAATGATAATTAATCATCTCAAACCATGTCAAAACTGAAGATCAACCAAGCATACTTCAATCATACTAGGACAAACACATTACACACTTTCTCATTGTCACTTAGACTATAAATGCACTTCATCCACTCACTTAGACACCTCATTGACATCATTAAAAACTATATAACAATATTCCCCATTTTCATTGATGTCAACAACCATCATATAGCAATATACAACTCACCTTCCTTCTCTTTCTTCAAGCACTCCCAAAATAGGAAATTTCTCCCCCTTTGACATAATGAAAAAGTGAGCACAAACTAATATTTAAGACCTAAAAATAATATCAATAGTAAAATACCATCTTAAAACTCCCCCTTTTCCTTGAACCTACCTCTTATTACCTTGACAACTTCCTCTTGCTATAAACCAACACTCTCTTCAACCAAACACTGTAACCAATAAAGAAAGAGCATGAAAAACACTAAAATATGATGAAACTCACCAAGAAACATATGATAATTAATTATGATAATATTTTTTGATAAATTTAAAATCTTGAGCATCTTTAGAACTTCATTTACCATGAAAAACCACCATACAGGCTTACTAGCCTTCTATCTCAAGTTATCACAAGGACACCAATAGAACTTCATTCCACTCACCAAATAGGAAACATGATCTAAAATAACCTAAGAAATCTCCTTGAAACACTCATGTCTTTATCTTTTGGATAAACTAAACAAAAATCACTCTTCTTCTTACAAAGCCTATCTAGTCTCTTTTTAACCCTACTTAGAACTTGTAGAGCCCATAACTTTCAGTAGACATACTATCAATACCTAAAACTTCATAGCTGGAGCACTCACATATGCCCCTTCAAGAAAACCAAATTTCATCACTTATTTCATCTTATGAAACATAATTTATTCACAAACCTACTATCTAATTATGTTGGGGAGTTCTCATGATGATGTCATGGTGGTGTCATGGAGATGCTCTAGTGAGTGGATGAGGTGTTTTGATATCCTAAGTGACAATGAAAAAGTGTACAATGTGTTTCTTTTAGTGTGCTTTATGTATGGTTGGTTGATCTTCATTATTGACATGACTAGAGAGAATAAGGGTTGAGTATGGTGATTGGATTATGTGTGAGAGGTCCATAAGATGTCATCTTTGCTTTAAGAGCTTATGTGCACAAGTGTAATTCATCTCATTGATCATAGTTTTCATCTAGAAACTTTGGGTCTGGTGGCAAAAAAATTGAGTTGGAAGTTTGATGATGTCACCATTACCATGTGAGAAGGCATCAATGGGATTGGGTCATATGGTTGTGATCACATTAGTCCCTAGTTGATATGTGTCAAATCTCAAGTCATGCATCTAAGCACGGTAAAAGATGTGAGGGTATAATGTTGGCTTCTTAGTCAAAATTCATTGTTTTCCCATACTTATCCAAATTTTTAGATTGGCTAGAAAGAGCTGAGTAAGCATGTTGATGTGGTTAGCATTCACATGTGTGGAGGTTCTAGGACAAAATTCTCATACGGGTTTATTTATTCATGGACCTAGTTTATTTTTTATAATTTTTTATATCATGTGATGTAGCATGAAAAAATATATGCATGTACAAATTTGGGATCCCGAGCATTTTGATAGTGTTTTCTATGTTCAAATAGAGTCAAGTAAGCAATTTGATGATGAAATATATCACATGTGTGGATGTCTCAGGAGAAAGTGATCATATGGGTTTGTTCAATTTTGGACCTAGTTTATTTATGCTAAAAATTACATCATTCAATGTAGTTTAATAGAATATATGCATCTACAAATTTGGGTTCTTAGGTAGTTTGACTATGTTTTTCTATACTTAGCCAAATTTGCATAAGTCAAGAAAGAGCCAAGTGAGCACTTTGATGGTGTTATAACTTGCACATATGAAGGTATCAAGATAATCTGATTATATTGTTTTGTTAATTTTTAGCATAGATCATTTGTGATAAATTTGAGTTCATGCACTAAAGTGTGGTAAAAGTTATGGATGCTTGAAGTTGGCCTCTCATGGAGTTTTGGACATGTTTGGCTCTATGACAGAAGATTTTGAGAAGTCACTTTAATGGCATTATATCTTACATGCATCAGAGTTCAATGAGTAGTGTGTCACATGGTTGGATTATCCTATGTGAGGAGATCATTTGGTCTAAATTTGAGATCCTATGTCAAAGCATAGAAGAATTTATTAAGGATAAAAAATGGCTACTCAGGCATATTGATAGGGTTCCCATACATTGTCAATTTTTAATGAGTTAAAGCTTGAGCAAGATCGATGATGCACATTTTATCTAAGGAGTCAAGAGGTAATGAGATAAGGATAGGTGTAAATGTATATGATAATGATCTAACAATGAATGGGCATTCATACAGTTTGATCAATGATGAGCATTATTCATTAAGGTCCTGACTAATCCACAAATATCAATGAAGTACATTGATTCAAAGTTCCTAGATTACACAAGATGAGGTCAATTTGATAGATGTTTAACATCTAGCGTTGGTGAACTATCCATTAAATCTCAAAAAATATAAATGGTGCATATTTGATTTGAGCAGTGAGTCCATGAGATTCAAAAATTGTCTTTGAAGGTTAATTGTGATTGTTTGAATTCAAATATTTGAATTTAACATACGAAAATATACAGCTCTATATTTTTTCCATATACTTTAATAGAAGTAAAATTTTATAGTAATATAAAAATAAAAGATAAAGTGGACTCCATAGCACATCAAATGAACCCAATTTAAAGATTTGAAAGTGAGTATAATCAAAGATATTGAGCCTAGAATTTGACTATGTTTTCATGCTTGTTCTACAAGTGACCCCAGAAGGATATTCAAGCTTGTGTTGATGATGTTTTGATGTCTCAAGATGTATTAGATATTGGATAATGTTGTAGACTCCATGAGGATGCTCTATGTGGATTTTAGAGGTGTGATCAATCTATCTTGAGTATGAATAATGTTCAGTAAGTTGTATATGTACTCGTTCATGGTGATCATGTGCACCAAGTCAATGTTTGAGTTGTTTAAGCATACACAAAATTGAGATAAGTTGATTGTGATATTTTTAGGATGTCAAATGGGACATAAGGAGTGGACCCATGTATTTTAGAGTGTTCTTATGTTCTTGGTTTTCTCAAGTAAGTGCTAAAAGAGTGAATGGGTTCACATGAGACCTATAAGGGTGACCCATAGATGCTATGATTGATCTATGAAAATTTTATTGAGCTATGTCTTCATGTGAAATATGCCTTAAGGGATAAGGCATACCTAATGGCTAACCAAGGTAGTGATTATCAATATTTCTCTATAAATTATGGAACCAAAGATGATGGGTTCTAGATTTAGTGTCATGGACTAAAGAGAAATTAAAGAGAGGATTGTGTGTGTGTTTTGAGGATCAAAGGAGGGGTTGAGTGATTTAAAGATATGTTGAATAGTAGATCAATTTGAGGACTATTTATATGAGTTGTAGGTCATGATTATATTGGTATAATAGTGATCTTGTAGATTGAGTGTGAGTGAAGGTGAAGAAAAATAAGTTGAGGTCCATCATCAAGTGTTGTTGACATCAGTTCAGAGGTGGAAGTGCTTTATAGGTGTTGTTTTGGTATCTCAACATCTAAGGTGGTTGTAGCATCTTTACAAGGTAAAACTTGCTAAAAGGTCTAGTTATTATTGCATCTCAGCTAGATAAGTGTGGTAGCACCTTGTGTGATTAGAGTCTCAATAGGTATTTTAGTTCCTTGATCATTTATAGATTGTCTAATTGGATCTTGTTATTATAGGATAATATTCCAATTATAGGTTCCAGTGGGTTTTATTCCCAAAAAGGGTTTCCCACGTATGTCATGTGTTATGTGATTAATCTTGCATTGTCTCTCTTTCTCATTGATATGAATGTTGAATATGCTTCATGAATGTTCGTGGTAATTGATTAAGTATTTGTAAAGATCAAAATTAAATTTAGATTATATGGGCTCACTGAATAATCCCTCCTCTCAGTGATTGTGCCTCTAAAAATTTATATCAAATTAATGTCCTTTGGTAAAGGCTTAACAGCTCAAAGGTGATCAAAGGTGCAATGATTGACAAAATTATTATGGCTTGGCTTTAAAATAATCTAGTTTCTACTTTATTAGAAGTTAATAATGTAGTGAAAAATCTAGGAGCAACTCCAAATAATCTATAGGTAATGGTGAATACAAGTCTCAATCAAAGGATGGAACAATATGAAAATAAGGTCTTGGCTTACTTAAACGTGGTCTTATCTTAGGACCAAAAAGGATTTCAGCTACATCAAAAGGATCAAGAATGAAAATCCATTGCAATTTAATTATCAAGAGAAAAGAGGATCAAACATGAACAAAGTCTTCAATGGGTATTTCTTCTCCTACAATCAATTTGGTCATAGATATAAGGATTGTGCTCTCTCTAGAGATCAAAAGGGATATCATATGTTATAACTATAAACAAAAAGGTCACATAGCCAAGAAAAATAAAAAAGAATTTTGTAAAAATGATATACAGGTCATTGAAACTATCAAATGGTTTAAGGAGACCAATTCTAAAGAAGAAAAGAAGCAAAATCCAAGCAGATCACAAAAGGAAGAGTCATTATTTGTTCAAGTAGATTTACACACTCAAGAAGATGGGAACAAGAGATGTTTTATAGACAATGGATGCTCAAATCATATGATAGGATACAAGATCAAGTTTATCTCTATAAAGAAGACCAATGAAGGTGTAGTTAGATTTGGTGACAATAAGTTTGCTAACATAGTCGACAGAGGTATTGTAAGTTTGGACAATGGTCATAGGAAGAGTAAAAATTCTTATATGTAGAAGTTTTGAAACATAATATTTTAAGTGTAATATAAATGTGTAAGAAAGTAAGTTTTTTAACTTTTCATGATGTATGTGAATTAAGAAATGCAAAATCTAATAGATTAGTTACACAAGTTCATAAAATAGATAACATGTATGTATTCCATGAATCCCAAAAAGAGCAGTGCTTTATGAGTCAATTGGAAGAAAGCTAGATTTAGCATAAAAGGGTTAGACATATAAATTTTGATAATATATTAAAGATCAATTCAAAGGGTTTGGTACGGCATATGCCTAAGATTTATAAGATTCCTCATTCTCTTTGTAAGGCATGTAACCATGGGAATAAAACCAAGAGAAGATACAAGAACAATAAAATATCCACTATAAATCCATTAGAGTTGATCCACACTAATCTATGTGGACCTATGAGAACTCAAATTATTCAAGGCAATAATTATTTCATGCTTCTCATTGATGATTTTACTAGGATGTCTTCGATATTCTTAAAGAAAAATTAGAATCTTTTAAAAAAATTATGGCATTTAAAGCTCTTATGGAAAATGATAAAGGTTTAAAGATCAAGTGTGTGAGATTAGACAAAGGAGGTGAGTTCTAGTCTCATAAGTTTAATGATTGCTATGATAAACATGGGATAAGAAGATAATACTTTGTTGCTAGAACACCACAACAATATGGTCTAGTTGAAAGGAAGAATATGACTATGGTTGAGATGGGTACAACCATGTTTCAAGATGCAAAAATATCAAATAGATTTTGGGAAGAGGTATCCAAGACTTCTCTGCACATCTGAAATAGATGTCAAATTAGAGTAAATGGTAAAAAGATGCCCTATGAGTTATGAAAGAATAGAATGACTAATGTTAAACATTTTAGAGTGATTGGGAGTAGGTGCTTCATCAAAAGAGATGAAGATAATCTTAGAAAATTGATTCAAGATCTGATGAGGGAATATTCTTAGGATATTCTTCTATCAATACTTCTTATAGATGCTTCAACAAGAGACTACACAAGATTTTTGAAAGTTCAAACGTAAGAGTAGATGAGACAAGTAGAGTCAAGAAGCCAAAATTTTAGGTAAGTGACTCAACTTAGAATGTTGTTTCAAATAATGATAACTTATATATTTAAATAGATGATGAACATGAAGAAGAGGAAAAAATACAAGATACTAAAGCTCCATCTAAAAGTATTCAAATAGATCATCCAATCTCTCAAATTACTAGAAATGTTGGTGCAAGATTGCAAACTAGAAGGAGAATGTTGATCAATCAAAATCAACAAGACTTAGGTTTGTTATCCATGACTAAACCCAAAACTTTTGTGGAATCTAGAAAAGATGAAAGTTGGAATGATGCAATGGATGAATAAATTGATCAAATAGAAAGGAATGAAACATGGGACTTAGTTCTTAGACCAAAAGATAAACATGTGATAGGTACCAAATGGGTTTTCAAAAATAAGATGAATGGAAAAGGAGAAGTCACAAGAAATAAGGCTAGATTAGTGTGTAAAGGATATACTCAAGTTAAAAGAATATATTTTGATGAGACTTTTGCTCTTGTGTCAATGATGGAAGCAATTATACTCTTTTTGGCTTATTCTTGTTTCAAAGGTTTTAAGGTATATCAAATGGATGTGAAATATGCATTCTTGAATGGAAACTTAGAATAACAAGTCTACATTGTGTTACCTAAATGATACTTCATGTCAATAAATCAAGATTTTGTGTGTAAATTGAAGAAGGCTTTACATTGTCTTAAATAAGCTCCTAGAGCTTGGTATGATAGGATAGATAAATCTATTTTGAGTCAAGGTTTTAAAATGAGGTAGCTAATAGTAATATGTACATTAAGATAGAAGATAATCATAAATTAATAGTTGTATATGTTGATGACATAGTTTTTACATCTGATAATGATAAAATGAGTAGAGATTTTAAAGATACTATGAAGACTGAGTTTGAGATGTCAATGTTGGGAGAACTATCTTACTTCTTAGGGTTATAGATTAATCAACTTAATGTAGGAATTTTCATTTCTCAAGCTAAATACATCAAAGATACACTAAGGAAGTTTGACATGATGGAGTGTAAGCCAATGGGTACTCCAATGATCACAGGATGTAAGTTAAGTAAGCTAGATGACTCACCAAAAGTTGATCAAACTTTGTATATATCCATGATTGGAAGTCTTTTATACTCTAATGCATCTAGACCTGACATTATGTAAGTAGTAGGTCTTGTAGGAAGGTTTCAAGTTGATCCTAGAGAACCTCACTTAAAAATAGTCAAAAGGGTCTTGAGATATCTCAAAGGCACTATATACTATGGTTTATGGTATCCTAGGAGTAAATAATTATCATTAAAATCATATGTTGATGCTAATTGGGTAGGATGTGTGGATGATAGGAAGAGTATTAGTGGTGGAGTATTTTTCATGGGAGAATATTTGGTGTCTTAGCTAAGCAAGAAGCAAACCTCGGTGTCTTTATCAACTCAATAAACTAAGTATATATCAGATGCCTCTTGTTGCACACAAATCATGTGGATAGAACAAACTTTGGAGGATTACAAGGTAAGATAAAATGGACCTTGTCTTATTTTTTGTGACAATACTAGTGCAATTAATATCTCAAAGATTCTTATTATGCACTCAAAAACTAAATACATTCATATTATATATAATTTCTTGAGAGAAAAAGTGATTAATCAATGTGTAAATTTGGAGCATGTGCTTATAAAAGAGAATCTTGTAGATATTATGACCAAACCATTGTCAAAAGCTACTTTTGAGTATCTAAGATAGAGCTTGGGTGTCATTTATTTCTCTATGAATCAATAGAATGTCTTTGGTTAAGGGGGAGCAATATGTTAATAAGACTTACTCTAGAGGTCTATGAAGGAACTATAGTATAGGGTTAGAATGGGTGTTTATTTTTTGGGTTGATTGAGATCATGTTCCTGTTTAGTGAGTGGTATGAAGTTCTGATTGATGGTTCTTGTAGTAACTTGAGAGAAGAAACTAGTTAGCATGAGTAATTTTTATTCATGGTGTATGGAGATATGATGCTAAAAAGGTCAAATTCCTCATAAATATTAGGGGGAGTCTCTCTCAGAGTTTTCTTGATGTGTTCTATCATATTTATATGGTTTTGTGTGTTCTTTCTTCATTGTTTTCAGTGCTTGGTTAAAGAGGGTGTTGGCATGGAACAAGAGGAAGTTTGTCAAGATAAGAAGAGGTAGGCTCAAGGTAATGGGGAGTGTGTAATATATTTATAATATGATCTACTCATAATTGGTAGTCTCTTTTTAGGTCCTTAAGATCAGTGTGTACCCATTTTGTCATTGTATTAAAGGGGGAGAAATTTTCTATTGTAGAGTGCTTTAAAGAGAGAGAACATGAGCTATATATTGTTATATTAATGGGTGTTGACATCAATAAAAAAGGGGATATTGTTGGAGAGTTGTCATGGTGGTGTCATGGAGATGATCTAGTAAGTGGATGAAGTTATTTGATAGCCTAAGTGACAATGATAAAGTGTGCAATGTGTTTGTTCTAGTGTGTTTTATGTATGGTTGGTTGATCTTCAGTATTGACACGAATAAAGAGGATTAGGATTGAGTATGGTGATTGGAGTATATGAAATAGGTCCCTAAGATGTTATGTTTTCTTTGAGAGCTTATTTGTATAAGTGTAATTCAAATGGTTGATCACAGTTTTCATCTAGACGCTTTGGGTTTAGTGGCAAAAAAATTGAGTTGGTAGTTTGATGACATCACCATTGCCATGTGGGAAGGAGTCAAGGGCATTAGTTCATATGGTTATGATCACATTAGTCCCTAGTTGAAATTCACTAGATTTCAAGTCATGCATCTAAGCCTGATTAAAGATATGAGGGTATAAAGTTGTCTTCTTAGTCAGAATTCATTGTTTTCCTATACTTAGCCAAATTTGTAGATTGGTCAGAAAGCATTTAGTAAGCATGTTGATGAGATCAGAATTTAAACACGTTGAGGTTTTAGGATAAAATAATTATATGGATTTGTTCATTATGGACCTATTTTAATTGTAATATTTTTTAATATCATGTGATATAGTGTGACAAAAGATATGCACATGCAAAGTTAGGCTCCTAGGCATTTTGACAATGTTTTCTATATTAAAATAAAGTCAAGTAAGCAGTTTGATGATGGAATATATCACACACATGGATGTTTTAAGAGAAGGTGATCATATGGGGCTATTTAGTTTTGGACCTAGTTTATTTTAAGTAAAAATTAGATCATGTGATGTAGTGCACTATAATATATGCATATGTAAAGTTGGGATTCCAAGTAGTTTGACTATGTTTTTCTATACTTAGCCAAATTTGCATAAGAGCTAAGTGAGCACTTTGATGGTGTTATATATTGTACATGTGAAGGTGTCAAGATAATTTGATAATATGGGTTTGTTGAATTTTGAGCATAGATCAGTCTGCTAAATTTGAGTTCATGCATGTAAACACAATAAAAGTTATGGATGCTCAAAGTTGGACTCTCAGGAGTTTTGGGCATGGTTGGCTCTGTGATAGAAGATATTGAGAAGGCACTTAAATATAATTATATCTTGCATGAACAATATTTTTATGATAAGTGTGTTACATGGTTAGATTCTCCTATGTGAGGAGATTATCTAGTCCAAATTTGAGATCTTGTGTCGAAGCACAGAAGTTATTAAGGATTAAAAATGGCTACTCAAGCATATTGACAGGGTTCCCATAGTCATTTTTGAATGAGTTAAAGCTTGATAAAGATTGATGGTTCCTATTTATTCAAATGAGTTAGGAGGAAATGAGATAAGGATAGGTGTAAGGGTACATGATAATGATCCAAATTTGAGTGGGCATTCATACAGTTTGATCAACAGTGAGAATTGGTCATTAAAGTCCTGACTAATCCACAAAGTTTGATGGAGTGTGTTCAGTCAAACTTCCTAGATTACATGAGATGAGGTCAATGTTATATATGTTTAATGTCTAAATTTTGTGGACTATGTGTTAAATATCAAACAATATCAATAGTACATATTTGATTTGAGCAATGAGTCCATGAGATTAGAGCATTGTGTTCGAAGGTTGATGGTGACTGTTTGAATTCAAATATTTGAATTTAACATAAGAAAAACTAGAGTTATATATTTTATCCATATCTTTATATATAAATTCAATTTACTAGTGTTGTATAAATAAATGATGAATAGGACTCCATGGTGCATCAAATGAACCTAATTTGAAGATCTAGAAGTGAGTACAATCAAAGATATTGATCCTAGAAGTTGATTGTGTTTTCATGCTTATTATGCAAGTGCACCAAGAAGGATATTCAAGTTTGTGTTGATGTTATTTTGATGTTTCATGATTTAATAACTATTAGATCATGTTTTAGACTCCATGAGGATGATTTGTGTGATTTTGGAGGTGTGATAAATCTATCTTGGGTATGAACAATGTTTAATAAGATGTTTGTGTCTTCATTTATGGTGATTGTGTGCACCAAGTCAATGTTTGAGTTGTTTGAGCATATGCATAGGTGAGATAAATTGATAATGATATTTTGAGGATCTTAAAGGGGACATAAGGAGTGGACCCATGTATTTTAAATTGGTATTTTGTTCTTGTTTTTTTCTTGAGGAAGTGTTAAAGTAGTGAATGGCTTCACATGAACCTATAAGGGCTACAAGGGTCTTATTAAAAGGTGTAGTTCCTTAAGGGTGACTCATATATGTTGTGATTGATCTATGAATATTGTATTGAGTCCTATCTTCTTTTGAAATATTCTTTAAGGGATAAGGCATACCTAATGGCTAACAAAGGTAGTGATTATCAAGATTGCTCTATAAATTATGAAACCAAAGTTGATGAGTTCTAGATTTAGTGTCATAGACTAAGGATCAATTGGAGAAAGGCTTATGTGTGTGTTTTTAGGAGTGAAGGAGGGGTTGAGTTCCCTAAGGATGTGTTGAAGAACATATCAATTTGAGGACTATTTATATAGATTATAGGTCATAATTTTACTGGTAGAATCATGTTCTTGCAGATTGAGTTTGAGCAAAGGTGAAGATAGATAAGCTGAGGTCCATCATTAGGTGTTGTTGACATCAATTTAGAGGTGGAAGTGTTTTATATGTGTTATTGCATTATCTTAGCATCTAAGGTGGTTTTACCCTCCTTAAAAGGTAAACCTTGCTAAAAGGTCTAGTTATTCTTGCAGCTCGACTAAACATGTGTGGTAGCACCTTGTAGGATTAAATTCTTACTAATTAAGGATTTTAGTTCCTTGATCATTTATAGATGGTCTAAATTGGATCTTGTTATTATAGGATAGTTGTCCAATTATAGGTTCTAATGTGTTTTATTCCCCAAGGGGGTTTCCCACATATGTCATGTGTTATATAATTGATCTTACATTGTCTCTCTTGCTAATTTCTATGAATGTTGAATATGCTTCATGAATGCTTGTGGTAATTGATTAAGTATTTTTAAAGATCAAAATTGAATTTAGATTATTTGATCTCACTAATTTACCCCCCAGTGATTTTACCTCTAACAAATTAAGCCTATATCTTGATAAAAACATGAATAATATGAAAACCATAAACCTTCATATCTCTGTGAAGCTTGATTTGACAATCCACTTGGCCTTTTCAACCTATTAAGAAGCCTCAAACTTCAAATCATAAGGAAAACCAATTTTTTAACATATATCAAAACCCTAGAATTTCAAAACACATAGAGTCAACAAACCTCCTTCTGGTTAACTCCCACCTCTAAAATTTCTTGTACACCTAGAAATAACCATTACACACTTCTAGACCAATATTTGATCTTTCATATATTTGGAAACCCATAAAACCTATACCCCATTTTAGGCCTACTTTCCCTTAAGCCAAAATAGAGAAAATTGAGAGCACTCAAAAATATTCAATTGATAAAAATAGGATCATCAATACACAAAACTACCTAGAACACATCACAAAGAAGTACACAAATATTTATGAGCATCAACCTCTTCATGTAACTTGCATCAATCTCATTAGGCAACCTAGAACCACCCATTATAACCCTATAGATACTACATACATAGAAACACTTGCTTCTCTACTGAAAGGAGTCTCTTAAAAAGCATAGATAGAGACA
The DNA here is from genome assembly GCA_037957365.1 of Torreya grandis. Lineage (NCBI taxonomy): Eukaryota > Viridiplantae > Streptophyta > Pinopsida > Cupressales > Taxaceae > Torreya > Torreya grandis. The sequence continues at coordinate 3,209,263 of JARHVA010001023.1, read as the reverse complement.
CCCTACTTCATAGTGTCCTAAAATAGTGTGAAACTAGGAGTTTCCCACAACTCCTCATTTTCCTTTTACTCCTTGGTCATATTATATTTGTAGTTCTTATTCTTATTATTAAGAGAAGCAACATGCTCATCCACTACAATATTATCCTTTTCTTGTAGGATTGAATTGACAATACATGGAGACAACATAGATTCATGACATACCTTTTCATCTAAAGAATCTACCTTGTAGTTAGGAGCCTCATCACTAGGCATTGACAATTGATATTATTTACATGATAAATTATTGTCAATGGAAGGATGTTCACTTGAATCCATACACATATCATCTTGCCCTACTTAATATGGACAATATCTTACAATGTGTCTTATATCATAACAATTGAAACAAACTCTTCCTTTTAAATAATACTCACCTTGCCTAACCTTATTTGGACTCTGCTTAAAAAAGTGTCCCTCATCAAGATAATTGAATTAATTAACTTTGTTCACACCTTTTGACTAATGAACCCCATGATAGTTCCATGAAAAATCATTTCTAATAGGTATCTTGCATTCTCTAATCCTATGACCAAATTGATTACATGTGTAATAGTAACAATTGAATCTTTCATACCTCATGGAATTAGGTTGTCTTATCTAATTTTTCTTCAATCTATTTTCACCATCATTTCTTGAATGATTGGTGACCTTCAAGTGCTGAACCACCTTGCTCTCATACCTTCATGTTAACTTGAGAAACAAATTTGGACTCTTCATTAAAACCCAATCTAGATCTATCACTAGTAGACTTTTGACTATTTATGAGATTATCCAGATCATTATAAATCTTATCAAACTTAACAAATGATTTCACCTTACTTACAGACTTATCTAGCTCATTTTAAGAAGTATACCTTGAACATTCATATTATTTAGCTTTTAAGCTTGTGGACAGGATTTCCAATTGAAAATTGAGATGCTTGACTATATCTTCATGCTCCTTGGTGTCTTCATTCATTATTTCCTCATACACACTAAATTTTTCCTCATAATATTTGAGTTGAGACTTCATCTTCTTGTTAATATTCTTCTCAATCTTTAGTTCTTCAAGAGTATTTGTCAAAGTAGTCTCATAATCCACCTCATCTTCATCATCATCTAAATCACTCCAAGTAGACTCCTTTTGATATGAACAACTTCCATCCTCAGTCACAAAAAGAGATTAATCTTCAATAGGACCATCATATTCATGATCATACTCTGAGCCATAGTCTTCTCTCTCATCTGATGATCTACAATATTTATTGGTACAAATACTCTTAATTTTCTTCAAGGACTTTTTGTTATTATACTTTTTCAATCCTTTCTTCTTGTATGTCTTATTGTCTTGATCTTTGTCTTCAAAATTTTCTTCATCATCATGCTTATGAAGGCACTTTCTAGTAAAATGTCCTATCTCTTCACAATTCAAGAATTTGAAGGGTAGTTTACCCTTATACTTACCTGAGTCTATTTCCAATTTCCTTGTAAACAAAGCAATTAAATTCATCCTTATCAATATCATAAATGTCATCCTCCTTATGTTTCTTACCTTCAAACTTTTTCATTTTATTCATTTCAATCGTGAAAGATGCTTCCTTTGTTGGTGGTATATCATCATTTACTCTCATCTCATAGGCAGTAAAGGTGCCATGCAATTGATCCATCTTAAACTAAGTAAGATTATGAAATTATTCTATAGAAGATACTTTTGGATCAAACTTGAGGGATAGATACCTTAATACCTTTTGAACTACAATAGCCTCTTCAAGGTTCTCTCCAAGACCTTTGATGATATTCATAATCTCATAATTCTATGTAGAAAGGATGCCATAAAATCTTCTTCCTTCATCGTGAAACTCTCAAATTATCTTTGGTGAGTCTATAACTTTGCCAAATTAACCTTTAAATCTCCTTTATGAATGATCTGTAATTTTTTCAATGTCTCTTTAGTAGATTTACAATGGATTACCTTGGTGAACTCATTCTCTATAAGACCAAAAATAATGGTATTCATTGCCTTAGAATTATTCTCAAATAACTTTTTGTCTATGACACTAGATGGAGGAGTAGTAGGAGAAACATAACCATCCACAACATATTTACATGCATCAAACCCTAGGGACATGATGTAGTTCCTCATTATTTCACTCTAAAAAGTGTAATTAGATCCATTGAACATTCGTTATTTCTTAGTAGAGAAACCTCCTTGATGACTACCCATGTTGTACCTTGGATCACCTTCAAGTTGTCAAGCCTTTATCAAAGTACCCACTCTAATACCAATTATTAGAGGTACATTCATTAGATGGGGATGAATTAGTGAGCCCAAATAATCCAAATTCAATATCAAACCTTTCAAAACTCTTAATTAGTTATCACAAGAACTCATGAAGCATACACATCATTCATAACAATGAATAAGAGAAACAATGCAAGATCAAGCACATAACACATGACATATATGGGAAACCTTGGGGGAAAAACCCACTAGAACCTATAATTGGAATATTATCCTATAATAATAATAACCAATTTAGACTAGTTGTAACTAATCAAAGAACTACCATCCCTTATTTTTGTGAGACTTCAATCCCACAAGGAGTTACTACACCTATCTACCTAAGCTACCACAACAAATAGACCTTTAGAAAGTTTCACCTTGAAAGGAGGCTATAACCCACTAGATGTTGAGAAACCATAACAAAACCTATGAACATAAAATATCTTGAATATTTATTTCCTACCAAACTAATGGAGATATAAAGTACATCATATTTATTCAACTCTATGCACTCAATGTATCCAAAGCCACATTTTAGATCACTCTTCACTCCTCAGCAACAACTCTATCACCACATCAAAAATATGACCAATGATCATACACATAGAATTAAATATTACATACTCAAAAACCCATCCACTATGTATACTTTCTCTCCTTTGCCTCTCAACCCTTTTCTCTAAACCACACACACAAGCCTCTATCTAGTCCCTCAAGTCAAGAAATCATATTTGATTTCACTATTTATAGAGCATTCATGATTATAAACACCTTGGTTGGCCATTAATCATTCCTTAGTATTTAAAATATCTATGGCATCAAGACATTTATTAAAACAAAATTCACAGGTTAGCCATAACATCTATGGGTCATCTTTAAGTAGCTATAACTTTCAATTAGGCCCTTATAGCCCTTATAAGTCTCATGGAGACCTATTCACCCATTTAGAATTACATAGATCAAAAAAAGAACATAAGACCACTTCCAAATGTATAGATACACTCTAAATGACCCCTTATTCATCCTTAAATGATCACCATCACCATTATTCTCTCTTACATATGCTCAATCAACTCAAATAATGACCTTGTAAATAGGAACATTATAAATGAATGCATAGTCAACTTATTAATAATTTTTCATACTTATAGATTGATCACACCTCTAAAATCCACATATATCATCCTCATGAAGTATAAAACACTCCCTAATATCTAATTCATCATGAAACATCGAAACAACAATAACACAAGATTAAATACCCTTCTTGGATTACTTGTAGAGCATACATGAAAACATAGTCAAATTTTAACCCTCATAACTTTGACTATACATAATTTCATATATTTAAATATATATTTCCAAATGCATATTGGATTCATATACAAATTATATTTTAATACCATGAATAAATTTTTCTTGTATCAAAATTTATAGCCAAAATATAGAGCATTGGTTTGTCCCTCTGTAAATTTGAATATTCAAATGCCAATGGTCACCGTTAAACTTTGACCACTTAAGACGCATCTCATGACCTCAATAATTATATCAATCATGCACCATTGATATTATTATAAGTAAATTTACCTTTACCTTACATCACTCATTATTGGATCTTCATCTTGACTATTTGACTTAATGCGCTCCATCATTCTCCTGTACATAGCTTGGTCTTTATCTGTGTTAAAAATTGGACACCTTGAAATCATCTCACTCAATATGAACAATTTATATGTATATATACAAACATACACTCACCATTATATCTTAAAATAAGTTTTATATTTACCTCTACTCAACATTAAACTTTAAACACTTGACATCATCTCACTCCTTCTAAACATCTTAGAATGAGCACGCTCCATTGATCCTTTTATAAGGAGTTTGATCTTTACTCAATTTAAATGAAATATTTGACTCTTTTAAATCAATATGATCCATCAATCTTGATTTTTATGAATTCCCATGAGCCGTAGGATATCCATTTGTCCCTTGTCTTTACCCTTCACAAATTTGGGTAAGTATGGAGACCATTGTAAACTACTTGGAAGGCAAACTTTTCTCATTATAAAATTTTGCCTCAATCAATATCATGACCTAAAACTTGAGTCATATGATCTCCTCACATAGGATAATCCAACCATGTGTCAAACTAATCCTAAAAATGAAATATCCCTTTCTAGATTTAGGGAAACAAAAATTTACTGAAGTATCCCTTTCTAGATTTGGAGAAACAAAATTTATAGTTCAAGAACCTTTCAACAATAAATTGCAAGCATGCTCAGATTGGTAAAGTATATCAGGGTCTGATATGAAAATCACACTAGTCTGAAATTTATATCAGGTTTATATATTATTGGAGAAACACCAATTTAGAGAAGAATATTATTCTTATCACCTATTTGGTGCTACAATGATATTTACTGAGGCATCATTTGTAACAGAGACTGAGTAAACAATGCCTAGATTTGCTTCAACAGTGAATAATCAAAAATTATAGTACTCAAAAATACTATAGAAAATACAATGAGCCCAAAGAACCAAGAACCTGGAAGTATGCACAGGTCTGGGTTGTCAACAAGAAAATGTTTGAAATGTGTACAGCAGCCTAGGACGTGCCTGAAACCTCCAACAAACCATGTCTAGTAGAGATGAATCTCTAACACTTCAGCTATTTGGTGTCTCTTTCTTTGTCATATCAATGACACTTTATTACACTGAATAGAAACATCAAAAAAATGTGTTTTCCAAGATTCTTCCAGCTTTCTGTGTCTTCAATGTCTACCTCAGCAAATTAATAGCCAGCCTTTTGATTTGAACACAGCATTCAAAAGACATGCATCACTTCAAAGACTAATTCCATGCCTCCAATAGGTCCCGACTTAGAGAATTTGTGGCATATATTATAGTGATTTCTTTGTTTTGTCTCTTGTTGGTTCTAACACGACTTCCCTTTTTAGATTTGGTATTATATTCAACCTCTGTCTATATCGACCAACTGCCAGTTTGGCTTTATCAAAACAAGTATGATACCTGTATTTTGTCTTTTCTAGCCATGCCTTATTTCCTAGATCCCTGCTGGTGACCTCCTTAATGACGCGTCCAACATAATCCCAGACACGTTGAGTCTCCAACTCAAGCGAATAGCAATGTTGGGTTTCTTTCTAATGATCAATTGCACGAGCTGATTTTTACCTTCCAAATCCCATAAATCCACATATGATACGGATCCATAGGTTTTCTGATGTTGAACAAATAGAACATGTTGATTTCTCAGGCTACTATTTTTAGTATCTATAGGTTGGGTAGGAAGAATCTGTCAATTTCAAGATACAGGTAGAGTGGAAAAAATGATTACAGACTGCCATGAGAATCCAACTAATGTTTTAATCAAGCCTCTTGTGATGAGTCATCCACCTCCATCTAAGATCCTTTATGTCATGGGTATCTCTATTCCCTAGATTTATCGAAGTGAATGACCGTTGAAGCCCCAGATCTGATCAATAAGCTCAATGTGAATTCCATCACAAATCCACTCTTGAAAAGAGCTAGGTTTTCATCCAACTCTTCTCCAATCTACTAAAGGTTTTCATCCTCAGAGATTTAGTCGAATCAGAGATTCAAGCTTTACAATAATGCATCAAAAATTTTAAGCAACAAAAAGATGAAAAATGCTTTGCCCTCCACTTCTTTTAAAGGCTCTAAGGAATCTTCTAGAAGAAGCCAACTTGCAACTAACCCCAACTTCTAGAAGAAACTTATTTAATATTTTATTTTTTCCCATTTTAATTAAAATTAATTAATTAAAGTCATCCTTTTGAAGAAATATTAATTTTTGGATAACTTAAATTAATTAAATCACTTTATCATAATTTTGGGGACATTACAAAAAACTTTGTATGTGTAGGTGTAGCTTCATTAATCTACTTAGATATTTCTACCACAGAGCCAACTATGCCAAGAACTGTCTGGAAGGCCAACTTTACACATGCATATATTTTAATGTGATTAATCACATGACCCAAAATTTAGCACAAATAACTAGGCATAAAATTTAGTAAACCCATATGATAATTATATCCTCTCACCTTTACAAATGCAAAATATAACATCAAAATGCCTACTGAGCTTTTCTTATTTCAATGAAAATTTGGCTATGGGAAAATATTGCCAAATTGCTTGGGAGCCCAACTTTACACTTGCATATACTATGTTGTGCTTCATTGCATGAATTGAAATTTAGCACATAGTAAATAGGTATATGTTTGATAATAACCATATAACCAACTCCCCTTTACTCATCCATTCATGACAATGGTGACATCAACAAACTACCTACTCATTTTTTTGCCACTAGACCCAAAATGTCTAGATGAAAACAATGATCAACCAAATGAAATCTACTCATGTACACAAGCACTAAAATCATTATTGAATTTTGAAAGGACCCCTTCAAATTTATAAAAACTTTAGACTCATCCCTAATCATATCAAACCATGCTAAAACTAAAGATCAACCAAGCATACTTTAAGCATACTAGGATAAGCACATTGCACAAGTGTTTCTCATTGTCATTTAGACTATTAAGGTGCTTCATCCACTCACTTAGACACCTCCATGACATCACCATGACATAATTGATATATATATATATATATATATATATATATATATATATATATATATATATATATATTTTATAGTGGTATAAAAATAAAATTGGTAGATAATTTTAAGGGCAATCCAAGAAAAATAATTTGGAGGTTTGACTATTCATACACCTACATTTATTGTGGTCCAAAGTTGACTGAGGGTTTGACTTTCTTCTACAAGTGACTCAAAAAGGATGTTTGAGTTATTTATTGATGGTGTTCAGATTTTTAAACATGAATTAGATATTCTAGAGTGTTTTAGACTCCATAAGGATTATATGTATAGATTTTAAAGGTTTGACCAATCCATTTTTAGTATAAATAATTTCTTACAAATTAACTTTTGATTCATTCATGGGGTTTTCATGTAAAAGGTAAATGTTTGATATGTTTTTCATATACAAAGGTGTGTATGGATGAATTTAATATTTTTATAATGGCTTAAGTGTCATGTGGCATAGACCTATGTGCTTTTTAAGTGGTCTTGTGTTCATAGTTTTATTCAATGAAGTGCTAAAAGGGTGAATAGGCCTTCATGGATCTAAAAGAGATTCTTTGGCCTAATTGAAAGGTGTTGATTCTTAAGGGTGGTATAAAAAATATATGGATGAAATATGAATGTGATATTAATCTTATTCCAATTGTGATATAATCCTTAAGGGTTAAGGAATGTCTCATGTCTGACTAAGAAGATGATGACCATAAAGACTCTATAAAGAGTATAATCAAAGATGAAGGTTTATAGAGTGGATATGTGAAGTATAGTGATTTGTGATTGTGCTTGGTGGATGGATTGAATATTATATCAAGTTGAATAATGTATGCATAAACTATAGGTCATATTTTTGATGTTATAACAATGTTATTATAAGGTTTAATATTGAAGATGAGCAAAGAAGTATAGAGTGATCCAAAATGGTGTTTTTGATGCATTACTTGTGTGTGAAAGCTTGAGAGGGTGTGAAGGATTGAAGAGAGGTGTTATACATTATTTATCCATAAAATTAAAATAAAATTAGATATTTGGAGTTGTTGATATTAGATGTGTTGTGTTGGTGCTCAACATCTAGGACAAGTTGGTGTTTGTTCATGTTTAGGGGTGGGTGCTCTTTATGAAGTGGGTGCTTCACTAAAGGTATCTTGTTTATGATTTATTATAGGATTGTAGTCCATGTGTTTGTAGGATTGAGAGTGGGTTTTACCCTCCATGAGGATTTCCCATATAATTCATGTGTTATGTGCCATTGATCTTGCATATCTTTTTTTATGAATGGTTTATATGCTTCATGAATGTTTATGATTGAGTGCTTGAGATTTTGAAGTTTTGGAATTAAATTTAAATTTATTACATAACTTATTCACCCCTCCCTTCTCAATGATTGTACCTATAATAATTGGTATTAGATCCATACCTTCATTACAAGTTTAACCACTTGAAGGTGATCATAGGTACAATGGATGACAAAGAGGCTAAGACATATCTTCAAGGTGAACTAGTATGTGACTTATCAAAGATAAAACATCTAGAGGAAGAAAATGAAATATTGAAGAACATGAAAGGAAGTAAAAATTTAGATCTGGCTTCCTCTATATGTTATGATATTAATCCAAGCATTGATAATGTGAAGACACAAATAGGTAGAAGAGATACAATAGTCAAGAATTTGAAGGATATGATGGATAAAATCTTGAATCAAAGATTGGATCATCTAGAAGATAAATCTTTGACATATATAGATGTGGTTTTATCTAAGGAAAAACATAATTCTAGATCTACTAAATAACTTAAATATGAAAATTCTAGGGTTATTGATGGTCAAGTAAAAGGGATGACTCACATAAACAAGTATATTTATGTCTTTAATGGGTATTGTTACTCTTGTAATAAATATGGTCATAGATATAGGGACTGTACTTTCTCTTTAAGGAGAAATAATGAGGCTCTATGTTATAAATACAATCAATAGGGACATATAGATAAATACTTCAAGAGAGCCTCTTAGAAAAATTATATTTAAGTCATTGAAACCATCAAATGGTTCAAAGAAGACAAATCTAATATTGAAGAAAAGAAGCAGGATTTAGATATTACACAAAAGGAAGAGTTAATGTTTACTCAAATTACCTTGCATACTTAAGAGGATGAAAAAACAAATGGTACATAGATAGAGGATGATCAAGTCATATGATAGGAAATAAGAGAAATTTTATCTCTCTCAAGAAACATAATTAAAGTTCAATAAGATTTGGTGACAATAATTATGCTAACATAGTTGGGAAAGGTTATGTTAGTTTGGATAATGGTCACACTAAAACTTAAAATTTTATATAAGTAAAAGGTTTGAAACACAATCTTATAAGTGTTATCCAAATGTGTAAAAGGAAATGTTCTAAATTTTCATGATAAAGGGTGTGAAGTGAGACGATCCAAGTCTAGAAAATTTGTTTCAAGCATTCAAAAGGAAGATAACAACTTGTATGTGTTCCATGAATCTAATAGAGAGGAGTGCTTCATGAATCAACTAGAGGGAAGTTGGCTTTGGCATAGAAGACTTGGACATCCAAATTTTGACAAATTGGTAAGGATCAATTCAAAAGGATTAATGAGGAATATGCCTAAAATCACTAAGATTCCTCATAATCTTTGCAAGGTATGCCTTCATGGGAAAAAAACCAAGAGAAGCTACAAATCTAAGGAGAATTCCAACATTGTACCATTGGAATTGATTCACATTGATTTATGTGGGCATACAAGAACTTAAGGTATTCAAGGTAACAATTATTTCATATTATTAATTTAAGAATTTACTATAATGACTTGGATATATTTCCTTAACCAGAAATTAAAATCTTTTGCAAAGTTTAAAGCATTCAAAGATCTTATTGAAAATGAAAAAAGTTAAAAAAATATGTGTGTGAAATCAAACAGAGGAGGAGAATTTTGGTCTTATGAGTTTGATACTTTTTGTGAGGAACACATGGTTAGAAGACAATATTATACTACTAAGACACCCCAACAAAATGGGGTAGCTGAGATGAAAAATAGAACTATCCAAGAGATTATTATAATCATGCTTCAATATTCCAAAGTATCAAATGGTTATTACAAACTACTAATACATCAGTTTACATCTTTAGAGTGTTTGAGAGAAAGTGTTTTATCAAGAGGAATGAATAAAATCTTAGAAAAATTGACTCAAGGTCTGATAAAAGCATCTTCTTAGGTTATTCATCCATAAGTTCTGCTTATAAATGTTTTAATAAGAGACTCCATAAGGTTGTTGAAAGTTATAATGTAAGAGTTGAAGAGGTAGGTGAAATCAAGAATCATAACTTGAAAATAAATGAAACTACAAAGAACCCTAATTCAAATAATGAAGGCATATATGATCAATCAAATTGTTTCTATTCAAATTTTGCTTTTCAAATTCAAGAGAGAGAAGAAACTAAAGAGATAATGGTCAAGGCTTGTGAAGTACCTGGATAAAGTCTGCGCACCGTAATCCAGATGTTTGTGGGCACCCCTCTTTGGCTGTGGAGGAATGACACCTGCAAAGAAGAAAACTTGGACAAAAAGGCATTAGATGGATAGATGGTGGGTTGCCAAGCAAAAGCTTGTTCCCAGAAGTATGAGAACTTCCTTAAGGGAGGTCAACCCACTATTTTGATAAAAGATAAATGACTGATAAAAAAAATAGAATGCTAAAGAGATGAAATGATAAAGGAATGAAAGAGAAAAGGAAGCAAAGGATTACCTGGAAGATGCTGTTGGGTTACCACAGTCGCCGGCGTCGGTGGTCCTACCAGCGTCGATGGTCAAGGTCTGCCGACGTCAGTGGAGGCAGTGGCCGGCGTCGGTCTAGGCAATAGGCTTGGATGGGGTTTAGGCAGGTTCTGGTCGACTCTGGACAGAGTCTGGTCTGGGCTTGGTCTGTGGATGTACAAAATGGTCTGGGAGAGTCTGGTTTTAGTTGAAGGTCTATGCAGAGGTCTAGGATAATGGACAAAATGTTGAAAAGGGATAGAGAGATAAAGGAGGCCAATCAGGGAGATAGGAATCTGGGTCTACCTGGTTTGGTTAGCAGTCTGGGTTGGGGAAAAGAAGTGCTGAATCTAGTTTAAAAATAGATGACTAGAAAGCATAATGAAAACACAAACAGAGTACTTACTTGTGCCCTGCTGAAGAAAATGGTGTAGGTTGGTGCCCTGTTGCTGGTGATGCCAGATGTGAAGACCTGTTGTTGATGGAGAATCCCTGTTGTTCACTTACAGAAGCTTGCTATGTACCTGAGGGAGAGAGTCAGATTGATTGGCAGAGAGGTCAAGTGAAAGGACAGATACAAGGGTCTGATGCAAAGATTCAAGAGTCGGGATGCTAGAGAGAGACGCCGAGAGTGAAGAGGAGGAGATAATGGTGAAGAAGCTGTTATGAAAGGTGCCAATGCCGGCAATATCGCCGACGTCGGTCGACGGTTGACCGACGTCGGTGGCTAAAAGGCTGGAGAAAGGCTAAAAATAGCCTTTAATCCATTTCCCAACCACCGGGTCAAATGAATGTGAGGATGAAACGGTCGACGAGGGTTAAGTGGGCGAGTGGAGAGTTTGGAATGGGAGTCTTAAGCAATAAATGGCCATGTGGGGAATGAAGGAGATCCAAGGAGGGTATCCTAGGGTGGCGAGGTGGCAGGGAGAGGGAAAATGGACTTATTTAATTAAAAATAGATGATTATTTTTAATTAATAAGACCTAGGTAGGTTAGGGATAGTCGAAGTGGCAAGGGACCAAGGGGAGAGAGGAAGACCAAGGGTTAGACACTTTTTAGGTGTCTACATTTACCCCTTTTTGTCTTGTTGGTTGTTCTAGACGAACTGCAAGACAAAAACAAGAGGTGGTTGCCCCAGGTGAGGGATGATGTGGATTGCCCCGAAGTATGGATGAGGTATTCCCCCTCAAAGTGGGAGTCGAGGGAAGGAAACCTGATGTTGGGTGCTGATTTGATAAAAGGTGGATGAGAAAGATGAAAAGTGAGTGAAAATGCTGCAAAAGTCATGATTGCACGTATACCACGTCACGGGACAAGTAGGTCAAATGGTCACAGTCAAAAGGGTCGAGGAGTGCTAAAATCAAAGTAACCGGGCCCCAGCATTTAGTCGTCTGCTGATCGGGTCACTCAATCTAAGCTGAAGCTCCAAATGGTCATCGTGTTCCAGGTATCCTAGGCTCAGGAAGTGCTCCCAAAAACATGAAAATGCCACAAGTAGTAGGGATCAACTGGCTTGCGATCCTATACTTGCGAAGGGTCAAAAATAGTCTGTAGACAATTCTGCTAACCAGCCGTGAGGCAGCACACACGCAAAAACAACCAAGGCAACATTGGCTTGGAAGTAGTCAAGGTTGGAGGAGATAGGCATGATCTCTAATGGTTGGTGGTCGATGGAAGGAATGGATGAAAGGATGTGGCCGAGCTAACCTCAGAAGACCCCATGTCAACTGAGTGCTACCTACATAGCCCTGGTCATAGGGCCTCAGGCCAATGTAGTTCTCCCTAAAAGGGAGGAATGGTTAAAGAAAATAATTGGTCTTGGTTAAAGTTGACGGAGTTGGGGCATGATCAAAGTCATAGAAGAGAAGGTTTGTCCATCAAAGAGACGAACAAATGGGGGTGGTCGAGCTAACCTCAGAGGATGTGTTATCTGAGTGCTGCCTACATAGCCCTGGTCATAGGGCCTCAGACCAATGTAGTTCGAACAAATTGAGAAGATTGGTCGATGATTGGATGTGGTCAAGTGTCGAAATGATGAGGGTAAGATGAGGATAAGATGATGCTACAGATGGTGTATTCTGTAGAATTGGTCGAGAGTCTTTCATCCCTAGCAAGTTTCTATAGTCATGATGGATGTATGTTAAAAATGAATGGACATCGATTTATGCTTCGGCAAGTATTGGTTTATGCTTAACATAAATTGGGTCTGGTCGATAGTTTCCATGTGTACTGATGTCCATGGAAACTATGTGAAAAGGACAAGGTGATCCCTGATGTCATGTTGAAAATGTTGAGGTTGGTTTGAAAATGTTGAAGTTGGTTTGGTTTAATGTGGCCAAAGTGAAAGATAAGTGAAAGGCGAATTGCTCTTTCACTGACAAGGACCAAAAAGGATAGCATGGATAGGGGTTGTTAGAACAAAAGCCCCGTGTATGCATTGCATCGTGGACCAGTGTTGTGCTAGAGAAATAGTCGAATCACTTGACGTTAAGTGAGCTCGAAGTCCCTTGAGTGTGTTGGGGTGATAGGATGACTTATGTGATACGAGAGGATGGGGTAACCCTTTTTTGGTGGCAGGAAGAACCTTGCCCCTTTTATAGGTGACCCAAGAATGACTATAGGCGTGTCCATGACTTGATAGCATGTCAGTCTTTTTTTTTTTTTTTTGACGGTGAACTGATCGATGCAGGAAGTCCACATGATGTTGTTTGCTTGGTGGTCATGTTGTGAAGCTGATCAATGCGGGAAGCTTCAAAAGTAGGTGCTGTCTGTAGCAATAATTAGTCATAGCCATCCTTCGAGGGAGTGGTCTATACTTTTCTTTAAATGTTTGATAAGTTAGCCTAGCTGTCCTTCAAGGGATCAGTCTAGTAATACAGCAATTATGTAGCTGTCCTTCGAGGGAGCAGTCTACATTTAGAGTGTTTTATGACCTGGTATGATATATTATTTTTGATATAATTGTTGACTGAAGTTTAGCCATGGACGAGCCTGTAGAGGTTTAAGGGTTCCCTTTTATTAGGACAAAGCATTACTGCTTGACAAAAAAGGGTTGACAAGTGTTAGGAAGCAGGGTTGATAGGAAAAGGAATGACAATGACAAGGGGTTGCTCAAGGGACGAGCTCAAGTAAAACGTCAAATGATCGAGCACTCGACTAACAGTAGAAATGGTTGAAGATGCAAGACATAAAAAGGGGTTCAAGGTCTAATAAGTCCCTGGGCCATGCTTGTATGTTATGATAAGGTCCAAGTCAATTAGGAGCAAACTTGCCCCAATTTGCCTCTTTCGAGATTGGTCAGGTGTTGATTGATGGATGTGAAGTTGGTTGACATTGTCGTTGGTTGGTTGAAAAAAGTTGAATGTTTGGTCGAGAGGTCTGGTTGATTGATATTTGGTTGAAGTTTGGTTGAGACTGGTCGAATAATTGGTCGGGGGTTGGGTCGATGGACACTTGGTCGAGATTTAAGATTAAATGAGTGATTGATATGTGGTAGAGACTGGGTTGAAAAGTTGGTCGAGGTTTGGATGAAGGATGAATTCCCCCAGCGGGTAGGGAGAATGTTTGAAAGATTGGTTAAGGTCGATTGAGGTTTAGTGGTCAGATGGATGGTATTAATGTCGAATAAGGGGGTCAAAGGCGGTAAAGGGACCATAGTCTGGCGTGGGGATCCTGATTTAGGTGATGAGGTTGGAGAGGCATGAGTCGGGGTTGATGTTTTGTCGAAGAGGTGGTCAAGAGGATCCTTGATGAGAAGGGAATCTTTATTCTGTTGCTGATGAATGACAGCTTTGAGAGTGCAACAACGCTCAGTGTCATGTCCCGGAATGTGATGATAATGGCAGAATTTAGAGTTGTCGAACCAAGATGGCCTTGATCCAAGAGTTGATGAGTGGGGTGGTGTTGAGGGTTTGTTGATAATGTGGTTGAAAAGAGAGGTGTCATTCTCCAAACATCGGCGAATGGCAACCTTGAGGGCACAACAATGTTCCATGTCGTGTCCAGGCGTGCGATGATACGCACAAATGCAAGTGTGGTCGAACCAAGGTGGTTTAGGTCTGAGAGATTGATATTGTCTAAGAGGTGGGAGGTCGATATGAGATGACTGCAATAATTTCCGTAAGAGCAAGGCATATGAACCTGCTAACGGATCGGGATGTTTTATTGCAGTGAGGGTTGGTGACGTTGGTTTGGGAGGTGAAAGAGGCATAGGTCGAGGGTTTGGAGGAGATGTATGTCTGATGGGTTGAGAGAGTAATAGAGGCGACTTGCCTCTGTGAAGGATGGGAGTGGGAAGCACTCCTATTAAAGTGGATGGATGCGGGCCCAAGATTGAAGGTAATGACGAAGGTGGAGGAGGAGTTCTCTGGTGAGGTCTAGTAGCTTTCGTGTGTTTGGGTCGAGGGCCACTATTGTGTGAGGCGAGGTTAGATGTAGGTTTGGGTTTGGATGTGGATGGAGGTGAGTGAGATGTAGAAATATCACGCAAAGGGCAAGAGGAAACCGTGACTGGGTCTTCCTCAGTTGAAATGGGTGGAGAGACTGGTTCTTCTCTTGGTGGAGAAGAAATAAGAGAGTGTGGCTCCTCAAGTGGGCAGAGGGCATGGCTGATCGTGCCTTCTACTTGTAGTTGAGGAGTAGGCAAGGTAAGGTCTTCGGATGGAGGTGGGCTTAATGGCGTTGATGTGGTCAAAGCATCCTCCAATACAAGAGAGGTAGATGGAGGACTAGTAGGAGAAGAAGGTTCTTCATCCTTTAATGGAAGAGGTTGGTCAAGGACAAGAGGCAAGATAGTGTTAATCGTGTGAATGTCATGGTCTTGAGGGTCATTGGTCGAAGTCTGGATGTTGTTTTGAGTAGGCAGATGATTCGGAAATGGTTGTTTGAAAATGTCGATATGTTGGTTAAGTGGGGCGTTCGGGTTATCTAAAATAAGATCCCCCTTGTCGATCATGTCTTGGATGATGTTTTTGAAGGTTCGGCAGTTGTTGATGTCATGGCCTTGGATGTGATGAAAGGGACAGAAGTCAGCCTCCCTATACCATGTAGGGATGGCTTTTGAAGGGTCAAATTGAGGTGGTCGGATTGGAGGGAGATTGAGGACCCCCTGCTTGAGTAGTTTTTCCAAAACGGAAGCGTATGGTTCTCCAAGTGGAGTGTAAGAACACTGAATGTACCGTTGTTGGAATTGTTTGGTGATGCTTGAAGATGTCAAAGGTTGAGAGTAATTCATTGTTGTCGAGGATGGTGATCTAATGACCACAGTATTAGCCACTCCTTTGGACTTGGAGTTGGCAGAAGAAGAAGGTCTAGAAGAAGAATGGTCAGTAGATTTTGTGTTGGTATTACGTAATTTGACCTTATCTTCTTCAAGGGCGCGAAGTTTGAGCTTTCGAGCCATGATGAAAGCTTTGTCAAAAGTGCAGAATGTCTAAATCTGCAAGGTAGAAGAGATGTGTCTGGCACATGCTTGAGAGAAGAGCTCGATGAGCTCAGGTTGAGGCAAAGAGAAGGAGAGCTGGTTAATCAGACCTCTCCAACGAGCGACAAAGTCGACTACAGATTCATCGTCAAATTGCCTGATGGAGTAAAGGTCTGTGATTGAGACTTGTTTGGTGATGTTGATTGAGAAATGGTCAAGAAATAGTTGGGCAAGTTGAATGAATGAAAAGATAGAGTGTTTGGCAAGAGAATTATACCAGTCAAGGGCTGGGCTAGAAAGTGACATAGAGAATGTGAGTAAAAGCAACGCATCGTCATGGGCAATAAGATAACAGGCATGTCTAAATGCCTGTAGATGTTGTTGTGGGTCTTCCTTACTCTAAAAGTGAGTGAATTTAGGAAGCTCCCAATGGTTAGGGTATGGTCGAATAGGGACGAAAGGATGGATGGGCTCATTGCAAATTTGCTCATATGACAAAGTATTGCTTGAACCGAAAATGGAGGCTTCGAGACTGGACATTTTATCCATCAGCATCTTAATGATGTCTGCTGACAGATTGGTGGATGAAGTGCCCCCCTAGGTTGTAAGGTGCTTGAAAGAGGCTAGAAGAGGTATGTGACGTAGTTGGTTGCGCTTGTAAGGGCGCAATGTATGAATGACTAGTCGTAGGGACATAAGTGGAGGCTAAAGGTGGTTGCGTTATGAAGGTCGAAGGTATAAGTTGATTGGGCACCGCCAAAGGTGGTTGAATGGCGGCACTGGTAGAAAGATAGGTTGGCACTCCTACATTTGTGGGCGCAAGAGTATGAGGGGTCGAGACAATCAAGTTCTGATATGATGTAGAACTTGGTTGAATTGCAGGTGGTTGAGGGGGTAATGGAACCCTGATGGAGGTCGGTCTAAAAATAGACAGGGAGGCTAAACTTTGCGTATTGGCCATGGTCGGGTTAATAGTTGAGGTGAAAGGCTGAGTCATAAAGGGTTGGGTGGCGAATGGTGTGGATGTCATCGCCACGTCACCCGAAAGGTCTCGCATTGGGATTCTCATGAGATAGTTTTGGAGGGCTGCAGTATTGAGGTCCAAGAATCTCTCAAAATCTTGGTCCCCTTCAGGGATGATGGGAATTTGAGTCGGGGTCAGGGTCGGGGTCGGTCCTGTAGGAGTTCTTTTAGTCTCCGAGTGGAACTCCATGATAGGACTGGTTAGGGATGAGGGAGCGTGGTCAAAAAAGAGGGTCAGGTTCCAGAAACTGTGTTTTTCTATTTCAGAAAACCAGGATGGAGTTTTTGACAGAGAAGGGATAGGTTTTAGGCTGCTAGTTTTAAAAAAAAGGACAGTGACAGAGACCGACGTCGATTTAAAAACTAATGTCGATAAGGCAAATAGCCGATGTCGGTCAGATAACTGATGCCGGTAAGAGAGGAAAGCCGATGTCGATGGCAGAACCGATGCCGGTGACTGTGTTTTCTAGAGAACCAAAAGATTTTAAGATTCTTGGAAAAACAATGAAGAAAGCGTCCTCACTCACTCAAACAAACAGATGAGAAGAGAAGAACTGAGAGAGATAGACAAGCCTAAGCGATAAATCCTAAGAATTAACTTTAGAATCTTATGGCTTATGCCTTAGATGAATGTTTGAGGAGGTTGGCTGTAAGAAGGGTCCTAGAATAAGGTGGTCTAAAGATGGTTTTAGGTATGTTAAGGCGCTCAAAAATCTATGTTAGGTTTGGTACGTGGCCTGGTGCTAAGGAGCAAGCTCCCCTCACTTCACAATTCCAGTGGTTAGCTGGTCTCGCTTAGCCAAGATATACCTTGCCTAGAGATTATACTCTGCCAGAGAACGGAGTGGGCTTTCCCCTTGGTGATGAAATCCAAGTGAGATTGCCAGGTAGGGGTAAGGTATCCGCTGGGGGATGAAATCCTAGTCGGGCCTTGTCTCAAGTGAGTTTGATGTGTGTTTTAGTGCATGTGGTTCGGTAGTGTAACATGGAGTGGACTAGATTTATTCAATATGCGGATTTAAGTTACTAGATGTGGACTAATGCAAGCACAATCATAAATGAAAGTGCAATATGTTTTAAGCCCAAGTTGAAATGTGAGTGTTTCTTATGAAGACAAGTTGAGAAAAGGGTTTGAGAGTATGATGTTTAGACTAGTCTAGAAATGCAAGGAAGAAAGATTCATTTTAGTCCTGCTTATAGTGTCATTTGGAATAGAAGAAAGAGACAAGAAGGAAGGAGCCTAAATGCACCTAAATGAATGAAAGGAAGAGGAACCCAAGGAAGAACCTAAGGTCCCACCGGGCGTGCCAGAATGTTTCTATTCAAATTTTGCTTTTCAAATTCAAGAGAGAGAAGAAACTAAAGAGATAATGGTCAAGGCTTGTGAAGTACCTAGATAAAGTCTACGCACCATAATCCAGACGTTTGTGGGCACCCCTCTTTGGCTGTGGAGGAATGACACTTGCAAAGAAAAAAACTTGGACAAAAAGGCGTTAGATGGATAGATGGTGGGTTGCCAAGCAAAAGCTTGTTCCCAGAAGTATGAGAACTTCCTTAAGGGAGGTCAACCCACTATTTTGATAAAAGATAAATGACTGATAAAAAAAATAGAATGCTAAAGAGATGAAATGATAAAGGAATGAAAGAGAAAAGGAAGCAAAGGCTTACCTGGAAGATGCTGTCGGGTTGCCACAGTCGCTAGCATCGGTGGTCAAGGTCTGCCGACGTCGGTTATGCTGCCGACGTCGGTGGAGGCAGTGGCCAACGTCGGTCTAGGCAATAGGCTTGGACGGGGTTTAGGTAGGTTCTGGTCGAGTCGGGACAGAGTCTGGTCTGAGCTTGGTCTGTGGACGGGTCTGTGGACGTACAAAATGGTCTGGGAGAGTCTGGTTTTAGTTGAAGGTCTGTGCAGAGGTCTAGGATAATGGACAAAATGTCAAAAAGGGACAGAGAGATAAAGGAGGAAAATTAGGTAGATAGGAATCTGGGTCTGCCTGGTTTGGTTAGCAGTCTGGGTTGGGGAAAAAAAGTGTTGAATCTAGTTTAAAAACAGATGACTAGAAAGCATAATGAAAACACAAACAGAGTACTTACTTGTGCCCTGCTGAAGAAAATGGTGTAGGTTGGTGCCCTGTTGCTGGTGATGCTGGATGTGAAGACCTGTTGTTGATGGAGAATCCCTGTTGTTCACTTGCAGAAGCTTGCTGTGTACCTGAGGGAGAGAGTCAGATTGATTGGCAGAGAGGTCAAGTGAAAGGATGGATACAAGGGTCTGATGCAAAGATTCAAGAGTCGAGATGCCAGAGAGAGACGCCGAGAGTGAAGAGGAGGAGATAACGGTGAAGAAGCCATTATGAAAGGTGCCGACGCTGGCAATATCGCCAATGTCGATCGACGGTTGACCAACGTCGGTGGCTAAAAGGCCGGAGAAAGGCTAAAAATAGCCTTTAATCTGTTTCCCAACCACCGGGTCAAATGAATGTGAGGATGAAACGGTCGACGGAGGTTAAGTGGGCGAGTGGAGAGTTTGGAATGGGAGTCTTAAGCATTAAATGGCCATGTGGGGAATGAAGGAGATCCAAGGAGGGTATCCTAGGGTGGTGAGGTGGCAGGGAGAGGAAAAATGGACTTATTTAATTAAAAATAGATGATTATTTTTAATTAATAAGACCTAGGTAGGTTAGGGATAGTCGAAGTGGCAAGGGACCAAGGGGAGAGAGGAAGACCAAGGGTTAGACACTTTTTAGGTGTCTACACAAATGATGAAGAGGAAGAGCTAAGATAAGATACTAGAGCCCCATCTAAGATAATACAAAAGGATCATCTAATTTCCTAGGTAATTGGAGATGTGAATACTAGTTTTTAGACTAGAAGGAGAATGTTGATCAATCAAAATCAATAAGACACAACTCAGTTATCCAAGGTTGAACCTAAAACATTCTTGGAAGATAGCCAAGATGAAAATTAGAAATATACAATGGATGAGGAACTTGATCAAATAGTAAAGAATGAAGCATGAGATTTAATTCATAGGCCAAAAGAAAAAAATGTGATTGGAACTAAGTGGGTTTTTAGAAACAAGATGAATGAGAAAGGAGAAGTCACAAGAATGTTGAAAATATTGTCATTGATGTCAAAGGTCTAGCATTATTGGTGATAAAGGCCCCATTGCATTTAATGTTGTTTTTAATAAATATATCTTGGCTAATATGAGTTAATATTTATTTAATATCAAAGAATATATTTTTGGTTGCATATGAGACAAAAGAAGGGCCCATGGAGAAGTCAAAGAGCCATGGGATAAAGACAAAATAAGGATGAGATGCATTTTCCCATGAAGAGTCATCTTGGGGAATTCCAAGAGTTACCAAGTGAAGACAAAGAGGAAGGGCACAATTTCTCATGAAGGGACACTTTAAGGAATATGAAAAGTCGCCAAGATGAGGGAAAAAGAGGGAAGGATGTGTTGACATAGAAGATTGCACCCTTGACAAGGGGTCGAGCTCCTGCCTTCTTCATGCAATAATGGAAACTCCCCTCTCGCCTATTGGACTGATGAAGCTAGAGGGGAGAGTCTCTAGATGAGGGCTAACTCCCTCTAATGTATCATTTAGGCCTTGGTTTCTCCTACTGCTAACAAATAAATGGAGAGAGAGATGCTAAAAAAAAATCCTAAACCTAAAAAGAAAAGGTGATACACCAAAAAATGTGATCCACCTAGCTCGAATATACACTATTCACCAAAAGTAAGTGCCTATACACTTCATCTAAAGTGAGAAAACCTTTTGCATCAATGGGTCAGGGGTCTGTGGAGATACAGGAAGGAAATAACTACTAGAGGCATTTTGAGACACACTGCAGCAGCCTATCCACTTCACCTATACTCCTCTAGGGACACTTTTGACAGACCTGTAAAAGGAAACTAAAAAAAAACACCAAACAAGTTGCAATCATTCTATAAAAGCATTAATAAAATGACTTAACACAAAATCAAGACATAGACACATACTAAAAATGCAAAACTCAGAATGGAGGTAAATATGCTATGTTTCGATTCAAGGTAAATTTTTGGCAAAGTTCTACCTTATAAGTCTGAGAGATTTTTGGGTAGAGTTTTGCCTTAAGGCTAAGAGCAGATCCTTCTCAAAAGAGAAGTTTACAATATATAAGAAGAGGAAGAAAACTTGGTGCTTCCTGGAAATATTTTTTGGTAATCATTTCTACAAGTGGCCCATGTGCATTTTGAATCTTGGAAAGAGGAAACTACTGTTATTGATGTCATTCTTCAAAAAAGCCCTGCTAGAACCATGCTACACAATCACCCAGATTGACTTTGGTATTTAAGCATTAATGCAAGGACATGGCCACACCTATTTCAAACAAATAGACTACAGTTTTGTCCCCTCATCAATGCCAACTACAAAAAAATAGGTCACGCTACTCATCTGCAATAACTCACCTTCCCTTCGCCACTTGAATGCTTTGTTGTTTCTACTCTTTCAGCCCTTAGGTGTAATCTTCTACGTCAACAAGACATTTTTGATCATAAAGGGTCACCACATGACTTTTCAAAGGCTTGAATATGAAGGGTCATATAAGTTTGGCACCATTTTCTATGAGGATTGAAGGGTCACAAAAGGGGGAAGGCCAAAGGTCATTTGGAAAGCTATAAATAAAGGCTTGAGAAGTCATTTGTAATATGAGAGATAGAGGTTGGTTTGATATTGTAATATCTAGCTTAGAAGAGCAATTGTGAGAGATGAATATGATTTTTATTTGTTATATCTATCTTAAAAGAGAAAAGGTGAGAGAGAGGAAAGAGATGTTGTATTGATCTATCATTTGTTGAGATAGGAACATTAAGATATAGTTGTGTGGTATACACAAAGGGGTTGGTGCTCACGAATTGTTGTTGGGTTTGTGCTTGGAAAAGGGGTTAGTGCTCCTATGGGTTGGTGCTCACAAATTGTTGCTAGGTTGGTGCTCGGCAAAGGGGTTGGTGCTCATGAATAGTTGTTGGGTTGGTGCTCAACAAAGGGGTTGGTGCTCTTGCAAGCTTGGCTTGAAAATATTGTTTGGGTTGGTGCTCATTCATATACTTGAGTTTGTTCTCCATAGTTTTTCCCACATTGGGTTTCCATGTTATATCTGGTGTCTCTCTCTATCTTGTGTGGTGTTTATTATTTGAATTTTATTGCATATCTTGAATGTTTGATTAAGTTAAATTTAGATAAAGAAAATATTAATAAGATATATGATATACTGATTAACCCACTCTCAGTATATTCCATGCTTAACAATTGGTATCAAAGCAGGTTCTTTTTTAAAAGTTTTACAGCTTGAAGGTAGATCAAGAAAACATGATGGTTGGGTCATAGGAAAGATTTTCTACAAATAAGTCACCTTTGTTTGATGGGATGAATTATAATTTTTGGAGCATGAGAATGAAGGCCTATTTGATGGCCCTTAGATTTGACATATGGAAAGTAGTGGTGGAGGAATATGAAAAGCCATAGACATGTTCAATTACTCCAACAGAAAAGAAGGCAAGTGAATGTAATGCTAAAGCTTTAAATGCTATTTTATGTGGTTTATGGGAATTTGAATTTGTTAAAGTTATGCAATGTAAATCTACTCATGAAACTTGGGTAAAACTTCAAAATATTTACAAAGGTGATGGAAAGGTTTAGCAAGCTAAGCTGCAGACTTTTAGAAGGTAGTTTGAAAGTTTGAAGATGGAAGAAGAAGATATAGCAAGTTATCTTTTGTGAGTTGATCAAATCTCAAATTAGATTCAAGGTCTTAGAGAAACATTGAATGAGTCAACAGTGGTGCAAAAGGTTTTGAGATCTCTACCAATGAGATATGATGCAAAGGTTTTGGCAATCGAGGAGATGAAAAATTTAGCCAAGCTAAAGATGGACGAGCTTCATGGTATTCTCATGACATATGAGATGCAGACATAACAAGATAAACCCTCAAAGAGAGAATCAAATTTCAAGACATCAAAGGAGAAAGCTAAGATTCAAGAATCAAGTGATAGTTCTAGTGATGATGAAGATAACAATGGAGCACTTTTCATTCACAAGACAAAAAGAGGAATAAGTAAATATAAAGGAAAATTACATTTTAAATGTTTTAATTGTGAAAAGATTGGAAATGTTTTTAGCTAGATTCCCACATAAGGTTAATGATGATGAAGAAGAAAAGCTTACATACAAGAATAACTTCAAAGGCAAATCTAAGAAGGGATTCGAGAAGAAGAGCCTATATTATAAGGATTTTAGCTCAGGTGAAGATAGTGGAGTCAGCGATTCAGAAGAAGAAGAGATTCTATTCAAGGCCATACATGAAGATGATCAAGAAGAAGAAGAGGAGGAAGCTAAAGTGAATATGGAAGGAGAGCTCATTTGTGCCTTAGAAGAGTTAGAAGTTGTTCAGAAGAAGAATCGAAGATTAAAGCGTTAGATCGAGAAAAATGAACAAGAGACAAAGGAAATGATGGAAGACCTACAAGCACACTTTGAAGAAGCCAAAAAGAATGAAGAATACCTCATAGCATAGTTAGAAATAGCAAGAAAAGAATGTCAAAAGTATGTTATTAAAATTTCCTCTTTAAAAGAAGATATTAAGAAAGTAGTCAGTGATAAAGTAGTTAGTGATTCAAAATTTGAAGATAGCACTAACATGCTAAATAAGATATTGGAAAGTCAAAAAGCAAATTCAGATAAGATAGGGATTAGATTTGAAAAGAAAAAGAGCTATGTTGAAGCTCTTACAAAAGAGGAAACAAAAAGGGGAGAAGTGAAAAATACAGAGGACATTTCAAACAGAGAAGGCTGGAGAGAATAAAGCTATAAAATATAATTAGGTCAGAGATATACAGATGGGTCTTATTTTTATGGCTATTATTTTTATTGTAATGGCTATGGTCACTAGAAATTATATTATAGAAAAAGAGCTAACAATTTTAGAAATAAAGAGAAGGAAAGTCAAGGAGAGTCATGCAGAAACCACAACTCTTTTGCTCCTCTATCAAGCTTTGATGAAGAGACCATAGTATGCTACAAGTGCAACAACTTTAGACACATAGCTCAGTATTATAGAAGTGTGTTCAAGTCAGTCAAAAAGGATCAGAGTTTTAAAGCTCCATTCATCAAGAAGAAGGCTCAGACATGTTCATGGTAGAAGAAATAACCTAAAGATTCTATGATGGTTCAGACAGCTTTGCATGTAAGAGGTAAAGATCAGCCATGGTTAATTGATAGTGGATGTTTGAGGCATATGAAAGGTGATAAAAGAAAGTTCACAACTATAAATAAGATCAATGGTGGTACAGTAAGATTCAAAGATAAAACCACTACTAGGATAGCTGGAAAAGGTACTTTAAGTTTGGATTATGGTAGAACTAAAAGTAAGAATGTTTTATATGTAAAAGGTCTTAAGCATAATCTGTTGAGTGTTAGTCAAATATGTGATTAAGGATACACATTAAAGTTTCATAAAGAAGGTTGTGAGATTAGAAGAAAATATTCAAATGAGTTGATTGTAGATGCTCAAAGGACAGGGAACAATGTATATGTTTTGTCAAATATCTTCTCAAAGGCATGATCAAAGGATACATTTAAAGATCATCAAGAGGAGTTGGGAGTAATTTCTATTACTTCTTGCCATTGATGTTTAGCATCAGTTGAGGGGGAGCTAAGTGTTAGCTCTAGGTAGGCCCTTTACCATTGATGTCAAAGGGGGAGAATAATAGGTATAGGTACAAGTGCAAAAAATAGGTACAAAGTATAGGTACAGGTTGCAACACTAAGGGGGATGTATTGTATGTTTTCAGATGACATTATGTGTAGGTGATAGGATGTGGCAATTTCAGGATTGAGGTTGCCATCAATGACAAAGGGTGAGATTATTGGAAATATTGTCACTGATGTCAAAGGTCTAACATTATTGGTGATAAAAGCCCCATTGCGTTTAATGTTATTTGTAATAAATATATCTTGGCTAATATGAGTTAATATTTATATAATATTAATGAATATATTTTTGGTTGCATAAGAGACAAAAGAAGGGCCCATGGAGAAATCAAAGATCCATGGGATAAAGACAAAATAAGGATGGGATGCATTTTCCCATGAAGAGTCATCTTGGGGAATTCCAAAAGTCACCAAGTAAAGACAAAAGAGGAAGGGCACAATTTCTCATGAAGGGACACTTTAAGGAATATGAAAAGTCACCAAGATGAGGACAAAAGAGGGAAGGACGTTTTTGATCATGAAGGGTCACCACATGAATTTTCAAAGGCTTGAATAAGAAGGGTCATACAAGTTTGGCACAATTTTCCATGAGGATTGAAGGGTCACAAAGGGGGAAGGCCAAAGGTCATTTGGAAAGCTATAAATAAAGGCTTAGGAAGCCATTTGTAATATGAGAGATAGAGGTTGATTTGATATTGTAATATCTAGCTTAGAAGAGTAATTGTGAGAGATGAATATGATTTGTATTTGTTATATCTAGCTTAGAAGAGCAAAGGTGAGAGAGAGGAAAGAGATGTTGTATTGATCTATCATTTGTTGAGATAGCAACATTGAGAGATAAGTGTGCGGTATACACAAAGGGGTTGGTGCTCCTATAGGTTGGTGCTCATGAATTATTGTTGGGTTGGTTCTCAATAAAGGATAAAGGAATTGGTGCTCCTATGGGTTGGTACTCATGAATTGTTGTTGGATTGGTGCTCGGTAAAGGCGTTGGTGCTCTTGTGGGTTGGTGCTCACAAATAGTAGCTGGGTTGGTGCTCAACAAAGGGGTGTGGTGCTCCTATGGGTTGATGCTCAGCAAAGGGGTTGGTGCTCCTACAATATTGGCTTAAGAATATTATTTTGGTTGATGCTCATTCATATACTTGAGATTGTTCTCCATGGTTTTTCCCACATTAGGTTTCCATGTTATATCTGGTGTCTCTCTCTATCTTGTGTGGTGTTTATTTTTTGAGTTTTATTACATATCTTGAATGTTTGATTAAGTGGAATTTGGTTAAAGAAAAGATTAATAAGATATATGATATAATGATTCACCCCCCCTCTTAGTATATCCCATGCTTAACAAAGAAATAAGGCTAGACTGGTATGTAAAGGATATGCTCAAGTTAAAGTGATAGATTTTGATGAGATATTTGCTCTTATGGAATGAATGAAAGCAATTAGACTCTTCTTATCATATGTAAGCTTCAAAGGTTTCAAATTTTACCAAAATAGATGTGAAATCTACCTTTTTAAATGGAGACTTAGATGAATAAGTCTATATTGGGCTACTTGAAGCTTTTTCCATGATAGATAATCATGTTATGTTTGTAAACTAAATAAGAATTTATATGTTCTTAAACAAGATCCTAAAGATTGGTATGAAAGATTAGATAAGTATCTCTTAAACTAAGGATTCAAAAGAAGGGTTGTTGACAGTAATTTGTACATTAAGATAGATAACACTCATCAATTACTAGTGGTTATCTATGTTGATGACATAGTCTTTGGATCTGACAATGAAAACATGAGTAGAGGTTTTGCAGAGGCTATGAAGATTGAGTTTGAAATTTTAATGTTGGGAGAATTTTATTTCTTCTTAGGATTAAAAATTAACCAACTTGATGTAGGGATATTCATTTCACAATCAAAATACATCAAGGATATGCTAAGGAAGTTTGACATGTTGGATTTTAAACCAATGAGTATTATAATGACCATAAGATGTAAGTTGAGTAAACAAGATGACTCACCAAAGGTTGATCAAACCTTGTATATATCCATGATTGGAAGTCTTTTGTACTCCACTACTTCTAGGCTTCATATCATGCAAGTAGTAAGCCTTGTAGGTAGTTTTCAATCTGATCCTAGAGAATCTCATTTGAAAGTAGTTAAAGGGATCTTAAGGAATCTTAAAATCACCATAGAATATAGTTTATGGTACCCAAGGAGCCAAGAATTTACTCTAAAGACATACACTAATGTAGATTGGGTTAGTTGTGTGGATGATAAGAGGAGTACCAGTGGTGACGTTTTCTTCATGGGTGAATGTTTAGTGTTTTTGCTAAACAAGAAACAAGCCTTTGTATCTTTATCAACTATAGAAGCTGAGTATATAGTTGTTGCTTCTTTTTATAAGTAGGTAATGTGAATGAAGTAAATCTCTAAATACTAAAGGTAAGACAAAATAGACCTTATCCTATATATTGTGATAATACTAGTGCAATTAATATCTCTAATAATATTGTTATGCACTCAAAAGCTAAGCACATTCTTATTAGATATCATTTCCTAAGAGAACAAGTGAGTAATCAAAGTGTTAAGCTGGATTATGTGTCTACAAAAGAATAACTTGTAGATATTATGAGTAAACCATTGACAAAAGCAATATTTGAATATCTGAGACAAATATTGGGAGTCATATCCTTATTTATAACTCATTATAAGGTCATTAGTTAAATGGTAATAATAATTTAATGATCTTGTTCCATAGGTGAGTGATGAAAAGCTTCAAAATTTTTGTTCAGGGAAATTGGTCCTAAAGTTATGTTTTTAGTCAAATTTTTATGCTTGAATTAATAGGTCAAATCATGAAGTATGAAGGTGAGGTTGGTATGAAGTGTAGAGACGACTTTTTATAGTGACTTCCATGAGGTTTCATGCATTTTATTGGTCACAAGTAGATCTAATGATCCTTTGTTCACTTTGTCCATTTTGCTTAGTGATCACTGCCTAGTGAGAGCTCATCTTGCAAAATTAGTGCTTTGGGGGACTATGAAGCCAAATAAGGGTGGAGGCAAGTTGTATTTGATGTGTCCATGTGAAAAATGAGGTAAGGAGTTATCATAAATATTCCATGATCAATCTAAGGTGTTTTTGTATAGTGACAGGGGTATACATAAGGTCTATAGACCTAAAATGACTGGTTTCAGGTGTCAAATGAGGATTAGTTAGTGTTCAAGATAACATTATGTCATATAAATTTGTGTTGACATCATTAAGGTATTATCCAAGTGGTTTCAAGGTTTGAAGTTCTTTTCAAGGTAAGTTGAAGATTCTTGAAGGATCTCGAGTATGATAGTTTGTGCATAAGGGCTAGAAGGTCAAAAACCATTTCATGGTCATATGGGTTCCCAAATGAGTCTAACTTCAATATTTGATCCAAGAGTGTGTATTAGTGACCTTAAGGTGTGGAAGAGGTATCAAGAGGTGGTGTTGAACATAAGGTGGTAAGTTGAATAGATTTCTTTTTGATGCCCTAGTTTTTACACCATGTGAGTTGGTGGCCTTCCCAATGGAGTTGATACATAAGGTGTATTATTCCATTATAATGGCCAAAAGGGTACTCAAAAAGCGTTTTATAGGTCATATAGAAGTGTGTATTTTGTCCTATGGATGAGATTTTGTGTAAATGAAGGGTTAATTGGCAGGTCAATTTGTGAAGAATCTATGATGAAATGAAAGAATTGGATGATCATTATTTTCATTCATTATGGGGCATTTTTTTAACTTTAAATATGAAATTTTAAGCCATGAAAGTTTATACGTAGAAATTTATGGGCTTTGCAAGGTTTAGGTATGGCTATTAGGCCTCTAGGCAAGGCTAGTGTGAAGAAAAGCTATTTTTGGTCATTTTATCCAAATGACAAACATATGATTATTATTATATGATTCTATCAGTATATTTTGAACATATTTTATGTTCTGAGTATGGCTTGAACATCTATTAGTGATCATGGAGTTGACTTGTGAGATAAAATTTGAAGGCAACTATGAGGTATCATCATGGTT
Source organism: Torreya grandis (assembly GCA_037957365.1). Lineage (NCBI taxonomy): Eukaryota > Viridiplantae > Streptophyta > Pinopsida > Cupressales > Taxaceae > Torreya > Torreya grandis. The sequence continues at coordinate 3,180,285 of JARHVA010001023.1, read as the reverse complement.
AGAGATGATATGAAGGTACTTAAAGGGAGCTAAAGGTAAAAATACTTATGGGGATTCCCTCTTAGTGTTATTAATGTGTGATCACTCCCATTTTCTTGATATTATGTGTTTCTTCTTCATATAGCAGGGCATGGTCAAGATGGTGTGTTGTCAATAAGAAAGACTATGAAGATCTAGTAAAAAATGGTAAGCACAGTGATAGGGGGAGTTTATATCATCTATAAAAGGATATACGTTCTTGATTTTTTATTTTAAAACATTTTTAAAATTTATAGGTCCTCAAGATCAATAGGGGAGCCCACTTTGTCATTGTGTCAAAGAGGGAGAAAGTGTTTGCAGAAGGAGAAAGAGTATGTGCATAGCTTTACACTGGTGTTGAAATCAATTCCAAAGGGGGATATTTTTAATGTGTCTTAAATTTTTTATATAAGGTGTCCAATAATTTCCATGAGGTGGAAAAGAGTGTTCATGAGGTGTCAAAGTTGATAGCTAGTAAATGAAAAAGTATGAAGGTGTCAGAAGAAAATAGTCACACGGGTTTGTTGAGTTTTGTGCCTAAATCATGTTTTTCAAATTTAAAGTCTTGAAATTATGTCTATAATAATTTATGGTAGTGAAAATTTGGTCTCCCAATGATATTTCTCTATTTTCTATAGCCAAATTTGCTTTAAAAAGTGACTGTTGGAATTCAAATATTTGAATTTACAAAGGAAAGCCAGTCCTCATTGTTTTGGCTATAGCTTTTGATGTTGGATGAATTTGATGGTGGTATAAAGATTAAAGTGGTAGATAATTTAAAGGGAAATCCAAAAAAATTAATTTATATGTTTTAAATATCATACACTTACATTTATTTTGGTCCAAATTTGACTGAGGGTTTGACCTTCTACAAGTGACCCAAGAAGGATGTTTGAGTTTTTTTATTGATGGTTTTTGGATGTTTTAAGGTGAATTAGATATTAGAGAGTTATTTATACTCATTTATGATCATATTTATTTATTTTAGTGGTTTGACCAATCCATCTTCAGTATGAATAATCTCTTACAAGTTAACTTTTGATTAATTCATAGGGTTTTCATGTACAAGGCAAATGTTTGATAGGTTTTGCATATGCAAAAGTGTGTAAGGATGAATGTAATATTTTGAGGATGTCTTAGGGGTAATTTGTCATAGAAATATGTGATTTTAAGTGGTTTTGTGATCCTATTTTTTCTTGATGAAGTGTTGAAGGGGTGAATAGGCCTTCATGGACCTAAAAGGGCTTCTTAGGCCTAATTGAAAGGTGTTGATGCTTAAGGGTGGTATACCAAAGCTATGGATGACCTATTAATGTGATATTTATGTTATTAAAATTATGATATAATCCTTAATATTTAAGTCATGTCACATTCTTGACCAAGAATATGATGATCATGAAGGCTCGATAAAGAGTATATTCAAAGATGCAAGTTTCTAGAGCTAATATGCAAAGTATAGTGAAGTGTGAGCATGCTTGGTGGATGGATTGAAGATCATAGTAGGTTTAGGAATGTATTATTGAACTATAGGTCATATTTTTAATGTTATAATAGTGTTCTTGTAGGGTTAAATATTGAATATGAGAAAAGAAGTATAGAGTGATCCAAAAGGGTTTTTTGGATGCATTGCTTGTGTGTGAAGGCTTGAGAGAGTGTGAAATATTGAAGAGAGGTGTTATAAATTGTTTCTCAATCAGATTGAAATGAAATCAGAGTTATGACGCTATTGATATTAAATTTCTTGTGTTGGTGCTCAATATTTATGACAAGTTGGTGCTTGTTCATGCTCAGGGGTGGGTGCTCCTTGTGAAGTAGGTGCTTCACTAAAGATTTAATGTCTATGATTTCTTATAGGAATATAATCCATGTACTTTAAGGCTTGAGAATGGGTTTTAACACCCATGAGTGGCCACCAATGACCTTTAACCAAACTTATGACCAATTTATATCAAAACGCACAATTTGGACTAAAAAAATTAAAATTCACTAAAATCTTTAAAAATGTCATATTCAAGTGCCAATTTTGGCCAAAGTATCATTAAATGAGGCAATTAAATTTATGAGACAACTAAGTTTTATAAGATCATTTTGAGTCAAGATGACATTTTTGCACTTGGATGCTTTGGATTTCTCTTTTCTACCAATTTTTTTATATGAGACATGTGCCTTAATTATTTTGTGTTGGAAACATCCTAAATGGGATAAGGGATCCAACACATTAACATCACATCCTAATTCTAATCTAGTCAAATTTTGAGCCAATAATATGACATTTTGACCTATTTGATTAATTTATGCACCAATTGCCAATATTTGTATCAAAGTTGAATAATCATGTTTATGACTAATTAATTTGAATCATGATCCTAATTAATAATTCCATGGAGATTTTTGGATTTTTTTTTTAAGAAATTGATATTGAATATATGTATCATCAAATGACATCATTTCTTGGAAAGACATCTGTAGGCCATAAATGCATAAAATATCTCATCAAGCCCTCCCATACCTCATTAAGACCTTCCATACCTCTTTAATGACCATCTATCCCAAATATTTATGATGAAATTTATTAAATTTGGCATCCAAATATGAATGGATTCTTATCCACACATATTCATCTTGAGATGGATGGCTCAGGTTCATTCTGATCATTTTGCAAAATCCATAAATAGGAGGCCTTGCTTATTGATTTTCAAGATTTTTTTAAGCCAAAATTACCATGACCAAATAGCTTCAAACCACATCTTAATGTAGTGTTATTATTCCTAAATATTGAGCCAAATTCATCACAAGTTAAAGGTGCCAAGAGGAGATGAAGGTAGCCACACTCTATTGATGAATATCTCTTGGAGCACAAGCTGAGCAAGCCAAAGAAGGAGCCTTTTGGAATAATCAAGGATTTGGTGATAAATTGGTGTTTTATGTTCATATTTCTCATTTATTTCCATTTCTAGTTATTTTTTCAAATGGTTTTTCCTCACTAAGCTCCCCCTATTAACTAGGCCTAAAGATGTTATGCTAGTTAGTGTGTTCTTTCTTAATTTGATTTCATTTTGGAACTAATACAAAACTAACCATATTATCTCGAGTCAAGTTCCTAATGTACACAATGGCATGCCTGATGGGAATTAGCATCATAAATTTGGTCAAATATCACCTATAAGAAAACTACTAACCATTATTGCTGACGCTGGAAAGTGCACCCTGCGGTAGGAAAACAGATTCCTTCCCTCTCCCCACAACATGGAAACCCCTCTCTCACCTGTGGGATGGTGAAGTAGGAGAGGAGAGTCTCTAGGTATGGGCTAGTTCCCTCTGATGTATCTTGTTTGTTTCAGGCAGCGCAAAAAAAAATAGGTATAGGTATACTTGGGGGGGATGAAAAGAGAGAGAGAAAAAGCATGAAAACAAACAGCCTACTCTAAAAGAGGTGATACACCAAAATAAAGGTTGACCTTCCACATCCACTCTCAGAATCAAGGAAATGCAACATACATACACTGAAACTTGGCAGAACAAACCAGGTTGCTGGGGTGACAGGGAGGTTCTAGTGAAAGATATAGGAAACAGAGACTCACCAAGATGCTGTGGAATGCATACTGTAAGTGACCTCCTCTGTTTCTGCACCCCAGATAGAACTCTTCACCTGTAAGCTGCAAACTGACATTCTGTAGATCACTGGTACATTGGTATTTAAAACCTGTGAGAGCATTTAAAAGGAAATGACTGAGCACAAATTAAACACACAGAACATACACAGGGTATCCATCCAAGAAAGAGGTAAAAACTGTATTTATTGATTTAGGTGGGGAAAATGCAGAGCAGTGCTCTTTACAAAATTGGGGAAGATCCAGATAAATGAACAAGTCTGCCCATTTATAGGGAAAAGCCAAGAGGAGTCTCATTGGAAAGAGTGAAAAAACACTGTAGATGATGTCACAAGTCTGCCAAGACCATGCTTGTTGCCTCGTTTTGCATGCTGGTCTTCTCCTCCGGCGGCTGGGCAGGCTTTTTCCTGTGTTTTGCAAGTGTTTTTTGCTGCCTCATGTTGTGGGCGATGAATTTGCCACCCACTGCTATGGATTGTGTGTAGGACTACTGTCGATGTCGGCCAATAAGATGCTGACCACGGTAGTTTTGCTGACATCAGCCGATGAAAGCTACTGGCAAAACTCTGGTCACCTCCTACACCTGCTTTGCATGGCCAGTCAGTTCGGGTTGCAAGGTCCATCTTCGGGGTTTGACGGTTCCATTTCAGAGCATTGGTTCATCAGCCTAGTTTGTTGGCATTCATGATAGCGAAAGGCAGAGTCTTTGAATGTTCACACAAGGAGAGAAGAAGGGAAAAAACTAGGGTCTCAGTAAAGCCGAAAGAAGGTATTTTAAACTTCAGTCCCTTCCCTATGTTTTGATTGATGGAGTATTATTTAGGAAGGATCTCTCTGGGGTTCTCCTGAGATGCATCGACTCTAGTCAGGCTGACAAGGTACTGGCTGAGTTTCACGATGGGCCAGCAGGCGGCCATTTCACCCCTAAGACCACAGTAGTAAAAATAATGAGAGCTGGCTATTTTTGGCCCACTCTTTTCAAAGATACTCATGCCTGGGTAAGAAAGTGCTAGAAGTGTGCACTTTTTGATGGAAAACAACGATTGGCTGCCATGCCCCTATAACCCATTCAAGTTGAACAGCCATTCATGCAGTGGGGCCTAGATTTCATAGGGATGATCAATCCTCCCTCTAGTGTCAGACACAAGTGGGTCCTGACTGCTATGGATTATTTCACCAGGTGGGTGGAAGCCATTGCTTTGAAGGAGGCAAATGAAAGCATAGTCTTGGATTTCTATGAGAACTTAGTGACACATTTTGGGGTCCCAGCCACCATAATCTTAGATAACGCTTTGGCTTTTCTAGGAACCAAAACTAGTGAATGGGCACTAAGGTATGGTGTATACCTCAGCACTTCATCAAATTACTACCCACAGGGGAATGGGCTAGCTGAGTCCCCTAAAAAAAATTTGATCAGGATTATAAAGAGGACCATGGAAGAAAATCAAAAAACTTGGCATGCCAAGTTGAAAAAAGCTCTATGGGCCGATCAAATCACTCCGAAGAGATCAATCAAAAATTCTCCATATACGCTTGTGTATGGAAGGGAAGCAAGGCTTCCTATCTCACTCGAATCGCCAGCACTGGACCTCGCTCATTAGCTGCAGTTGGAAGAAGGAAGCAACATGGAGGTCAAATTGTGTGAACTAATGGAGCTCCAGGAGGTAAGAAATCAGGCCATGGTCTCTATGGTTAGTCACCAACAGCAGGTGAAAGAACATTTTGATAAGAGATCCTCATCAAGTTTCATCGAAGGAGACATTGTCCTAAAATGGGACGAAGATAGAGCTAAGCCCAGAAAACATGCAAAATTTGATGCCCTCTGGAGCGGTCCTTATATGATTACTCAGTGCAAGCAACATAACTCATTTCAGCTCTCCAAGTTGGATGGTGAAGAATTGCGTATCCCAGTCAATGGGATACATGTGAAGCACTGCCACTAAATTTTGGTTTGATTATACATAGTTTCCCTTGTTTTCTTTTCTATTTTCCCTAAGTGCAGTTTGCACAGTTAGTTGTTTTAAGCTTTGTGTGTTTCCCTTTGTTTGGGGGTAAATTCTATATATTTGATTCTGGGATCTCGAGAGCTGTGGAGAACTCGCTTCAAAGTCACCATCCGACTCCGCACCCAATGGATATGTAAGGCAACTGGGTTCTAAGCATAGCATGCACGCTTCCCTTGTGAGTCGCCAATTTGTTGACCCAATTTTGCCCCTCAGGCAAAACTCTGGTCACCTCCTACACCTGCTTTGCATGGCCAGTCAGTTCGGGTTGCAAGGTCCATCTTCGGGGTTTGACGGTTCCATTTCATAGCATTGGTTCATCAGCCTAGTTTGTTGGCATTCATGATAGCGAAAGGCAGAGTCTTTGAATGTTCACATAAGGAGAGAAGAAGGGAAAAACTATGCTTTCATTTGCCTCCTTCAAAGCAATGGCTTCCACCCACCTGGTGAAATAATCCATAGCAGTCAGGACCCACTTGTGTCTGACACTAGAGGGAGGATTGATCATCCCTATGAAATCTAGGCCCCACTGCATGAATGGCTGTTCAACTTGAATGGGTTATAGGGGCATGGCAGCCAATCGTTGTTTTCCATCAAAAAGTGCACACTTCTAGCACTTTCTTACCCAGGCATGAGTATCTTTGAAAAGAGTGGGCCAAAAATAGCCAGCTCTCATTATTTTTACTACTGTGGTCTTAGGGGTGAAATGGCCGCCTGCTGGCCCATCGTGAAACTCAGCCAGTACCTTGTCAGCCTGACTAGAGTCGATACATCTCAGGAGAACCCCAGAGAGATCCTTCCTAAATAATACTCCATCAATCAAAACATAGGGAAGGGACTGAAGTTTAAAATACCTTCTTTCGGCTTTACTGAGACCCTGTGGACATTCACTCGTAAGAAAGAAATGCCTCATTCCATCGTCTAATCTCTTATGACAGCTGGTTCTTTTGCAGTGGCTGCGTCATGAATCAGTAAGCTATCTTCACCTTTTTGCCTCAAATCTGTTGCTAGCTGTTCACACAGGCCCCTTCCTCTTACCAACTTGGCAATTTTGATGTTTATATCATACTCCATCACTTTGGTGATCCATCTCGCTCTTTTCTCATTTAAGTCTCGATTGGTCAAGAAATCCTTGATGCCAGGATGTGGAACCATGAGATGGATCTTGTTATTTGATAACATATATCTAAATTTCTTTAGGCTACGCACCACTACCAGGACTTGCTTCTCTACGTAGGTGTACCTGATTTTGAAGTCCTCTAACCCTTGGCTGAAGAAGGCGAGTGGTTGTTTGAGGTTCTCACTATTTGCTTGAGTAAGCATAGCAGATATTACTTCTCCATTGCTAAAGGTATAGAGATTGAGTTCCTTATTGAAGTTAGGGCTGATTAGAGAGGGAGCCTAGGTCAAAGCCTGTTTGATAGCTTCAAAGCTATATTTTCTTGGCGTTGTCCATTTGAATTCTTCGCCCTTCCTTAGCAAGGAGGTTAGGGGTTTAACTATTTCAGCAAAATTCAGAATGAACCTCCGAATGAAATTTATCCGACCAAAGAAACTCTGTAGGCCTTTCTTGTGCTTTGGTAGGGACATCTCCAAGATGGAGCGGACTCTCTCGGGGTCAATAGACAAACCTTCTTTGGACACAATGTGGCCAAGAAGTTTCCCCTCATGAACTGCAAATACACATTTCTTTGGATTTAGGGAGATGCCAAATTCCCTGCACCTCTCAAAAATCTGCCTGAGGTGCTTCATATGTTGTCCTGCCTCTTTGGAGAAAACCGTTATATCATCAAGGTACACTAGCACGTTCTTATTTATCAAACCACTGAAAGCCATGTCCATGGCTCGCTGGAAGGTAGCACCAGCATTGGATAGCCTGAAAGGCATCTTTTGGTAGGCAAACATTCCCCATTTAGTGGTGAAGGCTGTTTTGTATTGGTCACAGTCTCACACCAGAATCTGATTATATCCCGAATAACCATCCAGGAGGGAGAAACGTTCGAAACCAGTTACCTTTTGGAGGATCTACTCCATGTTTGAAAGGGGATAATGATCTTTTAAAGAGACTTTATTAAGGTCTCTGAAGTCGACGCACAGCCTGATCTCTCCATTTTTCTTTCTAACTGGAACCAAATTGGCCAACCATGAGGAATGTTTGATCAGAAATATAATGCCAAACTCAATCAACTTGACCAATTCTTTCTACATAAGGAGCTCAATCATCAGATTAATAGGCCTCTGCTTTTGTGTGACTGGCTTCGTGCCTTCATGTAATTTAATGGTGTGCTGGGCGAGTCTTGGATCGAAGCCTTTCAAGTCGCTATAATTCCAGGCAAAGATGTCAGAGAACTCTTTTTTCTTGAAATGTGCAGACCTTACCAAGTGCTAGCAACTTGTCCTTGAAGATTTCAACTTTTTCATAATTCTCCTCTTTAGTAGTGATGCATGCTTTGTCATCTCTTAGTTGGTCCTCTCCATTGAAAATACTTTCAAGTGTGACCAGACCCTTAGGAAGTTTATTGTTCTTCAATTGAACAATCTGATCTCCATATTGCTGTTACAATTTTGCTTGATTGTGGACCGCAAACTTAGCTTCTTCTTGCAGGAAAAGAGCTATCTGCTGGTCATTTTTGAAGACCTGCCAATTTGTAACATTGTTTGGAATTGAAGGCCGAACCACCACTTTTAAATGGTGCGAACCACAACCCCTACTTATTTCTTTTGAAACATCAAATTGGGCACCAACAACTGCCAACCTGTCAGCCTACTTATTCTGTTCTCTAGGGATCGCGGTAATATTAAGAGCAAAGAAATCTTCCATCAAGTCCTAGACTCTATGCTTGTAAGACTTCAACAAGGAGTTCTTGGTTAGGTTTAGGCCTCTTATTTGGTTCACAATTAATTCACTGTCCCCCAAAATTTGCAACTTCCTGATCCCTCTCTTTCTTGCCCACTCAAGTCCATGAATCAAAGACTCATATTTTGCAATATTACATGTGCAAGAGAATTGGAAATGAAAAGCTGAAAAGTACCTTTCTTTAGAAGGAGAAACTAACATTGCCCCACCATCAGCGCCCAGTTTACTTCTGGAACCGTCGAAGTATAGCTGCCACAGGCCAAGGGCTTCTTTGTTCTCCTTCATTATATTGGGCATGACAGTGCCTTCTTCGTGCAAGCAATAGACACCATGGTCTGCCTCTTCAATAAGCTTATAAGGATCGTGCTTGAAGTTATCACTTCCCCACTCATCCAAGAGTAGATCTGTGACTCCTTCAAGAGTAGAAGATGAGGATTTGTCCATCTGAGAGTCTTCTGGATCAATGATAGTGTAACTGACATTCGCTGCCTTAGGTGAATAGGGCTCTAGGTGGTCCTTGTAGAGTGGCTTAGACTCGATTTTCACTTTGGTCCCGTATTTGGTTCTGAAAACTAGATATGACCAATTCGCTACTAGATAACCACCTATCTTGGATGTAAAGTCCCTAGACAAATAGATTGCAAAATATGGAGGAACGTCCGCTACCACTATATCTTGGGGGATTGAGAATGTCGGGTAGGCATGCAATGTTAAACTCAATCCCTTCAGGACTCTGACTATCTTTGCAGGCATCCCATCTAGTTGTAAGACTCCCTTGTTCATTGCTTCATATTTTAATCCCATCTTATCAGCAATGCACTTGGGCATTACTAAAGTGCTGGCCCCGCTATCGATTATGCAATTATGTACTAAAAAATCCCCTATGATCAAAGATACATAAAAAGGGAGAGTTTTTTCTTCTTTATTTACCTGACTTGAAGCAGAAGGCTACCCATTCATCATTAGGACGTTATTAGTGTCTATTGGGATGGCCTGGTGATCTAGCTCATGCAATTCTTTCTTCAATACCTCTTTTTGTCCCAGAAGAGACAACGAATCCCATAGAGAAATGCTCACATGCAATTTCTTCATTTGATCAACTATATTAACTTGGGGACTGACTCCTTTCGTGTTTTCCTTTAGGCTGATCCCAGCTAGAGTTGTAGACTGAGGAGCTGGAGGTGCAAATGGTTGTCTGACAATTGGGGCCCTTTGAAATGGGTGCGATGGAGGATTCATTGCTTCCTGAGGGGAAACCTGCACTTCTCCAACTGCTCTTCTTTTAAATCTCATGTTGGCTAAAATGCAATCACCCTGATTGCCTGCAGCACCTCCATGATTAATTACATAGAGCTCACCTTCTTCATGATTTATCAGGGTAGAATCCGGCTGATTTTGATTGTTACTTATGCTGGGTTAGATCATAAACTCAAAAAATTGAGAAAAATCTGCAGCCTAATTTTCTGAATTTTGAAAGAAATTCATCATGTCATTCGTATGGACAGCTTGCTCTTGACCATGTCCCATGGTTGAACAGCTAGACTGCTCCTATACTAGATTGTTCTGAGTAGGCACCATGGCTTTAGATGATGAAGAGGGGCCTGAGTTATAATTTTGATAAGGCCTGGTTGTAGTGAGCTGCCCCTAACCTTGGTTATAATGTTGAAAGGGGGGTCTAGGGGCATGGCCATAATTTTGATAACCCTAGTTTGGCTTGTTGCTTTGAGCTTGCTGCCTTTTAAGGGCAACAAGTTTGTTTGACATGCTCTACAATAGGCCCTTAACTTCATTTAATTCATTGGATGGAAAAATAGCTGGCTTCTCAATGACAGGTAGGGGAGCAATTATGGGAGCAACAGCCTGAATTGGGGGTAGCGGTTCTGGGAAAAGTGGCATATGAGGCCTAGGGGTGATTTTTTCGGCTTGAATCAAGCAATTTTTAGCTGCAATGGCAATGTCATACGCAGCTGGAAGTATATGTCCTCCCATAGATTAGATCATCATAGCAATGTCACTATTTAATGCTTTTAAATAGTACAAGAAAGCGTAGTTGGGAGTTGGCCTTACCAGGATGGGAATTTTATTCCAAGTCTTTTAAAACCGCGTGTTGAAGTCCTGCATATACTCATGCGGAGCTCTTTTTATAGTTGTCATCTGCTTAGCAAGAGAGAGGCCATCACTTTTCTCCCCAAAATGATCAGTCAAATGGGTGCCCAATTCATTCCAGGAATGTATGGAATTCACAGGCAAGGTGTCGTACCAGTCAAGAGCTTTCCCTTTTAGAGACAAGGCTAACAGTCTGATGGCAATGTTTTCTTCTATTATGTTGTGAATATTGCAAAGGTTAGAAATATTCTTGATATGCTCAACAACTGTAATAGGTCCCACTCCATCAAAACAAGGCACATTTTTTAGATCTGTTCCGGGGATCGGATCATAGCGTGGGAGGTTTAAAGGGCTCTCACCATGAAAAGCTACAAAAGGCAATGCCATGGCTGGAACAGGTTGTATTTGTGGCTGAGCTGGATTGATGTTCCTAGCAACAAGTCTAAGAGGATTTACTAGTGGATAAGGGTGAGTTCTTCCAAACCTGAGCCTTTTAGCAGAGTTAAAATGTAGCTCAATAAAAACAAAAGGGACCCCTCTTGAAGCTAACCTTGTGGTAACCTTTGGCATAGAATTTTAAGTAACTGGTCTTTAAAATAAAGAACTGAGCTCTTACCAGTGGAGTTGCTAGATGCTAAAAAAACTTTGAAATGACTGTAGCAAGACCAGCATCAATCCTGAAATACTACTGCGTTGAAACATATAATCCCACCGAGCGTGCCAAAACTGTTGATGCTGGAAAGTGCACCCTGTGGTAGGAAAATAGATTCCTGCCCTCTCCCCGTAACATGGAAACCCCCTCTCGCCTGTGGGACGGCGAAGTAGGAGAGGAGAGTCTCTAGGTATGGGCTAGTTCCCTCTGATGTATCTTGTTTGTTTTAGGCAGTGCAAAAAAAATAGGTATAGGTATACTTGGGGGGGATGAAAAGAGAGAGAGAAAAAGCATGAAAACAAACAGCCTACTCTAAAAGAGGTGATACACCAAAATAAAGGTTGACCTTCCACATCCACTCTTAAAATCAAGGAAATGCAACATACATACACTGAAACTTGGCAGAACAGACCAGGTTGCTAGGGTGATAGGGAGGTTCTAGTGAAAGATACAAGAAATAGAGACTCACCAAGATGTGGAATGCATACTGTAAGTGACCTCCTCTGTTTCTGCACCCCAGATAGAACTCTTCACCTGTAAGCTGCAAACTGACATTCTGTAGATCACTGGTACATTGGTATTTGAAACCTATGAGAGCATTTAAAAGGAAATGACTGAGCACAAATTAAACACACAGAACATACACAGAGTATCCATCCAAGAAAGAGGTAAAAACTATATTTATTGATTCAGGTGGGGAAAATGTAGAGCAGTGCTCTTTACAAAATTGGGGAAGATCCAGATAAATGAACAAGTCTGCCCATTTATAGGGAAAAGCCAAGAGGAGTCTCATTAGAAAGAGTGAAAAAACATTGTAGATGATGTCACAAGTCTGCCAAGACCATGCTTGTTGCCTCATTTTGCATGCTGGTCTTCTCCTCCAGCAGCTGGGCAGGCTTTTTCCTGTGTTCTGCAAGTGTTTTTTACCGCCTCATGTTATGGGCGGCAAATTTGCCACCCACTGCTGTGGATTGCATGTAGGACTACTACCGACGTCGGCTGATAAGATGTTGACCACGACAATTTTGCCGATGTCAGCCGATGAAAGCTACCTATGGCGGTAGTTTTGCCGATGTCGGCCAATGTCGACGGCCCTTCTTTTTCCGTTTGTGCTGTGGGCGGCAATTTTGCCGCCCTCTGCATTGCATGTAGGGGGTCTCCTTTTACTCGCCCGCATTATGGGTGGCGATTTTGCCACCCTCTACATTTTTTTTGCCCTTCCTTTTTGCCTAAGTGTTGAACACCCTGGTTTTTTCCCTTTTTCTCTCCTTGCGTGAACATTCAAAGACTCTGCCTTTCGCTATCGTGAATGCCAACAAACTAGGCCGATGAACCAATGCTCTAAAGTGGAACTATCAAACCCTAAAGACGGACCTTGCAACCTGAACTGACTGGCCATGCAAAGCAGGTGTAGGAGGTGACCAGAGTTTTGCCTGAGGGGTAAAATTGGGTCAACAATTATCATGCAGGATCTTGGGGTGTGGAAGTAAAGAAGGTAAACATTTGAGCTAAAATCCATTCTTTTTAGAAGTCAATTTTGTTTCTGAGAGTCATGGTTTTATTCTCTATCATAATCTTGCTACTGATATAGTAGTGATTTTATGATCCCAAACAATGATTTTATGATCTCAAACAATGATTTTATTATCCCAAATCATGATTTTGTTATCCTAACCTAAATAGCAGGATTGTTACCCTAAATCATGATTTTGTCATCCTGAATAGCATAATTGTTAGCTTGAATCACAAATTTATCATCCCAACATGAGTATAAAAATCCTCACCCTGAACAACAAGATTGTCACCCCAAATAACAATATTGCCACCCCAAAAAGCAATATTGTCACCTTGACTTGATCCAAATAGAAATTTTGTTTACCCAAATAGTGGGATTATCCACCCAAAAATGTTTTTGTAGCCTCAAACAATGTTTTTCCTCACCTAAATAGTAGGATTATCATCCCAAATATTGGTATTGTCACCCTAAATAATGTTTTTATCACCCTGACTAGAATTGACTTGAATATCATTTTTGTCACCCAAAATAATGTTTTTATCACCCTGAATAGCAAGATTGTAGCCCCAAATAGTGATTTTGTCATCCCACCACAAACATCATTTTTTTCACCGTCAATAGTAGGATTGTAGCCCTAAATAGTGTTTTTCTCACCTCGAACAGAAATATTTTTGACTGGAACAATGGGATTGTCACCCCAAACCAAATAGTGGGATTGTCAACCCGAGTGGCAAGATCATACTGTGGAATAACAAGATTGATTGTGTGAAATTCAAGAGCTCATTTTGTAAAGTTATTTTCCTCATTTATAAAAGTGCTTTAAATCTAAGCAAAACTCTAGATTTTTTCTTGTAGGGCCAACTTAAAGAAGGATCTAAACAAGCTTAGTCTAGTCTTTTTAAACTCTTTTTAAGTTTTAAAATGAACTAAGAATATTTATTTTGGTGCTTAAAGGAAACACTTAGATGTTTGCATTAATGTTTTATAGTTTTTTATTTACAAGTTTTTACATATTAAAGCCAAGGGGCTAAATAACATCACCACACATTTTGTTTAGTGATTTAAAATTGAACACACTTCAAGTTTTTGAAAAGTTGTTATCATTGTTTGCCTAGATTAGATTTGTTTGAGTAAATAGGGAGTTGTGCATGTATGCTCTCCATCTATCCCATTTAGGAAAATTTTGGGATCAAAATCACCAACTTTATTTCAAAGTGCCTTAGTCTAAAGGCATAAAAGATAAGTTGTGAAGGCTCTCCCTAAGACCCAGATGTCTTGGGTGACCTAGAAATAACTTTAAAGCTATTTTATTTTATTTTTTTTAAATTTCATCTTGGCTTATGAGGGGTACTTTAAAACATCCCATAAGTTATATAGGGAAGCCTTGACCTAAGAATTCATCTCCCAATATTGTCTTTAACCCCTCTCCATAGGGGGGTATATAAATTAGGATCACCCCACTGGGGCTAATTGTTTGAGTTGTTAAACCATCTCCGATCACTGGGGCTAAGCCCAAGACATATGATCATGTTGTATATTGCACTACACTGAGTAAGTAATGGATGTAGTGGTTGTAAAAAGGGAAAGACTTTTTTACAACAAGCCATATGATGCATACCTAATTTATGTGTTGCTTCTCTAACATGTTGATGTGAAATTCTTATGCATGGGATCCATATAGAAACATTCAAAAAATTGTTAGTTAATTAACCCCACTTTACCATACCTTGTTAGTGTAGGACTTAAGATGATTAGATAGTCAATTTGTCTTTGTCTTAGATTACTTAGTTTTTGTGTGGAATCAAAATTTGGTGTTAAAAAAATGACATAACCAAACACATTATCCCCAAATTTATTTAAACAAGAAGGCATTATGTTAACCAAGTGAAAAAATATATTTTTCCTTGTTCAAATTCATCGTCATACACTTTGGGTCATATCTTCCAATTTTGTGTAGTTAAGCTACCCATTTGAGTCTAGCCCTTTTTTGCCATATTTTATTTACATCCATCATTGATAGTTTAAATTAGAAATTGAACTCTTCTAGGTTTTAAAGTTTGATGTGTTAAATTGGGTTCACCACTTTGCACTTGACTTGCTTTAACTTGAGTTTAATTCATAATTTAAATTGAGGATCATCTTTAGACTCAACATCATTATAAACATTTGTTAGGACACAAGTCATCTTGCGTATTTATCATGCTTTGAGTCTTAGGCTAAATTTTGTACTACCGATTCTATTTCATCTTTTGTCTTAGGTCTATTTTGTAACACATGTTTGCCTTAGTTATTTTGTCAAACTTTGTGTGTGCGTATCATTTGAGTTGAAGAGACTAGTGTTACACTGCCAAAATTGTATTAAAACCATTTTTTTGTAGTCTTGAAACAAGCATTTACCATAATTTTTGAGCATTTTTGCATGGTTACGTTACTCAAATTATTTTGAAACTTATTTCATAGGCCTATTTGTATAGAGTCCAAGTTGTTCCAAAGTTTAAACCATTTTGAGTTTCTTTGAGAGCCTTTGTCTAGCATGGTTTTGTTGTTCACCTTTGTCTAGCTCATCTATCAAAAAAGTCTAATTTTTGCATTATTTGAGAGAAAATAAATTATCTCCAAGTGCCTTTTTTTATACCTCATACTTATTGATCAAGTTTGTGTCCAAGATTCAAATGCCCAATTTTTATTAGAGGTGTTTCAAATCTATTAGATTAAATATCTCCTAGATTTTGATGTTGTTTAGCCAAAAGTCCTAGCACATGCATTTTTTGAGTTTAGATTTTTATGTTGTGTTTGGCCAAAATACCTAACAACTTTTATTTTTCCTAGATTAGATTGATTTGAAATAATTTGACCTAGAATTTGTCATTTTCATTTTCGATCCATCTACTTGACCTTTTCGTGTGAGATGTGTAATTTTAGATACTTGATGTTAGCTTATTTTATCATAGGTCATTTCATCAATATTTTTGGATATACATATTCGTCCTTTTAACCAAGTTAGACCAAGTTTGAACCTCTTTTTAGACATCACTTTTTTAGAGTTTGTATAACTCTTTTCCTTTTTGTCACAAAACATTTACTATGGATCCTAACATGTTTTTCTACACTCATAATGGAATCATGTAAAATCTAAGATTTAGTAATATGGTCACACAAGAATAAATGGTTTAAGACCCTTATGCAGACAATGTTACTTATGAGATAGATTCTTATCCATCTTATAACACTCAAGTAGGAGCATAAAACCAAGACCCATTAGCTCATTATTTTGTAAACATGCCTCCTTAATCAAAACAAGATAAAGAACAAATAGATAAATATTTAGATTTAGTACCTATAGCTAAGGAACTAGTTCCTCAACAACTGTACTATATTATTGTACCATCCACATATGATCCTGATCTCTTTGAGTGTCATTTTTTGGAAAATAAGGACAAAGTTTTGGTTAGACCTATAAAATTAGGGGCCAAGTTTACAACAAACTTCCCCCATGAAAATTTGTCAAGTCTAGTAAGAATGCCTCATAACATAATTTATAATCAATATGCTTCTTATAGCAATCCTTTATCTCTAGTCTAAATAACACATTAGGACCTAGTATGTTTGTCAAAGGCAAGGAACACATGGAGGATCACTTTGTATTAATGTAGATATCATACCAAACATACTTAAACCTAGTGCATAATTTTAACCAGATGACCGTGTCTAATAGGCCTCTAATAAATTTAGTTCCATCAACATGAGTGTTAATAGAATTGACTAGTCAAGATAATCAAGGTGTTGAATCCTTCATGCAAAACACTTGGATTTATAACTTGGTTCATATGCCAACCATCTAAGAAGTGTATTTTGATTATAAATATAACATTGAGTAAAATATAGTGGATAATATACAATTAACATCCAATCCAAACCAAAGTGGTGTAAGTATGCCAATATCTAGTACACAAACAAGTGTACCTTTAGTTAACACCATGAGTGGTTCTCCAAATCAGGGAGTAGAAGTTTCCACATCCCAACCTCAATCAACCACTACCACTAATCCTCAACCAACTACTTCTTCAAGTACTCAACCTACAGGATTAGGTAATCAACTAGAAACCAATGTAATGCCTGCATAACAAAATGTGATGAATCTTACATAACAAATAATGAGTAATATTCCACAATAATAGGCATAATCCAAAATACCAACATAGTAAAGGAAAAATATATTTCCACCTCAATAGGTGGAAACCAATGTTCCACCTCACCAAACAACAATGAACATACCTTGTCCCTTGCAAACCAATATTCCAATTCAAAGCCAAACAATGTCTGATCAATATCATATGAATATTGGTCAGTGATAGATGTTGAATCTCTAACATGTGTCCACTTCCCAAAAAGGATTTATGTAACAAAGGGGTTCTAATGTTCCTTAAGTACCAATTTGGCAACCTTTGCCTTTTATACAAAATGTGCCACTAGTTAAATGATAGGGTCTTGGTTCACAAGTACCCCCTTAATAACAAGGTTTGATTATTCATAAATAGGTCCCTATTCAACCCTAATAGGCACAATATAACCATATCCCTCTATCCCAACCTCAACATCCCCAAACTCAAACCTATCTAACTAATCCAAACCATAATATTACACCAAAGTACATGTAAATTCAATAATTGAACCCTAATCTATGCATGCATATTCTATGTCCATTCCCCAAAAAATCTAATGTACCCCAATAAATACCTTCATCATACCTTGGTCAAAGTGATCCACTTGTGATCACTCAACCATCTACCTAGGATAATGTTTCACCTTAAGCCAATGTTCTCTCTAGTTTCCTTGCCCAAGAACTACAATAGATGAAAGATGTGATTGTTGCCATCCAAGCTAGGAAACAAACCAAAAAAAATTTGTTGGATGATGTGTGTTCTTATCCATTTAACATGGAATACTTATAAATAACATTTCCTCTAGGATATGAACCATCAAAATTTGACAAATATAAGGGGAAATGTGACCCCAAGTCTCATTTAACTGAGTTATTTATTACATGCAAGCTAGTGACATGTACCTTTTGTTATTGTTCCCAAGGAGTTTAGTAAGACAAGCCTTAGAGTGGGTTTTAAAGTTACACAAGAATTTAGCATCTAATTTTGATCATCTTTTAGATAAGTTTGTGAAATACTTTTCATATAATCTCAAACATGAGATTTTTTAGTTGACTTGATGCAAGCCAAGAACAAGGCCAGTGAGAGTTTTACAAGTTATCTACAGTGTTGAAGATCCCTTACAAGTTGATTCACCCACATTTTACTAGATAAACAATTAGTTGTAATGTTTAAGAAAAATTTACATAGTGAGATATCCTATCATCTGGAACTATAGTGTGTACATAACTTTAAGGAGATCATTGATAAAGGTTTGTTGATTGAGTGATTCCTTATTAATAAAATAATCATCAAAATTACTTCATCAAATCATAATCAAGGTACCAATCCAAGAAATGGCCAAAACTAACATAAAGTCTAAGTGTAAGCATCATAATTATGACAAACCAATAATAATGATAAACTAAATCAATTCAACTGAAACAAAAATGTTGTTATAAATAGAGTAATAGAGTCGAGACATGTACAAATAGTGCAAATTTTTTTTTCTCAACCCATGCATCATATACAAATTACTCCTAATCCATAACCTTTTTAGCCAATGTAGTAAATACAACTTCTTAGGCCTACATAACAAATTAAATAACCTTCACCATTACAAGCTCCTCTTCCAAGGAGAACAATTCCTACTTATCATGTTTTCAATTACCTTGGAGAACCTATTGAGTTTGTCTTTTGTAAGCTCACCATTGCTAATCTAATTAGTTGGTCTATACCAAAACATTATCCTCAGGGTATCCCTTATCCTAATTGGTACCACCAATATGAATTCTATGAATATAATTAGGTTAAAAGGCATAATTTATGTCATTGTGTGAAAATTAAACATTTGATTTATAATATGTTAGAGAATGGGGAGATAACATTGGATGGTGGTTCTTTTACTTCCAATCAGACCCTTGGAATCTATCAAAACCCCTTTCCCCAAGATAACAACCAACCACAATAATAACAACAACAACAATGGCTAGTGTAACACCAACAATAATAGTTTCAACAACCAAGGCTGAACCAATAGAATCACCAAAAATAGAACCAATAGTGTCCAAACAATAGACAAAACCAAGGTCACAATGATAATATCCAACAAACCTACCATGCAATTGTATATGACTATAATAGGGTTGTAGGTCATATTGCAGAAGGTCATGTTAACACCATCTCCATCAATTTGAGACTAAATACCAATCAATCAAGACCTTTTCTAAGTAATGCCAATCCACCAAATCACATTGATAATCCTTCTTTGACTTGGGACAACATAAAGCATACCAAAAAACAAGGATTACTAATTTTGGACCCTATATCAATAACTCATTGTTGCCTCATGACCATGCACAAGTGTACCAATAATCGAGACTTATCTTATCTGGTCCCCCACCATCACCAACATTTGTTAGCAATCATGGTCTTGTGTTTAATCTTGATTGTGTAATCACAACTTGAAGGTTGAAGATTACCATCATAGACCCATAACCATCTGCCACTTCACCCATCACTTAACCAATCATTCAACCTCAAAACAAGCCATTTAACACTAACCAAGAGAAGAAATTTGACATTGTGGAATAATTTCAAAATATGCCTACATAAATCTCCATTTTAGATTTTTTGTGTACATCAACAGTCCACAAAAATATTTTGAATGACTTCTTAAGCCAATCCACTATTTCAAGTGACATATCCCCTGATAAATTCCAAGCATTGGCTGGACACCTAGCTCTAGCCCAACAAGTCACTTTCAACCAAATCGATATGTCATCCCTTGGCCCACTACATAATAATCCATTATACATTAAAATTTTCATAAAGTAGCAAAAATTGAAATGTGTCCTTATAGACAATATATCTAGTCTAAACATAGTGTCTTTAAAGCTCATCAAGCTTCTCAGGTACACAATAATAGATCTTCAAGTAGAGACCATAACTATCAAAGCCTAAAATAATAAAAAATGAGAATCACAAGGAACCATATGTTTACTACTTAGCCTTAGACCTTTGACCCATGATAGACCTTACCATGTGCCAAATCTTGATTTGTCATACAATATTTTTTAGGAAGACCTTGGTTACATGAAATTCATGTAGTCTCATGGATGTTGCATCAATGTATCAAGTTCTCTCATTCGGGGATGAAAGTTTGTATACTAGGAGATTTACATCCATACGAGTAATACAAACATCTAGAGGTCAAGTTAAAGAGTTATAACTATCATTTTAGCATGAATCTAGTGGCCAAGTAAGATAAGAGAAAAACAATACTTCTTAATTTTATAGAGGACAATTACATTGATATTAATACTCTTGATTCTATTAATCACATGTTGCCTCTTGAGGTATCAAATCATTATACCATATTGTCTAATGGCACAGAAGAGTATTTAACCCATGATACCTTTCATATTGCAATCCTTCTATAGAATCTAAAGTCCTTTAAAAGACTTAAATCCAAGCCACTTTATCCAAAATGGAAAAAAAAGGGCAAAGGTAAAGGGTCCATCGTATTTATACCAACATCTAGCCTAGATCAAGAGCCTTTTGAGGGAGATGAATCATGGTTATACAATGATAAGTAAGACAATTTTTATAAGAATGCTAAATATCATATTCCCAATAGGATCATGAAAAATCAAGACTATGAAGGAAGAGGCCTCAGACCAAATCAAAAAGGAATACTTGAGTCAATTTTCATGACCAAATATAAAGGGCCCTATGAACTTAGATTTAAACTACCTAGGGGTGACCCCATATACCTTACTCGTGTTCCATCACCATTGACTAATGATGAGGATCTCAATAATGAAGTAGAGTTCAATCATAGCCTTTTTGATGACCTGGTTGAGACCAATCTGTTTGAAAACCATTTTATTTGTACCCTTAGACTAGTCATTCATCACAAACCATTCCCATTATATTATCCCCAAATGATAGACTAAGACCAATAAGAGTCCAACGTACCAATTGATGAGTTTCAAAATGATGAGGCTTTTTGTGATTTTCTTGACCTTAGAGATAATGTTCCATTTGGAAACCATAAGTTAAGGTTCTCAATCAAGTGAGATCCTAAAACCTATTTTGGAGAGTGGGTGAACAACCTTAGCCAAATGTAGACATCGAAATCGTGTCGACTCCCCTGGTCATTCCCCGTCTTATTCTTCTTCGCCTATTTAACCCTTGTCGATCACTTGTTCCACCAACTTTGACCCTGGCAGCATGTAAAAATGAGCACAGAGCTAAAGCTAGACTCTATCCCCATTATGCATCTGCCGACGACGGTCTTTACCCGGCCGATGTCGCCGACGTCGGTCACCTATCAGCCGACGTCGGCAATCCTGCCGACGTCGGTCACCTTGCCGTTATCCGTTATCAGTTATCATTCAGTTTCCCGAAATGGTTGGCGAACCGTCTCTGGAACCGTCTCCCGCCTTCATCAGCGTCCGCCAACCATTCAAAAGGCTACCCCAAATGCTATTCGAAACGCTGATCAATCGAACCCAAGCAATCATTCAACCAACTTGCTAACTCCGACATCAACACTACGACATCAACACTCTCAGCATCAACCAACCTGCAATCAATCCAGCACTGCACAGACAACTCCAACTATGGCTTTCATCGCGTCTTCTGGCAGGTAAGTATTTATTCTTTTTGTTTTATTTCTTCCTTGGTTATTCTTTATCAGTTCTATCATCCCGATTCTCTAAACCCCCAGACTCTGTTCAAACCTTGTCCCGACCTTGCCCAGACCCTGTCCCGACTCTCTCAGACCTTGCCCAGACCCTGTCCCAACTCTCTCAGACCTTGCCCAGATCCTGTCCTGACTCTCTCAGACCTTGCCCAGACCCTGTCCCGAATCTCTCAGACCCTGTCCTGAACCTGTTCAGACTTTTCCAGAACCTGCCCCTACCGACGCCGGTCACTACCCCGACCGACGACGGCACCTTAACCGACGTCGGCACCTTCCCTAACTGACGCTGGCACCACAGAGACCGACGCCGGTGACTGTGCAGAATAGTGCTGCATATCAGGTACGCACTTTTATTTTTTGTCATTTATTTCTGTCATTATTATCTACTTTCGTCCAATATTCTACTTTTTTATCAGTGGGTTGATATCCTTCTAGGAAGTCTTCGTACTTCCGGGATCGGGCGTTCGCTTGACAGCCCACCATATCTTTGACTAACATTTTTCCGTGTTTTAGCCTTTTCTTCGTAGGTGTCATTCCTCCACAGCAAAAGAGGAGAATCTTTCAACGTCTGATTTCGGTGCGCACGACTTTATCAGGTACTTCTAGCCTTGACCATTTCTTTTAGTTTCTTTATTTCTTCTTTTGAATGTAGAAAGCAATTTTGCATAGAAACATTCTGGCACGCCCGGTGGGACCCTAGGTCCTCCTTGGGTTCTTTCTTTCTTTCGTTCATTTAGGTGCATTAGGTTTCTTCCTTTTCGCCTCCTTTCATCTCTTCTTAAACGACATCATAAGCAGAACTAAAACGAACACTTCCTTCTTTCTTGCACTTCTAGACTAGTTAAAACTCATATCCTTCGACTCTTTCTCCATTCATCTTCATACGAACAAACATTTCGACTTGGGCATTAAAACACTTTGCATTCATTTCTGATTGCCTGCATCTTTTAGACCACACATAGTAATTAAACTGCATATTGAATTAATCTAGATCACTTGATGTTACACGACCAAACCACCTGCACAAAACAAACATAAAACTTACTTGAGACAAGGCCCGACTGGGATTTCATCCCCCAGCGGATACCTTACCCGTCCCGGTGACCCTACTTGGATTTCATCACCAAGGGGGAAGCCCACTCCGTTCTCTGGCGGAGGATAAACTCTAGTGGAAGTATATTTTGGCTAAGCGAAACCAGCTAACCACTAGAATCGTGAAGTGAGGGGAGCTTGCTCCTTAGCACCAGGCCTGTACGGAAGCTAACACAGATTTCTTGAGCACCATAACAAAACCCGAAACCATCCATAGACTGCTTCTTCTAGGACCCGACTCACAAAGCCAATCTTCCTCTACACACATATTCTAAGGCATAAGCCACTGTAATCCTAATAATTTACTTCTAGGGTTTTAGGATCTGCTTGTGTCTTCATCTTTTTGGTTCTTATCTGCTTGTTTGAGCTTGTGAGGACGTTCTTCCTTGCCTTGAATGGTTCTGACTCGTAGCCAAGCCAAGGCTCTAGTCGATCACGCGAGGCATCATCCTCTTCCATCTACCCCACCTACAACCAACCCTATAATGGAGTTCAACTTGGAAACTAAAAGAACTCCTACCAGACCATCTCCGACCCGAACGCCTATTATCCCAGAAGGGGACCAAGACTTCGCACGATTCTTGGACCTCAATACCAAAGCCTTGTAACACTATCTCGCGAATAGCCAAACGCGAGACCCCTTTGGCAATCCAATTTATGGAATGCCGACTTCTCTCCTCGAGACTGCGGTCGTATCAACGACATCCGTAGTCCAACCCTTAGACACCCAGGCTGTTGCCTCAACCAATGACCAACCTTTCACCAACCATCCAAGTGTGGCCTCTCCTTCCATCGTTGGGCCCACTTTCACCGGGGTTTCAGCCCCCAATCAATCTCAGTCCACTCAACCACTTTCTACCCCCTTTCAAAACCTGGTCGTCTCTATTCCGCCCACCCTTAATCCTATCAACACTAGGGTGGCTACCCATCCATTAGCCCATGTTACCTCTAACCAACCTCCCATGACAACATCAAACCTAGCCATGCCTTCCATCCAACCATCCTTAGTCACTTCTTCTGTCCCTACGACTAGTCATCCGTACGTTGCGCCCTTATTGGTACAACCGACTACGTCGTATACCTCTTCCAGCCTCTTTCAAGCGCCTTACAATCTAGGAGGTGCTCCACCTGCCAATCCGTCAGTAGATATTATCAAGATGTTGATGGATAAAATGTCCAACCTAGAGACCTCCATTACCGGCTCACGCAACACTCTCTCGTACGAACAAATCTGCAACGAACCCATCCATCCTTCCGTCCCCATCAGACCATATCCCAACCAGTGGGAACTTCCTAAGTTTTCTCATTTCCAGAGCAAGGAAGACCCACAACAACATTTACAAGCATTCAGACATGCCTGTTACCTTATCGCCCACGACGATGCGTTGCTCTTACGCACGTTTCCCATGTCTCTCTCGGGTGCTGCACTTGACTGGTACAGCTCTCTTCCCAGCCATTCCATCCTCACGTTCACTCAGCTGGCCCAGCTCTTCCTCGATCATTTCTCCATCAATATCACCAAGAAGGTCTCTATCACAGACCTCTATTCTATTCGCCAGTTCGAGGATGAATCTATTGCTGATTTTGTCGCTCGGTGGAGGAGCCTTATCAATCAACTTTCATTTTCCTTACCTCAGCCTGAGCTTATTGAACTTTTCTCTCAAGCCTGTGCTAAACATATTTCTTCTACCTTGAGGGTTCAAACCTTCCGCACTTTTGACGAAGCCTTCACGATGGCTCGTAAACTTGAGTTACGTGCTGTCGAGGAGAATAAAGTCAAGTTGCGGAGTAAGAATCCCAACTCCAAAATCAATGACCCTTCTTCTAAGCCCTCCTCGTCCAATCCTAAATCTAAAGCTTCAGCAAATGCTGTGGTTGTTAGATCTTCCTCTTCTTTGCCTTCAACTAATCAACCTGAACCATCCACGTCCATGAGCGCCACTCGCCAATTTCAGTAGAGATACATACAGGGACAGTTTACTCCACTTGGAGAATCGTATGCGTCTGTGCTGGAAAAACTCATCAAACAAGGGGCCATCAATCTCCCTCAGATCCGACCTCCACCACAATTTGATCCCTCACGCGCCATCCCTGCGTGGTATAGGGAGAATGACTTCTGCCACTACCACCGTGTTAAAGGTCATGACATGGGCAACTATAAAACCCTTAAAAACATAGTCCAAGACATGTTGGAAAAGGGTGACCTCATCCTCGACAATCCTAACGCCCCTCCTAATCAGGGTATCGATATCTTCAAACAACCATTCCCTAATCATCCACCAACCCAAAACAACATCCAGACCTTGACTGACAATACCCATGAACATAATATTCGAACAGTCAATACGGTCTTGCCCCTCATTTCTAACCAACCTCAAGAGGTGAGTTCATCCATCAGTCCATCACATGTGGACGAACCTCTTTCTCCGGCTAGTTCTCCCTCAACTTCTCTCATTTTGGAGGACGCCTCGACCTTACCAACACCGCCAGTTTCACCATCTTCCTTCTTGCTGCCCATGGAGGACCCAACCTTTCCTACTCCTCGGCCACAAGTGGAGGGCACTATCATCCCTGCCCTTTACCCGCTTGAGGAGCTTCATTCACCAGTTTCTTCTCCACCCAGAGAAGAACCTATTTCTCCTTCGTCTCCAACCAAACATGAACCTGTCACAACTTCACCATGCTTTGGGCCCGAGACTACTACACCCGTCTCACCTTCAGTCCCACAACCATCGGCATCTTCTCAAGAGCCTAAACCTCATCCCGCATCTTCTCAGCCATTTTCCCGACTAGTGGAGAGACTCGAACTCCTCCCTTCTAGGAAAGTGGAACATCAGGGATTGTGGGACCGTCTCACAACTCTTCAACAAGCCCGGGCCCTCTCATCTCATGCTGCTAATCCTCCCATGGCAGAACCTCCTAAGACTATCAACAAAAATCCGATCTCCACTTCCAAACCGTCTACATCTTCATCAACTTCATCAAAACCAAAACCCTCATCTACTCCGCCTAAACCTATCAAATCACTTGGCATTCGCCCCGTCTCCAACCTCACTCATCCACAAGTGAAGGTGGACTTAACCCAAACTTCAACTAATAGTAGTCTTCAACCTAAATCACAAAAGACTGCCAAACCACAGAGGCAAACGCCTCCTCTTCCGTCACTATTGCCCTCCATTTTGGGCCCGCATCCTTCAACCTTAACCAGAGTCCTTCCCGCTTCAACCTCTAACCAAAACCGGTTGCCTCCTTTGCTTCCTTTACCTACCACTAGCCTACCCTCTCCCAAAAGGGCGATACCTCTCACGAAGAGTGTACCGTCTCCGCCTGTCATCGCACCATCAACCCAGAAGGTGGTACGAAAACCCCCTCCCATTTCACTCAAGCAAAAGTCACCGACATCGCATACATCGATGAGCATGGACCCTTTAGTGGGCTCATACTCTTTGATCTTGCAACGACTTTTGCAAACTTCTAGCATAACTCTTCCACCCATCAAGCCCTTTCAACCTCTCGGGTCTAAACCTTCCTGGTTCGACGACATGAAGATTTGTTTATATCATCGTACACCAGGACATGACACCGAGACTTGCTGTGCCCTCAAGGCTGTCATTCGCCGTTATCTGGAGAAAGACACTCTTCTCTTTGAGGACACTTTCGACCACCCCCCGACTCCTTCTCATAACCCTTCAACCTCTTCAAACCCATCCACATCTCATCAACCGGTTACAACTCCTTCATCATCTTCACCTCCCATCTTTGAAATCAATGTCATTCACATCACCACTAGGTCACAAAAGGATAAGGCGAAAGAAAAAGTCGCCATTCCTTGGACCTACCCTTTTGTCAATCCACCTCAACCGCCTAAGCCTAAGATTTCTATCCTTGGCGTGCCTCAACCCTCTTCTTCTTCTTCTTCTTCTTCCAGACCAATCCACGACTCCATGTTGAAACAACTTCACCAGACGCCTGTGAAGATGTCCCTCTACGATCTCATCCAAACCTCACCCCAACATCGTCAGGCCCTCATCCAAGCCCTGCAGGCAGCAGAGGTCCAACCTGAGGATCCCCAGCCACTTGCTGCCCTTGTCCACTCCTTAGCCCCTGTTGCCTCCATCACATTCAGCGATTCTGAGATTCCTACATCCAACACGGAAGATCAGGACGCCGCCCTCTTCATCACTGCCTACATCGATCGGACACGCATTAAACGCGTTATGATCAACGGGGGCGCTAGCATCAACATCATCTCCACTCATGCCTTTGATCAGTTGGCTCTTCCCAAGAATTGCATCTCCAAAACTGACGTGATCTTGCGCTCTTTTAATGACACTACTGCCATGACCATTGGCACAGTCATCCTTCATATTCGCGTTGGTCCACGCACAGTCCCAGAGCTCTTCTACATCATCGAAGGAGAGTTCCAATACAACATCTTGCTGGGCTGACCCTGGATCCGCGCCATGGCCTGTGTCCCCTCCACCCTGCACCGTTGTGTGAAGTTTGAGCATGACGGACAAGTCCACACCATTCCCGCTGACCCTTCACCTTTCAAAACATGCAATACCACCTACCGTCCAAACGATGTCCTCATTCCTATCAAGTCATCAACCCCGGCACCGCCTCCATCCGTGGAAGCTTTGACCAGTTCGCAACAGGCGGTCGCCCTTACACCTCCCCTTCAAGCGACAATCATAGACCCCATGGAAGACGTCTTCCAAAGACTTTCATTGGGAGAGTATCGCTTGCTGGCTTTAGACATGTTCCAAACTCCGCAAGAGTATGGACACCTTCATCACAGCCCCAGCTACGACCATCGGATTGGGATGATCATACCTTATGGTCCCCCTCACCTCCGCACCAACCTCATCTATGGGGGGCTTAATCAAGCTCCTACTGACGGTAATCCTCTTTCTTCACCCCAACCTTTCACATTAGATTTTTCATTTCTTGGCAACCCCACCTTTGCACATACTTACCTTTACAGGTGTGCATGGAAGGGTTTTGGTTTCGAACGCTATGAGCAGGGCTCCCATCAGCCTATCCAACCGCTCAATGATGACGACGCCAAGAAACGGTATGGTCTGGGATATCACGACCCCACTCAAGACCCTGTAGACCTTTATCCTGAACCAATCCTTGACCAATCTCCTCCACACTCGCCTATTTCGCCACCTTCACCTACGGAGTCAGTGGTTTCCATTCCTCCTAGTTTTTTTTTCCATAAACACCATCCGCCTGGACCCCTTGACTTATCAGCTCAATGGGGTATCCAAGTCTCTCCCTCTCATTTTTCCCACCATGATCGAAGATGAGTCGGCAACCATTCACACTGTTCACTGCGTTGATGATGATGCCATTCTTTCCTACATGGGCGCTGATGATTCTTTCATCTAGCGCTCCCTCCCTTCTGAGACCCAGGTTATGTTAAATGAATCAACCATTGACATTAACCTTCCTTCTTCTGATGTTCCTCATGTCTTAAAGATCAGCCAATCTTTAGACGCTTAGGAGCAGCTTGACTATACCCAGTTCCTCTTCGACCATAGCAAGGCCTTCGCCTGGACTTACAGTGATATGCCTGGCATCGACCCCACCATCGTTACCCATAACATTGTCACCAAACCAGAGGCTAATCCTGTCAGGCAAAAGCTTCGAAAGATGCATCCTCGCGTTGCCCTCCTTGTCAAGGAGGAGCTTCAGCGTCTCCTTTCTGTCTCCTTCATCCAGCCCATCGATTATCCACAGTGGGTCTCTAACATCGTCCCAGTCACCAAGGCAACTGGGGGAATTTGGATCTACACAGACTATCGTGACCTTAATCTAGCCTGTCCTAAAGATGACTTTCCTCTTCCTAACATTGACCAGCTTGTTGATCTTACGGTTGGCCATGAGATGCTATCTCTTATGGACGGGTTTTCAGGATACAATCAAATCCTGATTGCTCCAGAAGATCAGCACAAGACTACTTTCATCACCCCATGGGGGACTTTTTGCTATCGAGTCATGCCTTTCGGCTCGAAGAATGCAGGCGCCACTTATCAGCGTGTCATGACCTACATTTTCCATGATCTCTTCCACAAAATCATGGAGGACTATGTGGATGACCTTCTCGGCAAGTCCAAATTTCGCCGTGACCATCTGACCATTCTCAACATCATCTTTTCTCATCTTCTTCAGTATAATGTCCGTCTTAACCCCAAGAAATGTGTCTTTGGGGTCCTCTCTGGCAAGCTTCTCGGCTTCATCGTTTCCTTCCGTGGCATTGAGATAGATCCCGCCAAGATTCGCGCTATCCTCGAAATGCCTCCCCCGACCAATCTCAAGCAGCTTCGCAGTTTGCAAGGCAAGCTCCAGTCCATTCGTCGCTTCATCTCACAGCTTTCTGACCACTGCCAACCTTTTCATCATCTCCTTAAGAAGGACATCATTTTTACATGGGATAAGGACTGTCAAGAGGCTTTTGAAGCCTTAAAACGCTATCTGGTCTCTCTACCAGTTCTCATTCCACCTAAAGATGACCAACCCTTCTACCTTTATATCTCAGCCACTCACCATTCGTTAGGTGCCATGATTGCGCACCGAGATGAGCATCACCGTGAGCAAGCCGTTTATTATATCAGTCGAACACTGGTCGACTATGAAACTCAGTATACCCATATCGAGAAACTCTGTTTGGCGTTAGTCTTTTGCTGCTACTAAGCTTCGCCACTATCTTCTGAGTCATAAAACTTTTGTCATCACCCACACCGACCCTCTCAAATATATGCACTCCAAGCCATATCAAAATCAACGTATGGCTCGGTGGCTCATGCTGCTTGCTGAGTTCGATCTCGAATTCATCCAGCAGAAATCTATTAAGGGGCAAACCATCGCTGATCAACTAGCACATGCCCCTCTTCCTGACACTCAACCTTCACAGTGTGAATTCCCTGACGAGTCTATCGCTGCGCTTTCCTCTGACGACACCACCTATCAGATGACTATGTTCTTTGACGGATCCAAATGTCAACTAGGTGGAGGTGCTGGGGTCATTCTCATCCCACTCGAAGGGGAGCCCATGCCTTTATCTTTTAAACTTGACTTTGATTGTACCAATAATATGGCCGAATAAGAGGCCTTAATTTTGGGACTTCAGACCACCCTCTCTCTCAGCATCAAGTCCATCAACATCTTTGGCGACTCGCAGCTCGTCGTCAATCAGGTCAACGGTTCATACCTCTGTAAAAATGAAATTTTGCAAAGGTACAAAAACCGTGCTGACATTCTCCTTGCATCTTTCGATCATTTCCTCCTGCAGACTGTTCCTCGATCCACGAACAAGTTTGCTGACACTATGGCTTCTCTCGCTTCACATATCCCATCTTCCTCATCTGCATCCAGACTTTTTGTCACGGTGCGTCGTGTGCCGTTGCCTTCATATATCTCTCCTCACATTCATCATGTCAACACTATAGACCCAAGCCCACAAGATGCTTGGTATAAGCAACTTGTGGACTTCTTATCTCTCTCTATCATTCCTCCCAACCTCTCTAGTAATGCACGATGAGCTTTTATCAAGCGTACTGCTCCCTATACCATGTTAGGGGGTCTTCTCTATAAGCGAGGCTTCGACGGCCTCCTTCTTCGCTGTCTCACCTCCACTGAAGCATCTCACGCCATTCAGCAAGTCCACGACGGGATTTGTGGCAGACATTTCAGTGGAAATTCGGTTGCCAAGCGCATCCTTCATCTGGGATATTATTGGCCTACCCTTCATCAAGACTGTAGCGATTATGTTCGGCGTTGCATCAAGTGTCAGCAGCACTCTAACTTGCTTCATCTCCCCAGTCACGCCTTACAAATTGCTCAGGATTTCTGGCCTTTTTCTCAGTGGGGTTTAGATCTCATCGATGAGATTAACCCTCATTCGTCTCTTCGTCATCAATCCATCATCACAGCCACTGAATATTTCACCAAGTGGGTGGAAGCCATTCCTCTTATCTCCACAAAAGCCGAAAAGATCGTCGACTTCATCAACACCCATATCATCTGTCATTTTGGTGTCCCTCATAAAATCATCACTGATAACGGCAAGTCCTTCAAAAACAAAACTGTCCAAAAGCTATGCGACTCCTTCGGCATCAAACTCAGTTTCTCTTCGCCTTACTACCCACAAGTAAATGGGCAGGCTGAGGCTTCCAACAAAATTCTCACCAAAATTCTCATGAAAGTGGTCAGTGACACAGGCAGGGATTGGCACATTCACATTCCCTTCGCTTTGTGGGCTTACCGCACTAGCATCCGAACCTCCACGGGTGCTACCCCTTTTTCTCTTGTGTACGGAACAGAGGCTGTTTTACCTCTTGAAGTACAAATCCCGTCTCTCTGCATTTCTCTACATGATATCCTTTCCAACGATGACTTTCATCAAGATCACTTAGCTCAACTTGAGTTACTTGACGAACGCCGTCTTGCTGCCCTTAATCATCTCCATGTCTATCAACATCGCATCAAGCACGCCTATGAAAAAAATCTGCGAGAACGAGATTTCAACATCGGAGACCTCGTCCTCAAAGAGAATCAACATGTGACCAATATGGAGCGAAGTAAACGAGGCAAGTTTGCTCCTAATTGGCTCAGACCTTTTATTATCACGCACAAGTATGGATCAGGGACTTACCGTCTATCTTCTCTTGATGGATGCCCAGAACCTGAACCTCTTAATGCATTGCATCTGCGACCATTCTACTGCTAGTCGAGTATTCATCCACTTGACACTTAACTTGAGCTCGTCCCTTGAGCAATCCCCGTCCTCTTTAATCCTACTTCCTTTCAACCCTATTCCTCTTAACAAATTCCTATAACCCTTTTATGATGTATGGATGCTTTGTCCTAATAAAAGGGAGCCCTTGACCTTCTATAATCTTGTCCATGACTCAAATTTCTATAAAAACAAATCAAGATGTCAAAACATATCCATGGTCACTATATCAATATCAAAATCAAAAAAACAGACTGCTCCCTCGAAGGACAGCTGTACTATCATTGTTGTAATAAATAGACTACTCCCTCGAAGGACAGCTATTCAAAAGCCTTTATATTAAACAAAAATCTAGACCACTCCCTCGAAGGATGGCTATGACTAATCTGGCAATAAACAACATTATTTTAGAAGCTTCCTGCATTGATCAGCTTCACAACCTGACCACCAAGCAAATGACATCTCTATGCAGGCTTCCCGCATTGATCAGTCTGCGCCAAAAAAAAAAAAAAAGTAGTCACGGACTTGGCTTGTAGCTGTCTCAGGGTCTCCTATAAAAAGGGGCAAAGTTATCTCTGCTCTTAAAATGGGTTACCCTCTTTCCTCCTCCTATTATCTGCTCCAGGGACTTCGAGCTCACTTTAATGTCTAAGTGATTTGATTACCGCTCTAACATAACTATGGTCAACGACGTCACGCATGAATGGGGCTCTTGGTTCTCATAACCCCTATCTATGCTATCTTTTTGGTCCTTGTCAATGAAAGAGCGATTCGCCTTCCATCTTTTCTATACACTTTGGTCACATTCACCTTCATCACTTGTCAATCGACTCAGCTCAACTCTCTTTTCAGACCATCAACATGACCTAGCCTATTCACCCTAGTTTCTATGGACACCAATACACATGGAAACTATCGACCCGCCACAATTTATGTTCAGCATAAACCAATACTTGCTGAAGCATAAATAGACCTCAATTCATTTTTAGCATACATCCATCACGAATATGGAATATTGCTAGGGATGAAAAACCCCTCAACCAATGTTGCAGAATCCACCATTTGGAAAAGGCTGCAACATCTTTTTTTTTCCTCATCATTTCATCATAACCAAGACCAATCTATCAACTATTTTAACCACCTGTCTACCACTTGGACCCTTTGTCTGAACTACATTGGTCTGAGGCCCTTCCACAGGGGCTATGTAGGCAGCACTCAGTCGACACGACTGTCTTCTGGGGTTAGCTCGACCATTCTTGTTTGTTCGTCTCTCTGATGGACAAACCTTCTTGCCTTCCTTTAACTATAACCTTGCCCTTCACCACGACCCATTTCCATCCCTTTGACCCTTCCTCCCTTCTAGGGAGAACTACATTGGCCTGAGGCCCTATCACCAGGGCTATGTAGGCAGCACTCAGTTGACATGGGGTCTTCTGGGGTTAGCTCGGCCGCATCCTTTCGTCCATTCATCCATCCATCGACCACCAACCATTGGAGATCATGCGTATCTCCTCCGACCTCGACCACTTCCAAGACATTGTTGCCTTGGTTGTTTTTGCATGTATGCTACCTCATGACTGGTTAGCAGACTTGTGCGCAGACCTTTTTGGACCCTCACAAGTATAGGATCGCAAGACGGTTGATCCACACTACTTGTGACTTTTTCGTGTTTCTAGGAGCACTTTCTGAGCCCGGGATACCTGGAACGCGACGACCCATTTGGAGATTCAACTTAGATTGAGTGACCCGATCAGCAGACGACTAAATGCTAGGGCCCGGTTACTTCAATTTTGGCACTCCTCGACCCTTGTCCTATGACACTTTGGCCTGACCATCTCGTGCAGTGGTATGCGTGCAATCACGACTTTTGCAGCGTTCACCCTCACCCCTTTTTCATCCACTCTTTGTCAAATCAGCACCCGATTCCCAGTTCCCTTCCCTCGACTCCTGCTTTGAGGGGGAATACCTTATCCTTACTCGGGGCATTTTGCTTCCTATTTTTGTCTTGCAGTTCATTCGAACAACCAACAAGACAAAATCAACCTTATCCCTCACCTGGGGCAATCCCTCCTATTTTTGTCTTGCAGTTCATCCAGAACAACCAACAAGACAAAAAGGGGCAAATGTAGACACCGAAATCGTGTCGACTCCCCTGGTCATTCCCTGTCTTATTCTTCTTCGCCTATTTAACCCTTGTCGATCACTTTTTCCACCAACCTTGACCCTGGCAGCATGTAAAAATGAGCACAGAGTTAAAGCTAGACTCTATCCCCATTATGCATCTGCCGACGACGGTCTTTACCCAGCCGATGTCGCCAACGTCGGTCACCTATCGGCCGATGTCGGCAATCCTGCCGATGTCGGTCACCTTGCCGTTATCCGTTATCAATTATCATTCAGTTTCCCAAAACGGTTGGTGAATCGTCTCTGGAACCATCTCCCGCCTTCATCAGCGTCCGCCAACCATTCGAAAGGCTACCCCGAACGCTATTTGAAACGCTGATCAATCAAACCCGAGCAATCATTCAACCAACTTGCTAACTCCGACATCAACACTACGACATCAACACTCTCGGCATCAACCAACCTGCAATCAATCCAGCACTGCACAGACAACTCCAACTATGGCTTTCATCGCATCTTCTGGCAGGTAAGTATTTATTCTTTTTGTTTTATTTCTTCCTTGGTTATTCTTTATCAGTTCTATCATCCCGATTCTCCAAACCCCCAGACTCTATTCAGACCTTGTCCCGACCTTGCCCAGACCCTGTCTCGACTCTCTCAGACCTTGCCCAGACCCTGTCCCAACTCTCTCAGACCTTGCCCAGATCCTGTCCCGACTCTCTCAGACCTTGCCCAGACCCTGTCCCGACTCTCTCAGACCCTGTCCCGAACCTGTTCAGACTTTTCTAGAACTTGCCCCTACCGACGCCGGTCACTACCCCGACCGACGAAGGCACCTTAACCGACGTCGGCACCTTCCCTAACCGACGCCGGCACCACAGAGACCGACGCCGGCGACTGTGCAGAACAGTGCTGCATATCAGGTATGCACTTTTATTTTCTGTCATTTATTTCTATCATTATTATCTACTTTCGTCCAATATTCTACTTTTTTATCAGTGGGTTGATATCCTTCTAGGAAGTCTTCGTACTTCCGGGATCGGGCGTTCGCCTGACAGCCCACCATATCTTTGACTAACGTTTTTCCGTGTTTTAGCCTTTTCTTCGTAGGTGTCATTCCTCCATAGCAAAAGAGGAGAATCTTTCAACGTCTGATTTTAGTGCGCACGACTTTATCAGGTACTTCTAGCCTTGACCATTTCTTTTAGTTTCTTTATTTCTTCTTTTGAATGTAGAAAGCAATTTTGCATAGAAACACCAAAATTAAATAATTAAAACATTGAGGTCCCAAAGTGAACACCTCTTTGAGGCACTTTTTGACCATGGAAAAAGTAAATAAAAAGTCCAGTCTAGTGAAAACCTATTTTAGGTACCATTAAATGGGGGTGTTTAACCTTATTCAAACATAGCTTAGGAGACCACTAACGATGAATTTATCTAGGAGTCTGAATTTAGTTTTGAAGAATAATAATATTTTGGTTGAATCATTTAAGAATTTCCAATATTTTTTTATTACATGGATAAATCTCCCATTAAGGGGATTTGATTCATCATGCCTAGGGAAATTTGAAGAGTTAGTCCTAACTAAGGACTCTAATATTTCCAACTAGTTCAGACCATTGCCCACTATCCTTGAAGATAGTTCAACCCTTCTATTATAAGATACAATAGAGGTTAACATCAGGTCCCTAGATGACCCAAAGTGAATCAAGCTAGGTACATCCCTTACTAAGAAGGAACACGAAGTCCTTAAAGCCCTTTTGAGGGAATTTGTTGACATCTTTGCATAGGCATATTCTAACATACTAGGTTTGGACCCTACCTTGATTTTGCACCACCTTGTGGTAAATCTTGATGCCAAACTAGTAAAAAAAAACTTCAAGATGCATCCTTGCATTGTTGTATTAGTGAAGAAAGAGTTATGAAAACTCTCAGAAGTAAGATGTATCTGATTGATCAATTACTCAGAGTGGATCTTCACTGTTGTATCAGTTAGCAAAAAACCAAAAGGGATCATAATCTATATTGATTTATGTGACATACACAAATCATTCCCTAAGGACAACATTCCATTACCAAACATTGACATGATAGTCCACTCCATGGTGGGTTATGAAATGCTTTCATTAATGGATGGATTTTCAGGGTATAACCAGATCAAGATAGCACTAAAATACCAACATAAGACATCATTCACCACTCAATAGGGAAAATTATGTTATTAGGTTATGTCATTTAGTCTTAAGAATATAGAGGCCACCTATCAAAGAGTCATGACCATCATATTTCATAATATAATACATGACATTGTCGAATATTATGTCTATGACATTCTTGGCAAATCAAAGACCAGGGTCTATCATCCAATAGTGCTACATGGAATATTTGAAAGACTATATGTGTATGAAGTTAGACTTAATCCTAATAAGTGTATCTTTGGGGTCACATCAATAAAATTTCTAATCTTCATTGTGTCTTGTCAAGGCACTAAAATAGATCTAGTCAAAGTCCAAGCCATCAACTACTTTAAAGCATCTCCACAGTTTGTATGGAAAAATCTAGTCTATCCAATGTGTTATATCATAATTAACCAATAAATTCCATCCTTTTATGTGTCTTCTAAAAAAGGGAGTCAATTTTCACTAGGATGATCATTGTCAGATAGATTTTTAGTAGCTAAAGGACTATCTAGTAAATCTACCTATTTTGTTGCCTCCTATGCCAAAAAGGCCATTTTTGTTATATCTATCAACTACTGACAATGCCCTGGGGTCACTTTTGGCTCAACACAATGATAATGGAAAGGAGTATTCCATGTACTATTTAAGTCATACACTGGTCATGTATGAACATAATTATACACCCATAGAAAAAGCCTATTTAGCCATGGTCTTCATAGCTCAAAAATTATGTCATTACATGTTAAAAAATAAGACCATGGCTCAAGTATCTACTATCTAAAACAACTTTACAAGGCCACATGGCAAAGTGGATCATACTTCTAAGTGAGTTTGGCATCAAGCACATCAACCAAAAATCCATTAAGGGGCAAGTTCTTGTAGATCAGCTTGTTGAAGCACCCTTTGATGATATAAATCCACTCACATTCTAATTTCCTAATGAATCTATAATGACCATCATTGACACATCTCTCAAAGAGTAGCATTGGAAGCTATATTTTTATGGATCATTTATAACATACAGATTGGGGGATAGCCTTTTATTTATTACACCACAGGGGGATCTAACCCCTAAATCATTCAGTATTAGATTTCCTTGTACCAATAACCTGGCCAAATATGAATCACTTGTTGTAGGACTTCACCAAATGATATAATGGAACATATCTCATCTTAAGGTTTATGGTGATTCTTAGTTAATCATCAATTAGGTTACAAACCACTTTCATACCAAAGATGACAAGATGGTTCCATATAAGGCTATGGTTGACACTCTCAAATGATAGATTGATGACATATAATTTGAACATATACTAAAGGAAAGTAATATAACTGTAGATGTTATGGTATGGCCACTATTATATCTTTAATTTGACAAATAGACATAGCTAAAGAGTATTAGTTCCTTGTCAAAAATCTATTAGCACCAACTCATAAACCTTCAACCATCATGATGATTTATGATATTATTGGTCCTAACTCTATCTGGTACTCAGACCTCTACAACTTCCTCCATGACAAAGTTTTACCACCTGATCTATCTAAAAAATAAACCAAATCTTTCATCCACCAACCCACTCATTATACCTTACATGTATCAACCCTTTATCATCATAGTTTTGATGGAACTCTACTTAACTGTTTAAGTTCAACAAAATCTACACTAGCATTATAGGAAGTTCATGATGGGGTATGTAGAGCCCACACCAATGGGGTAGTACTATCCAAAAATCTCTTGTTTAATGGTTATTATTGGCCCATAATGGATGCAAATGTAATTGCATATGTAAATAAGTATGATAAATTTCAATGACATGCCAATCTGATTCATACCCTAGCCAAGACTCTAAAAGCAATGTTGATACCATGGCCATTTGCTACATGGGGCCTCAATCTCATTAGGAAGATTAATCCCACCTCATTTGATGACCATAAACATATCCTTACCACCACTGAATATTTCAATAAGTGGGTTGAAGCTATACCACTCACTTATGTGATTGGAAAACAAATTTTCAAGTTCATTTTCAACCATCTCATTTGGTACTATGGTATCCCTTCTAACATTATATCTGATAATGGGGGATCATTTAAGAATAAGTATCTAAAAAAGATATATACTAAATACAACATCACACAACACTTTTCCACGGCATATTACCCTCAAGGTAATGGTCTGGCTGAAGTATCAAATAAAACTATTATTAACATTCTCAAAAATATTTTTAATGATGTTGGTCATGATTGGCATCTTTAGATATTCCATGCCCTTTATGCATACTACACCAATCATTTCACACCCACAAGATCCACTCCATATTCAATTATTTATGATACTAAGGCCATTCTTCCCATTGATGTTGAATTACCTTCTCTACACATCTCTTTCAAGTATGTACAAGATGATAATGACTATCGAGTACCTTGCCTACAAGAACTAGAGTTACTTGATTAGAAATGTAGGGATATGGTGAATAATCTTCAAGCCTATTATAATCAACTTCAAGGCCACTATAATCAATGTGTGTAACATAGAGAATTTGAATTTAGTAATCTTATCCTTAAAGAGAACCAAAAGAATACCATGATTGAGAAGAAGCATAAAGGCAAGTTAAAACCCAACTGGGTTGGTCCTTTCATCATCACAAAAAACTATAGAATATAAGCATACAATCTTGCCACTCTAGATGGACACAAACTTGATGATCTCATGAACATTATCTAGCTCAAGTGGTACTATTCTTAATTTACTTGGTATATTATCTATAAGAACCATTTCAATTTGTATCATTTTATCAATATTCTTATTTATACTATACCATTTTATTGTCCTATCATCCTACCAACTTATCACTTTTCCCTATCACCTATCCATTTTATCATACCTTCCCCATAAACTAAGTTCTTTCCTCCCTCCCTACTTGTTCCTATAACCTTAGTTCCATTCCCTTTGGTTCTATCACTGCATTCAAAAAAAGGATTCAGATTTGGTTTCAAGAGTTGTTTCACACATTCTAGATAGAGGTAGTATTTTAGAGAAATAAGACAACAATTTGGAAGTTACATCCTTTATTTCTTGTTTTGTTCTCTCTACTAAGTGTGCCTAATTATAACTACCTATGGGAAAACTAGCATCTCACTGGTCTTGCTACTAATTATAACCACCTATGGAAAAATTAGTACCATTGGCATATGTCGTTGTATCTAAGTTATAACCACCAATGGGAAAACTAGGGGAAACATTTATTTATCATGCTTTGACATACCAACTATCCATTTTCTAAGCCATATTGTACCTTTATACCAAGTATGCCTTTTTTTTTGAATTGGTTGTTGCACTAGTTAGAGTCTTCCATTGTAAGCCAAAATTATAGTGACTTAGGTCCCATCTTGGGAATATGTAGGTAATGTTCAATACTTATTGAGGTCAGCTCAGTCACCTTAAGCCACACTTTCACCATTTTGTGAGCACCCTAAGCCATGCTCTCATTTTTTTATGAGAAACATAAGCCATGCTCTCACTATTTTGTAAGCAACCTCAGCTGCACTCTCATTTTTTATGAGAAAATTAATCCATGCTCTCACTATTTTGTGAGCACTCTAAGACAGAGTCTCATCATTTTGTGAGTAACCTAAGCCACACTCTTGATGTTTTATGAGTAACCTAATTAATGCTCTCATTATTTTGTGAGCTTTAACCCTTTAATATCTCATCATTCTCGATTGAGTTAAGATATTTTAAAATTATAAAAACATTTGTAAAATCATTAAAAAAACCAAAAACATTGACCACTTCTTTGCCTTAATGATTATGGAAACCCTTACTAAGTCACAAGCAAGTCACTTATCACTTAGTTTTCCCCATCCTTTTTGGCCCTTTCTCCCATGGTCTCATCATTTTGTGAGTTCATTCCCATTATTATATTTCATCCATTATGTTTGTTTTTCATTTGATATCATTTTCTTCACATTTCTTGGGAAAACTACATTTGGCCTAAATTTGTTATTGGATATTACATCTATGGAACTATGTAGGTAGTGTCCACTTGCTTGGTGCATATGGAGACAACTCAACCAACCCCTTCCTTTTCTTATATTCCCCCAGTCATGTTTATTTGTTAAGTTATAATCTATTTTCTAGGGGCAATATTTATCATGTTGCTTATACTAAGACTAAGACTAAATTTTATTTGTTTCTTTGTTTGTTTGTGTGCTTGTTTATTTTCTTTCAGTACTGTTACCTTGATTAAGTCTAATTCCATTGATTGGGTCATTCCTTGCACATTTATACTTGAATCCATCCACATTAATATGTCTACATTATCATCATGGTTTTTATCATTGGTGCATTATTTTCCATTTAGTATTGGATTATAAGAGTTAGTCCTTATGAATCTTTTGCCAAGTCCTCGTGGTGCTCTATCATGAGGCTTACCATTAAGTGATATAATAAAAATCAGATTCAAGAAGTATACTCAACAATTGTGGCATCAACATCTCCTCAGCACTGGTAATCCCAATCATACCCCAAATAGAGTAATTAACAATGAAATAATTCCAACCTTTGTTAGTTTAGATGAGCATCTCCCTACTAGCAGGTTGTCCCAATTCATCTTTATCCTCTATATTAGGTTACTCACATGATATTTTCCATCATCAACCAATCAATCATGTTTGTCATAATTGGATTCCAATGATTATAACCACCTATGGGCAAATCATTATACATCATCCCACCTACATTTCTCAATGATTATAATTATTTTTGGGTAGATCATTGTGTTCTCAAAAAATTTACTTTCTTTTTACCCAAATAGAGGCATGGTGTTATCTTGTTTGTTTGTCCTAATTGGGGTAGCTCCATCTTCGCAATGATTATAATCACCTTTGGAAAAATCATTGTGTTATCATACCACATTGCCACTATTAGCGTACAATGCTTATAGCCACCTTTAGTCAAACAATTATACACCATCCTACTTGCATTCTTAGTGATTTTGACTAATTTTTCAAAATCATTATGTTATCACCCCATCATATTTATATATTTTGTCCCCTCATTTAAATTCTTTCTTTTGAGGGGCTGTTTGTTGACCTCCTTATACCAATCATTCCTTCAAGGGGAAATCATATAGTTCATCCATTTCTATTGAAGTTGTAGACATGCAATAACTTTTCATTATTTGAGAAGACATTACTATACTTATAGCTTACAATTAATTCCTAAATAGGGGTAAATTTTAGACACCTAAAAGTGGTCACCAATGACCTTCAACCAAGATTTTGACCAATTTCTATCAAAATGCATAATTTGGCCTAAAAACATTAAAATACACTAAAAGCTTTGAATTTGTCAAATTCAAGTGCTGATTTTGGCTAGAGTGTCATTAAATGAAGAAATGCAATTTATGAGACAACTAACTTTGATTAGATCATTTCAAGTCAAAATGATATTTTTGCACATGGGTGCTTTGGATTGTTCTTTTCTACCAAATTTATTATACAATACATGTGAATTTGTTATTTTATGTTGGAAACATCCTAAATGGAATAATGGATCTAATTCATCTAACATCACATCCTAATTCTAATCTAATCAAATTTTGAGCCAATAATAAGACATTCTAACTAATTTGATTAATTTGTACACCAATTGCCAAGATTTGTATCAAAGTTGACTAATCATTTTTAAGACTAATTAGTTTGAATCATGATCCTAATTAATAATTACAAAGATATTTTTGATTATTTCTTTTTAAAAATTGATATTAAATATTTGAATCATCAATTGACATCATTTCTTGGAAAGACATCCCTAGGCCATAAATGCATAAAATATCTCATCAAGCCCTCCCATGCCTCATTAAGACCTTTCATGCCTCTTTAATGACCCTCCATCCCAAATATTTATGAGGGTGTTTATTAAATTTGGCCTTTAAAATTGAATGGATTATTAGCCATACAACTTCATCTTGAGATGGATGACTCAGGTTCATTCTGATCATTTGGAAAAATCTATAAATAAGAGGCCTTGTTTATTGATTTTTAATCTCTTTTAAGCCAAAGTTACCATGATCAAATAGATTCAAATTACATCTTGATGTAGTTTTATTATGCCCAAATATTGAGCCAAAGCCATCACAAGCCAAAGGTGCCAAGAGGAGATGAAGGTAGCCATACTCCATTGATGAAGATCTCTTGGAGCACAAGTCAAGCAAGCCAAAGAAGGAGCCTTTTGGAGAAATTAAGGACTTGGTAAGAAATTGATTTTTTATGTTCATATTTCTCTTTTATTTCCATTTATAGTTGTGTTTTTAAATGGTTTTTCCTCACTAAGCTCCCCCTAGTGACTAGGCCTAAAGATGTTATGCTAGTTAGTGTGTTCTTTCTAAATTTTATTTCATTTTGGAAATAACATGATACTAACCATACTCTCTTGAGTTAAATTCTTAGTCTACATT
Source organism: Torreya grandis (assembly GCA_037957365.1). NCBI lineage: Eukaryota > Viridiplantae > Streptophyta > Pinopsida > Cupressales > Taxaceae > Torreya > Torreya grandis. The sequence goes on along the minus strand of JARHVA010001023.1, from coordinate 3,138,072 downwards.
TCTCACATAATTCATGTTTTATGTGTCATTGATCTTGCATGGCTTTCTTTATGAATGGTTTATATGTTTCATGAATGTTTATGATTGAGTATTTGAGAGTTCAAACTTTTGAAATTGGATTTGAATTGATTAAATTACTGATTCACCCCCCTCTCAATGATTGTACCTCTAACAAATTCACACACTGCAGTGATAAGGGTGTCAAGTGCTTAGCCTTTATACTTATTTTCTAAAATTTTATACTCAACCGGTACACCAAGTCAATTTTCCTCTTGGTGATGAAATCCAAGTGCATCCACCTTAGGCATGAAATGTTTTGATGTTTGTTTTGAGATTACTATGGTTTAGTTGTGTGTGAGATAATGTGACTATCATGATGTATTAATCCACCTAGATTTAATATATGTGGATAACCTAAACAAGCAGAGGTATGAATTTAATTCTTTTTAAACCTTAAAAAAAGAAAGCAAGAATTTTGTGTTTTCTTCTTTTAAATTAAAAAATACAATCAATAAAATGCAACTAACGAACAATTTCACAATGAATTATAACAAGAATAATGAGACCTTAAGGGTCCCACCAGGCATGTCAAAATCTTTTAGTATATTTTTGTTCATTTTTATTTAATAAATAAACTTAATAAAAATAGAAATTGTGATGCAGGGTTTTAAAGGGATACCCGTGATGGAGGTTGCACACCATTGATCCAACAAAGTAGGAACTCCTCTTTGGCTAGTAAGGATTACCTTCACACAAGAGACAACTTGGATAATAAATGGATTAATAAGATAGACAAATAGTATTTTTGGTACTAAACCAATTTTAGGAAGTGGTACACTTTCTCACAAGGATGTCAGCGCATTGTTTTATGTAATCAAGTGGATAAATGCAATGATAAAAATTACAATAAATCATATGAGAAGATGTGATACTAAAATGAAATATACTAAACTACTACATAGATATTATAAAAGCATTCATTTAAATAAGCTATAGCTAAATATTGTTGTTCTTGTATTACTTTTATTTATTTATTGACTACTTCTAGAGTAGGGGCAAAGATGATTGCACAAAGTCGTAACTCAAAGGAGATATCACTCTGATCATAGAATAATGAGTGAAGGACTATGGGTAAGTCATATATTGAAATTATGTTATGTATAACAATTAAAAATGTCATCTACAAACATAGATTCAGGATTTAAAGACTAAAATTAGAAAATTAGAATTACTTAGGACTATTAAACAAGTTTTGGATTGCAGACAGAAATAAAAACATAGGGATTGATGTTGATTGTCTCAAAATTAGTATTAATTATGAAATCAATGTCAATCATAAGAGGAATCATCATCGATCCTGATAATGGGTACAAAAATCTTAGGATGGGGCCTAAAGTTGGACTTTAAGGTATTCTAAATGGCATAGGGATTAGTTAATGATTATTTAAACAAAGGATAATAAATAGAATGTAAAAACACCATACATAAATCAAAATACACTCAAATGAATAACATATTTACCTCTAACATGCTTATCATTCTAAAAAATATTATCATGTTGATAGGGATGTGCTTAACCTTTGACTAAGTGAGGATGGGTTGAGACTAGTGTGGCATTCTTCTATAGGTACCTTAAGGCAATTTTACTAGCATTCTAATGTGTAAATTTAGGATCCCTCAGCTCAAGGATGGTCTAAGTATAAATTTATTTTTATCCTAATAGGATTTATGATAATCATGGGGATCAATGTTGATCTAATCCAAATATACCCTATTCATTCAAATAACTCAAATTCAGGGGTTAAACTTAGTCTAGGTTGTTTTTAATTAGGTTTAGATAGGGACAAGTTGTTAAGAGGTTAAAATGACTTACCTCTAATAAACTTATGGATATTTTACTAGATTTAGTGAGGATTAATTAGTTACCTAGGTGAAAAGTAATTAGTAAGAATAATTATGTGACATAAGATAGTAAATGGTAAAAGTATATTAACTAAGATTAAAAAAAATATGGGGAAGGGGTAAGACATGTTTATTCATAATATAATTGTGTAAATTCATAATGTCTTCACCTATCCCTATAGTTGATCCACCTATTCTTATAGCCTTGTTACTTGTCTATTTATAACCATGTGTGTAACTCTATCCATTGATGCAACTGATATTTTTAGATGTTCTATGGTTTTCTTTATATGTGATCCATTGTGTAGAGATTACCAAGAGATTTTTGGAAATTATTGGAATGCAAAAAATGGACATCATATGCTCCAGTTATCATCGATCAAAATTTGGTTAATATGTGATCAAAGATGGTTAAACTAGAAAAATTAATGGTCATGAAATGTATTTGAACTAGTTACATGGCTTATAACTCATCATAATCTTTTTGATTCATTTTTAAGGATCAATTATGAGTCTTTATGCAAAAGTTATGACCAGTCAAGTTATGGTCAAACCCAATAAAAGTAATGATGTGGAAACATGGATCAATCAAATGCTAACATGTGGATAAATTAGCATGGGACATGTGGACACATTTTTAGGTGACACATGACATAAACTAGTTAAATGTGGATCATTTAAATAAATAAATACATTATTATTTGCCTCATTCCACATATGAGCCTTATTCAAAGGCATAGATAATGGTTAATCCCATATATATGGAATAAGTAGGGGGATAATGTTAAATCCCATAAATATTGGTCTTGGGATAATTATGAATATTATTTAAAATTAGGAAAGGATAATCATCCAAGCCCACATTTTGTGGACCTATAAAATTATATAAAGGGATCAAAAGGACATTTAAAATCATTCCAAAGTTTCAAATCTCTCATTTTTGATATAAAGTCAAGAGCCAGAGCTTAGAACCAAGAGCCGAGAGCCAGAGCCAAGAGTTGAGAGCTAAGATCTAGAGCTAAGGGATGAGATATAGAGGTAAGGTCTAGAACTCAAAGATGTTCCTAATGGTGTTATTATTCTCTCAATCATATTCATCTCAACCATCTATTTTGCCTACTCTCATTGATATGACACCACCATATGCATCACCATGCCCAATAACAACAGCACCATGGGCAACTGCATCCATAAATACAAATCCATCACTTCAAGTTGGTCCTAAATAGCCTATACTTTTGTGTCAATGCAAAAATATAAGATTGCTAACATAATATGGAAAAAATATTAGCAACCCTTTTAAAACCATTTTAATACCAAAATTGATCCATAAATAGTATGTGACCCCCACTTATTAAAAATTGTTTGAAAATGGATATTCTTTAAATATCAAATTTTCATATCAATTGTTTATAAATCCATTAAAGTCAGAAATATAAATGAAATTCAAAGAAATATGAAAATTTATGGGAACAAAATTAAGACAACAAAACTCTAGAGTTGATAATAGAGTTCACCCGATCAGTAGACTAGATCAGGTGAACATCGTTATCAACTATGGAGTTTTGTTGTCTTTATTTTTTGCCTATAAAATTTCATATTGCTTTCCATTTTAGTTATATTTATAATTTTAATGGATTTATAAGCAATTAATGGTAAATTTTTATATTTAAATAATATTCAATTTTAAACAATTTTTAATAAATAGGGGTTACTTATTATTTATGGATCAATTTTGATATTAGAGAAGTTTTCCAAGTGTTGCTAATAGTTTTTCCACATTATGATAGTAAGATTACATTTTTGCATTAACACATAAGTACAAGATATTTGGGACCAAATTGAAGTGATGGATTTATATTAGTGGAATCAGTTGCCCATGGTGTTGTTATTGGGCATGGTAATGCATATGGTGGTGTCACATCAATGAGAGAAGGCACAATAGATGTTTGAGATGAACATGATTGTGGTGAATGTGAACATGCATCAGAATTCACAAGACTAGACAATAATTGATAGTCAGAGGAACATAGACATAGGAAAGGATCCTTTCATTTTGAGTACCAGTCAACATTCAGAGTCCCTAGTTTGATAGAGAATATAATTTGGACCCATGGACATTGTATTATGCTCTATGAGAGATTTCAAACAAAGTCTTATATTATTATCAAAGGGATAGATCATTAGACTCATATTCAATTGGGAAATCAATGTGAGTTATGTGATAGTTGGCATGGTATGCTGACTTGGCTTGCCAACTTTTCCATTTTCTCATGCCAAGATAGTTGGTATCCAAGATGGCACTATCCAAGGTATGGCAACATGATTTTGTACCTTGATATTTTGGTTAGGAGATTATTAAAATATATGGTTACCCTTAATGGCATTCCTTTGGAAATGTAAAATTTTGTCTTTGGTAACTTCTATCTCATCGCTCCATAGGCATTTGTGATGGATGATAGAGACAATATAGAGCTTCATCTAGATCATGACTAGATAGTTCAGTTCAAGACATGGCATGTTACTTGACCTTGTCATGAATATTCTAGTGAGACTTTAGACTTGTATACACTAAGAAACCATCATGAACCTGATGCATAGGATGAGTCACATGAGGCATCATCCAATGATCCATAGGGTGACCACTGAGGGGGCTAGGCCTACACTGAGGATTTGATTGCTGGTAAGGAATTTTATGTGGTAATAAAATTTTGGCATAGTTAGATATCAACTTATCAAAAAAGTTTGTTTTAGAATTTTTATTTTTTCCATCTTTATATACTCATATTTTTAATAAAATTAGCATAAAAATGTGCTAGGTAGAATGTATGAATAAAACCCATATAGGCAATGTGTTGGTATGCATCTACTATTTTGTTGCACATTAGTCAAAAGACCCATATGGGAACTTTTGTAATCTAGATATACATGCATTATAAGACCCCTTAAAGAGGGAAATTTGTTTTGGGTGGAGTCACCTTTAGAGAATATTTGAGTGATAGGTTTATTATGCTTATATTAATTTCTAACATTTATGGTAGACAAATTCTATTTTAATTTGACAACAGTATATGCAAGTTGCATGGGCATGATCAACATGTCTATTACACTAACAACTAGTATGAAAGTTACACATGGTGATCTTTTCCAATGATGGGTAGTTTCACCAATTCAAAATATGACATTTATACAAGTAGTTTGGATCTATCCCCAATTTCACATTGGATAGATATTGATATCTTCACTGGTAGTTTCAGGGATTCAATCTACCACTCACCTTTGTTTATAGGAATTTTGTAGTTTGATTTATAAATCATTTCCATGATATTTTATACTAATATGTTATCATAATTGATAATTTCACAAGGTCAGAGAATACTACCTACTATTTGGCATTTAGTCATCTATTTCATACTGACCTACTTTTGAGTTGTAGTATTAACCAATTCACATGAGTTCATTTAGACATTTCCTCTTTCAAAGGTGATTTATGTCTATTTATACTAATCCATTTATTGTGAAAATTTTGTCAATTTCAATATTTACAATAATCTAGTATGCTATATTCTAGTTTCTATATATTGGTATTATGTAGAGAATAGTTTAGCATACTTAGGAGGCACTTATCCACACATAGTTCTATGTAGAGGCTCTTTGAGGCTATGTAGTAGAGATCATTATATGTCAATTATGACTTTTTTGTGTAGAGGCTCTTTGAGACCGTGCAGTAGAGGAGATCATTATATACCAATTTTCACTTTTATATTTAGAGGCTCTTTCATGTCATAAAATAGAGGAGGTCATCTAACACACATTCAAAACCCAAATTATGTGTAGAGGCTATTGAAGGCCATACAATAGTAGAGAAGCCATTATAGAGGTGTGATCATTCTAGAGGAAGATATTGGCATTGTCGATGATACTCAGATCACCCTTCTTCCCACCTTTTTAGCTATTCTGAGCATTATAGGCATAGCTTTAGAATTTAAGAAAGATAATAAAACTTATTAGAGTATCTTCAAAACTAACTGGCATTCAAGTGGATCAGTATAGATTGTTTAGTTATGGAGTTGCACTTTTGAAGGCCATAGAGTTCACTATAGAGATCCTCATGAGACAATATGGAGTACTATATCTAGTACCAATTTTTTGTGGATAAAAAGCCTTCTTAGTGGGGATGCATGATCCAAAGGATATTTTTAGATGTTCCATAGTTTTATTTAAATTTGGTCCATTGTGTAGAGATCACCAAGAGCTTTTTGTACATTTTTGGAATGTAAAAAATAGACATCATATGCTCCAATTATCATTGGTCAAAGTTTGGTCAACAGGTGGTCAAAGCTAGTAAAACTAGAAAAATTGATGGCATGGAATGTTTCTATACTATTTTCATGAAATCTAACTCATCACATTATTTTTGATGCATTTTGAATAGATCAATTTTGAGTTTGTATGCAAAATTTATGGCCAATCAAATTCATGGTTAAACCCGATAAAAGTAATGATGTGGCAACATGAACCAATTAAATGTTGGCATGTGGACAAATTAGCATGGGACATGTGGAAACATTTTCAAGTGACACATGGCATAAACTATTTAAATGTGTATCATTTAAATAAATAAATAAATTATTATTTCCCTCATCCCACATATGAGCCTTATTTAAAGGCATAGATAATGTTGAATCCCATATATATGGGATAAGTGGGGGGATAATTTTAAATCCAATAAATATTAGTCTTGGGATAATTATGAATATTATTTAAAATTTGGAAAGGATAATCATCTAATCCCACCTTTTTTGGACCTATAAAAGTATATAAAGGTGTCAGAAGGGCTTTTCAAATCATTCCAAAGTTTTAAAGCTCTCATTACAGAGTTAGAGTTGAGAGCTAAGAGCCAAAGCCAAGAGATGAGAGCCAAGATCCAATGATAAGGTCCAAAACTTAGAGATGCTCCTAATGGTTCTATTATTCTCTCAATTAGAGTTCATTTTCCATCATTTGATAAGCCATTTTAGTATCTTTTGATGGAGAACTAAGAGGGAAGTCTATGTAAGTGCTTCAGGAAGGTGGAGGACATTGTTGAGTGTATCCAAGTCCTTTAAAGGTTTGAGACCACATTATTTGTAGGTGTTATATTTCCATTTAAAATTTTAAGGTTTAATTTATTTACTTACAATCATTTAATTAGTGGAATGGTTCAAAAGAACTAGAGATGGAGGCAATTCATTGATCTTTGTTATCAACTTCTTTGCTTAGTGAGCTTGTTATTTTGCATTAGCATTTTCCAATTGATTTCTCGGATTATTATTTTTTAATTATTTAAAATTACTTATAGGGATATAGTTTTAAACATTTCATAAGACATGGCCAATGCTTATTTATGGATCATCCATGGCTAAATATCACCATGTAGATACCACACCTACTCTAACCCCTACTAGTTTTTCCACCTAAGAAATAACTTGATGTCATCTCTAAAGCTTCTTGATATCCTCCTCTACTAATTGAAACAAGTTTAATGTGTTCTGGCTATCACCATAGGATATGGTATCCCTATTGTATTATGATAAGGAAGTACAAGGTCCAAAATATCATGGTGGGTAGCCTCCACTAGAGTACTAAATAGTGTTTCCTCATGTACCATCACATTTAAAAATTTTAAACCAAAATAACATTAGATCTCACATGTATATAAAAATGTATAGTCCATCTATCATTGGTACCTAACATGTACATCTATACCTATAGCAAATTAAAGTGATATCATAAAATTAAAAACATTTTACTGACCTATAGTTGTACCATTACCTTGGTCACCCAAGACATGAATGTTGCCATGGTTGGATGGTGGTAAAAATTATTTTAATATCCATTATGGGACCACTACATCCTAATGAGCTAACCTATGCACTTGTCACTATATAGTCTATCTATCTATTAGAGTTGCTTGAGGTTCTTTATGTTCTCTCAGAGGCATAGTTATTCCCTATATGTCTCTTCTCTCTCCCTATACCACCCATTTTCATCTATATTATCATCTTACCACCATAAGATAGTGAGGTATCACTACAAGTATCATAGTTGGCACCCATCATCCTCCTACACATTGTGGTTTTCTATCATACTAGAATAAGAATCTTGGGACCACCAAAGGAACTAATAGGTGAGGAAGACCAAAAAATTCATGGTCATATAAACATAGGTGCATCTTTACACACTAGGTGTAGTATATATTGATGTAACTTTGTCCCCTAGCCTATAATATGGATAGCCATGATGACCACCCATCCACATTACCCCTATATAGTATCCACATGATTTGATCTTGCTATATGGTCTTTAGTTCTGACATATGTTAGATTTCTCAAACAACATGGTCATAAGCTCACCTCCTCACTCATGGGAAGTTATCATCAATAACATGAGGTAGTCTCGCAAGTATGTACATCAAGAATCCCTTATATATCCAACAAGAAAAAGTATGAACAAGCCCATAGCCTATTATCCCCTACTCAAAATTTTATATAATTTGTGAATCAACTACACCTAGATGATTGACCCAATATCAAATAGAGTGCCCTCTTCTAGAATTTATCAATTCATATCTATAATTTATAGAAGTATAGCCCCATTAGAATTATGACACAACATACGTGCATTCATAAGTCTAATCAAATCTTTCTAGACATTAAGAACACCTAAAATGTATACCTTAAACAATCATACAATAAGCTTACCTATCTAATCTTGTAACCTAATGGGCTAGTTTTCATATCTTATCTAGGGTATCTATGGTATTTCCCATGATAGAAATACCTTAGATCTCATGCACATTCTTTAAGGTGATCACCACCCGTATAGTATGCCCATCCATCACCCACCTTAATGTATTGAAAAATCTCTCTCATTCCCTAAAGCATGGTGAAAGGATCTTAGCTTAGAAGTATCGGACACATCTCCATGATCCATTCAAGTCTTAGTGTGGTATCTTACTCTTGATCAACTATGAACAATATCCCTAGTAGATCTAGAAACCAACTTGGGTCCATATTGTGCCATAATCTCTAGTGCCTCTATAATATATCAATAAAAAAAGAATAATTATATTATGATCCTAAAATATAAAATCAATGTAAAATAATAAAATTAACATCTTTCTCATATTTTTTACTTCATTAGCCAAACACCTAACTACATCGACCATGTTTATTTTTATACTACACTGACCATACCACACAATATCAAATACTATATAAATATACTATATTTTACATACCATAAAATATCATCCACTTGTTTGTTTAACTACATTAGATATACCCCATGATATCAGCCAAGCTTACCTCTTTATACTATATCAATCAAGTGCTAAGCTACACTGGTCATGCTTATTTTCTAATGCCACCAGCCATACCATATGGTATCATCCAATAAAATAATATTCTACTACATCATCCATACCATATGATATCAAACATCATTTCACTTGACTACATCATCCATACCCTATTGTATCAACCAAGACATTTTTATCCCCTTACAAATTATATTGGTTTAAATGATACAATTCAATAAAGACATTAATTTATTTACTTGGCCAAAATGAATGACTTTGACCATAATTTTGACTTTTTTTCAATTACTCATTATCTATCATAATTTTGTCATCATGTTAATGTTTCTTGGTACAAATTTTATTACACAAATTCTCCCTATCGCCTATATTTCTTGATCTAGTTCATTTTATCACAAAATGACTAAACAAACTATAAATACAAAACCAACTTGTTATGCCTATTTTTATCACTCATTTATTTTTATAAAATCTTGGTATGTTTATTTATTCTATATTGATGACTAGAGTCATGAAATATAAAATTGTTGGTAAGATCCAACTCATTTATTTTTGTTTGAATATTCATGTTTTTTATGTGTAGGCAATTATGAAATAATTAGGAATTCAAATGATATTTATTACTTTAAATATTAATAAAGTGATTTGATAGCATGAGTATTTCATTAAGAAAAAATGTAATTAGATTCAACATGGGACACATTTCTTATAGTTGACATATGCTTTCAATTTTGATCATTGTGAACAGTTACAGTTATGCAATATTGGCATTCCATTTTATTTCCAAACCATATAGTTATTTATATTGGCATCATAATGTTTTTTAATTAATGGAAACTTGTCATACATTTCAATAATTTTCAAATTCTATTAAGATAACATATCATTTTTTAGTTGTGAACTTGATTTTTAAGGCAGTTTTCAAAGGAGGTTGTGTTAATATTGCATGCATCATTTTTTTCAAATGTTTTCATGTTCATTCTAGGGGATTGTTTGAATAACATAGTAATGAAGCTATTTTTTGAGGCTATGTGTGATTTTTTTTTGGGATTCACTCTTCAGTGCATGTCTTTCTAGTGTATGGAATGTATGAGCATTATGAATAAGATGCATTTTGAGGTCATTTTGAGTAAATAACATTCATGGTTTTATTGATTCTGGGTGCAAATATTTTGATAAAGATTGTAAATTTTGAATATACAAGTTAATAATATTAAGGTTTTGATATAATTGATTATCTTTACCTTCATTTAGTTTGAGGTGATATGTTTCGCTGTAAGTTGTGTTTTATTTTAATATTGATATTCATATTGGTCAATGTTTATCTATAAGGCAAAAATAAAATATAAAAAATATAGATACACAAATACATTTTGATTTATTTTGGCATAGATATAAGTGGTTCAAACAAATTCAATGTGTAAATTTGTACATTCAAAATAAACGCTTTGATATTTTTCAATAAATGATTGAATTGATGTCTTGATTATGCACTTATATATTAGTACTTATTGTGGGTATAGATATTAGCATGTTAGGGTAGACCCCAAATTTACATAATTCAAGTAGAACTATTTGAAACAAATATGATGATGGGTGTAGTGAGGGTACTGCTTTGTGAAGTAGTTCTTGAGGTCAATTTATTTCACTGCAGTAGGGATGCTCACACTTTTCCTCAACCTTTTAATCATGGAACCTAAGTATCCATTCATTTTGTTGCCATTGACCCTAATTTATAGAATGTACTTGATTTTTTCCTACTAATTCCTTGAATTTTTGTGGTAATAGAGGTTGGAGGGGAGCACATTTGATAACTCACCCTCATGGAAGAAACACTCAAATTGAATATTCTTCATGTATGCACATTTCCATTCAATCTAGCCTGCATAATACCCCTTTGCATGGTCAACCTAAGAATGTCCCTAATTTTAATGCAAAGTTTATTCAACCAAATTCCATTGTGATAATTAATACTACAATTATTTTTCCTAATCTTGATGGACTCATTTATTATAATATAAAATGTGCTATCAGCCTTATATCATAGCCCATGGTGACTCGGATGTTGAAAAAGGTGAATTTATAGATTGATGATGATTCTAAAGGGAAATGGTTGATCTAGCTTCCCACTAATTCTATGGATTAAATGGAGTACCAAACCAATAAAGGTGCTCCTTTGATTGATCTATTTTCAAAGGTTGAGTTTGATTAAACTGTACTTGATTTTTTATTCACGTTGATACTTTGATTTATTGTCATGATGCTGATTTTTTTAGCATATGGATATTATTTTTGGCAATGTTTAGTATGTTCATATGGCATCAGTTTCATCTTATGCAAAACATATTTATTTGTCATATTTACTAAAATTTGTATGGTTAAATTCTTTTGAATTTGATGTTAAGAGTATTTAAATTTATTTAACTGTTTGTATTTATTAAATGTTTGTTTATGCATAATTAAATTCTTATGAATTTGATGTTAGGAGTATTTAAATTTATTTAACTGTTTGTATTTATTAAATGTTTGTTTATGCATAGTTAGATTAAATTCTTATGAATTTGATGTTAAGAGTATTTAAATTTATTTAACTATTTATATTTATTAAATGTTTGTTTATGCATAGTTAGATGTTAATTTGAATACCACAAATTGAGTCAAGGTCCTCCACCCATTAGAAATATTATTAGTCTATTATTTAATCTAATTTGATCTCTTAGACTTTTTTTAAAATATAAACTTATAAATTTAAACTATAATGTAACTAATTAACTTATAAAGTCAATTAAACTTAAACAACAAATAACTAAAGTTAGTTGCTTATTTTCTTACTATCTTTGAGAGAGACTAATTTATAATCTCATATCAAAGATACATTACAAGGAGAAAAACACAAATAGGTGAAGATATTTTTGAATTTATAAATTTACCCATCCTCCTTTTCTTTTCTATACAAACATCTCTAAAATCAAATGGCTACTTGTGGATAAACCAAAAAATACATTCTCTAACAATGAAGTAATTTGCTTGTTTAACACACACACACACACACACACACACACACACATCCAGGTTTAATGTTTATTTCATAAATCAATTATCTAAAGTCTATTAGGATTTAATATCTTTTGATAATTGAAAATATGTATTCATATGAACATAACTCCATGTACTTGACCCAAATAATGATGAATATATTTCATCTTGTGATATTTTATTGATCTTTCAATTGTAATTTGTTGTCTTTTTGAAGACTATTTGTACTCATAATTTTTATTTCATAATAAAATATTATTACACCTTATTTAATTTGACTCTTCTTTCAAGACTCGCAAATTTTATGTTTGTTTATCATAATTCTATTTAATTTAGTTTTCATTTTTTATTTTAGATTAAATTGGTTTAGGTTAGATTTATTTAGATAATAAGTTTAGATTAGATTATCTCTTCTATTTATTTGCTCATTACATTTATATTTTACTTAGCTTATTTTTGTATCCTTTATATTCATTTGATATCTCATTACTCTTTTGACTTAGACTATTTCATTCGATAATTTTTTCCTTAAGTTATCAAAGTTATTTCACTTTTAGCTTAGTTTAATTTAATTTTTACAGTATTAAAATCTAATTAATTTTTTTAGTCAAATTTTGTGATTTTTTAGATTAGCCTTAGGTTGCTTATGTTCTATTGTTTAATTTTCATTACACATTAGTCTTATAAAATAGACTGATCAATACTTTCTAGTTTATTTTAAATAGCTTAGAGCTAGTTTGTTATTAATTTGATTGATCTTGTTAGTTAGTTGTAGTTTTATTGTCTCTCATTTGTTTAGTTAGTATGTTGATCTTTGTTTATGTTTCATTATTCATTTTTATCTTTCATTTGTTGTACTTATCTTTTGGTTGATTTTTTTTTAATATATTTTGAGCTTAAGAGATATCAAGATATTATATACTTTTGATTTAATAGAATTATAAAGGATCAGAGATATTTCCTTTAAGATATTGCCTTTTTATGGGTTTTTCTCTATCAGATAAGTTAAATAATATAGTTATAATCTAATTCATATTTTTATATTAAAGATGTTTGATTTATGAAATTACAATTATGTACTGTTCAATATTTGACATGTTAATTATTTCCCAGAACTATTCAAAAACCCCTTTGCACATCTTGGAATAATTGTTTGTTCCAAAAATCCCTCATGATTAAACTAGTATGATTCCATCTTAACCTTCATAATAGGAGAAAGGGTTGATTCATTTATGTGAAATTTTTCACCATCAACACAACCTATACTACTCTAACCATAGTTACGATAAATCCCCCAACACATCTACTTCATTGATCATGAGCAAGGATCTCTCATAGTGTTAAAATTAGATAATCAAATATCTAGTTTTGTATAAATAATAAATGCACAAATGAATAGTTTTAACCTATTTATAGTAAAAATTTTAGCCTTTAGTTATTTACTGTGATATTTCATTTGTTACCCATATATTTATTATTGTAAGTCCTTTTTATAAACCAAAAGAAACCTTAAAATCTTAGTGAGATAGAGAACCTTTGGGTGCTAATAGAATATTTTTAAAAAAAATGGAATTTCATCTTATTTTTTAGGTTCACCTCTCAATATTCACATTGGGCACCTTCCATCACCTAAGACATATGTAGTTTTTTATATAATCACCAAGGTAAGTGAAGGTACATGCTTTCATTTTATTTAATTTTAAATTATTTTTAGCATTTATTTTTAGTTATGTTATTTAGTGTTTCTGTGTTTCTTCCCCAAAGAACCATCCCATATTACACTATTGTGACATGTGATGATCTTCATGTGGTACATATGTATACACATAATACTTATCCCTTTATCATTTATTGAGTTTTTTTCTTTTAGCAAATTGTCGATGCATCAATCTCATTAAGTGCATGCCTTAAAGGATGCACCAAGAATGCAGTGGGAAAGGATCATGGTGTTGTGTAAGATATGTTGTTATTATATCCTTATTACACCATTTATACTATCAATTTGACATTCTTTAAGTGTTTATCTATCTATCTCTCATGTTTATACCTTGTCCATATTTTTTAGCTTACCTATATCTTACAGTACTAACTTGGCTAGTATTGTGTATTTTATACTTTCACCCTTCTTGTAATGTATTAGTCAACTTGATATAAACATGATCCTACTTTTTAAACATTTTTACTATATTGGCCTGGCTGATATTAGTTTATGTCATCTGAATTCTTTAAACTATATTGGTCAAGTTGATATCATTGACTTAGCATTTAGGGCTAGTTTTGGGTATTGGATCATTATATATAGGGGTCATATTTCATTCATAGCATATCATATACCATTTATTCACTCTCCTTTCCCTTGCACTTCCGCCTTAAGTACCATTTAAGAGAGTTAGTGGATTAAAATCTTATCTTGAGGAGTCTTATCTTGTGGTATCATTGAATCTCAATATGAGGATTCATAAGGAGTTCCTAGATGAGGATATCTTAGGTATTCATCTTGTGAAAAAAGGATTTACATAGAGGGTGGGTTAGTATAGTGTTAGTTTAATAAAATAAATCAAAATAACACACTAAAATCCTAACACTTCTAGCCTAGATACTAACAAAAGTATAGGTAAAAAACATGCATATGAAACCATAAATAAAACATAAAAAAAAAACTCTTTTACCTTTATTTGAGCTCCAAATGGATTTTTAAAGTGGCTTGCTTAGTTTGTGCATCAAGAAATCTTCTTCAATGGAGCTTTGATGGCTTCACCTTTCCTTGGCACCTTGGCTTGATTACTTGGATTATGAATTTGAGAAATTATAACACTACATTATCAAAGGTTTAAATACATTTAGGCATAATAAATTTACACCAAAAGATCTTAAAAATTAGTAGGCATCACCTTGCATTTATAGTCTTAAGAATGAACTCTCACCCAAGGTGAATTAAGGTTGAGTTTAAACATGGAATGGGTTCAAACTAACCCTAGGTGAGTTGATAGTAACTCTAATTGAGTTAAAATGTTTTCATGTAATTATGATTTTAAATTACTAGGCATGGGTTTTAAATTAGATATTTTGGAAGAGCTTGGCAACTCATAAAGGCAATGATGAAAAGGCTCGATATTTTGATTTTTGTAATTTTTATTTTTAGATATTCACTAATTTCAAATAGATAATCCAAACAAGAATTTAGTCTCATTTAACTATATGATTAATTTTGTTTATCATTTTATCTCTTTCAATATTTTTTCAAGTAACCCACTTAATGGGTGCATAGGCCAAACTACTAGTTATTAGGTCACAATGTGATTGATGATGAATTTGTGAGAGTTTATTGATGTGTATGAGATGGTATCCTAAATATGGATGCCTCAACATGACTCTAAGAATTTATGAATGATATATGGCCAAAATTGGGATATTTAATAATTTCTAGACTTAGTTTGTAATGGTTGATTGGAATCGATCTGAAGTTTGATAAAAAGTTAGTTGTGGCTAGAATTGGGTGTTTATAATTTTTCCTTGTTTGGGAAGGTGTTTCAAGCTATAGGCATAGTAACATATTCTAAAATAATGAAAATTTCATGTATGCCTAATGCCTCAATGATGATTTATGAGCTATGGATGCCCCCTTGATGGAGTGGTTACCAAAGAAGGTTGGTGATCGGTCCCTTGAAATAAGGAAAATGATGGGACAAAAATGGTAAAAGTGGGTGGAAAAGATTGATTTGCCCAAAAGTGGTTATAATAAGTAGCACATTGAGCTACCCCTATTGGGTAGATAAAAATGATGATTTTCCCAAAGGTAGATATAATCATTAGCCAAAAGATAGGGTAATAAGAGAATGATCTGTCCAAAATTAATTATAATCATTTCTAGGAAAACAATGATTTACCTACAAGTGGTTATAATCATTGATAGAATGAAAATAATGATTTGTCCATAGAAAATTATAATCATTAACATAATAAAAATAATTATTTACATAAAGGTTATTATAATCAATAGTAGAATAAAACCATGCCCCAGTTGGGTAGATAGAGATAATTATTTTCCCAAAGGTGATTATAATCACTAAAATCTAGATAGATCAAAACACAATGATTTTCCCAAAAGTGATTAGAATCATTAGTACTGCAGGTGGGATAATATGGAAAATTGGAAAATGTGGCTTACATACTAAATCTAACCTACTAGTATGGAGATGTGTGTCCTAACTAACAGAGATTAAAATTCTTTTGTTATGTAATTAATTTGTATTTTGGGAATGATTTGGGTAGATTGGGAAGTTTTCAAGTAACCAAGGAGAAGTACTATGACTACATTACTTGTAAGATTTCTTGAGCTAATTTTTGTTATACTACATGATGGTAGGCATCATGATATAAAACAACATGATAACCTAATCAAAATATTTATAAGGACTAACATACAATCCAATAAATAATTGAAAACAATGCACTAATGATAAAAACCATGATGGTAATGTTGGCATATGAATATGAATGGACTTAAGTAAAATGCACAAGGAATTATCCGATGAATAAAAATATACTAAGTCAAGGCACAATTATGAAAGAAAATAAATAAAAACACAAAAAAACACCATGAAATGAAAAAGAAAGATACAAAGAGAACAAAAGGAAACAAACACAAATAATGGTTAACCATAATGTTAGTACAAATATAAGACAAAAACAAATGAGTCAAGGTTTCCCATAGGCTATAGGGAAATAATGACACAAACAAGACTATAGTTGTTACCCTAGGATATAGGATATAATGACACAAATAATAAAAATAAAGGGGGGAATAAAATAAAATGGAAGGGGTAGCTGAGTTGACTGTAGATACACTAAGAAAGTGGATGATGCCTACATAGTTCCATAGATGCAAGATATAACATAAAATTTAAGTCAAATGTAGTTCTCCCAGGAGATGGGATAAAAGAAAAATGATGATTAAGAAAAACAGGATTGATGAGGTAGAGGAATATGAGAATGGTCTCACAAAATGGCAAGAGTGTGAGATGAATCCTAGCAATCACTAATGTACCCAAGTTGAATACATAATGCACAATATGAAAACTCATATAATGATGATAGCATAAGGATTAGGGGCCAACAAGGATGGGGAAACAAAAGCATAAGTGGTTTCTTATGAATTAGTTAGGGATCCCATAATATTTAAGATAAAGAAGTGGTTGATTTGGTGATTTTTAAGATTTTATAGATTATTCACAAATGCTTTTGGAAGTTTTTAAGCATCTCAACTTGATTTGAGAATGAAGAGATACTAAATGGTCCAACTTGTAAAATGATGATAGTGTGTAAACTTTGAAATTACTCACAAAATAGAGAGAGCATGGTAAAGGGTGTGTTTCACTATTTTTCCCATGTTTATTTTCTTTTTCAAAAGAGAGTAAAACTTAAAGAAGGGTGAGGTAATAAGAACCTAGATGTAGTGCACTCTATAATATAGTCAATTGTGGATACTCCTCTTTGGATTAGGAAGATGACCTACATATAATAAATAAATTAAAAAAAGGTGGATTAGATAGCTATATGGGTGGATTACATAGCATGAGATAGATCTAAGAAGCACTAGGATTCTTTAGAGGCTATCAATCCACTCTTTAAGAAAATTAAGTTTTGATAAATGGAAATAGATGCTTGTATGAAATAATATAAAGTACTAAAACTTAATGCAAGAGATGTTTTTGAGTAAAAATAAAGAGATTATACCAAAATAGCAATAAATCAATAAAAACTAGTGATAAAATGTTCAAATATGATTCAAAAAATAACTTAAACATATATACTATAATAGAAACTTAAAAACTAGAATTTAGATAAGGGCTACTGGGTCAAATTTGCTTATTTTTTAAGAAAAATAAAGCACATAGTGACTAGTGTCGATCAATGTGCAACCAATGCCAATTAAGGCAACCATCACCAATTGAGGTATGACCAATAATGGTCAAAGATGGTCTATGCTAGTTCCTATAATTTTTGGTTCAAACAAAAATGGTTGTTAGGTTAGTTGTAAAAAGTCATATAAGGATTATTTTGGGTTGAGTATTGGTCACAAGCGTAAAGTGGATTCTCAGAGGTATCAAACTTAGGATTTGGATGGTCAGGTGATTAGGAGTGATTTGAGAGTGATTAGGTGGGAGGTGAAGTGCTTAAAGTTGTAAAACTCCAACACAAGTAATAGAATGATGGGAGATACAAAATAGATACAAGCAAATAAAACTACTAAAACTAACAACTAAATTTGATAAAAGTGTAGATACTCAGCTCTATATTTTATTTCCCTATAAGAGTGTTGAGGTTGGGTGTAAGATGTTTGGGATCCTAGAATAATGCAGGTAGAATAAAATTACTTTGGCTCTTTGTGATGAGTTTTTGAAGCACTTGAATGTCTCTAGTCTAGTTAATAGTTTGCCTGGGAGCTTTGATTTTCCTAAGAGTTTGAGTTTCTCATACAAAAGATAATTTCAACCTCCTTAAGGTAAGGATTTTTGGTTACATTAAGTAACCATCATCAGTCTCAGTCAATCAACACCAATTGAGGGGTGACCAACATCAGTCAAGGAGAATAAGTCCAAATATGCCAAAAATAGGCATTTACACTTATGATAGGTTGTTAAAACTGATAGAAATGATCCAAGGTTAATAAAGGCCTTATTGAGATGCATGAGGAATAAGTCTAGGGGGTTAGGGCATTAAATGCCTAGGTGGTAATTAGTTTTAAGGCTAGGTGTTGACTAGTTAGCCATGGGTTTGGGTGGGGAGGTGTAAATAGGCCTTATTTAATTAATTAATGTAATTAATTTATCCAAAAGGGGGTGAATGTGTATTCTATGGTTTTAGTAATTAATCCTAACCCAAAGGGCCAAGGGGACCAAGGGGTGTTTGATGATGACTAGACCCATGCAGTTTTCTAGTGTCTACATTTTGCCATTTTTTGTTATGTAAGTTGCATCCTCAAGCTACAAAACAAAAATAACAAGTACAATTGTAATTTAGATTCCTCAAATATGGCAGGAGGTGTTCCCCTTCAAAATGGGATGTGAAGAGGTAAAAATAGAATCAAGTACAGGTTTGATAAGGGTGTATGAGTGGTAAAAATGGGTAAGATGGTACAAAGTGGCAAGTAAGGATGTTATAAGGAGGAAAAGTGACAAGTGAACCATGTTACTACATTAGGCATAAAGGATATGGGTGCACGTGTAAATGCAAGTCTGTGAGCAAAGGTGTTCATATTCATAGGGGGCTAAAATTTGGCTGATCCTAAGAAGGTATAAGTGATCATAGGTGTCAAAATAATCATTGGGCATATTTTTAGGTAGCTAAATTGTATGTGCACTAAAGGGTGTAGTTGTATGTAATGTCATGTATCATAGCAAGATGAGGATGCAAATTGTTACAAAGTTGTTGAGGTGTAAATGTCATAAAAGTCTATGTGAGTAAGTTTGTCAGAGGGAATAAAGGGGAATAAGATCTTAGGGTGGGTCTATGTGTGAAAAAATGGGTCCTATTGGGTTAAAATGGTGGGTAAAGTGTCAAAATCCTAATGTGGATTAACTAACATCATCAAGGTTGACTATCATTGGTTGGTTGAACCATGATTAAAAATTGGTAACAGTCATTATCAAACCCTAAAAAGGGGAACAATGATTGTAAAAGGTCAAAATCAATTCTATTTTGGTATATTGTAATTTGTCTACCATGTGTCTTTGGTTCTATGAGAAAATGATGAAAATAAACTTTCTTATGAGTTGAGTGGTTGAGTTGACTAAGAGGTTGGGTAGAGTGTGAGAGGAGTAGGTGCCTAGGTGGCAGGTGTGGACCCATTTGGAAAAATGGTAGTAAGATGCAATGAGTAGGTGTATGTGCTAATTATAGAGGGTGAGCAACCATGCAGTAAACTCCACCATGATGGTGAACATGCAATGATATAAGTAGCTGGTTAACTATGATTTTTTACAAATTTTAATTTGGGTAGGGCATTTTTGTGAAATATGGGTGTGAGTGAAAATGTATGTGGTTAGGGGATATAGGGAAGGTGGGGTAAAATACCATGTTGTTTGTGTTTAAGATGCAAATTTGGTAAGGGTTAGAGGGTAAATTAGGCTAATATGGGTGGTTTATGATAATTGAAGGGAAATTTAGGGTTTGGGGACCATTGGTTGTGCCCACAATGATCGATGTCAATTATCTTCAACTGACGTTGGTCGATAGGTAATCAGATACTAATCAAGTTAAGACCAACACTAATCCCATCACTAGATCAACTATAGTCAAGGTTTGACCACTAATGGTTCTAAAATAATTAGTGTCAGTCGAGACTTGATTGTTGGTGGCTAGTAAGGAAAGTTTAAAGGGGGGAAGGTGTTAAAGAAGGTAGAAAGAATTGTTTTTATGTTTGATTAGAGATTGTGTATGCTTAGCTTAGGGGGAAAGGCCTAGGTTTAGTAGCTATTTAGATGTTGTCTTGGGATAGGTAGAGTCATAAGTGAAGAGGTTGGTAGGGATAGGTTATGTAGGTGGAATGCTTGTGTTACATAGGAAAGTATAGTGTAAACTAAGGGTGTGATTTAAATTTATAGGCAATGGAGTTATTAGTAATGTGAGACTAAGTGCTAACACTCTTGGATGATTTACATAAGGGTGTGACCTAAATAGAGTGGGATCATATGGCAATAGTGAGCTTAGGGGTATGTGATCTTATCAATGTATGTCATGAGATGCAATGATGATGGTAGCCCTTATTGAGAGAAGGGACCTAACTACCAACACTTTCATGTTATCGACCAGAGAGATCACAGTTCTCCTAGAAGATATTCATAAGATATTAAGATTGCCTATTTAGGGTCAGGTGATAGAGCACATTCAGAGTGATGATTAGGATGCCTACATAGATTAGTTATTTAGAGATGATTTTGTACATGCAATATGACATGCAAGGGGCTTATATTTTAGAGATATGTACCACATGGATAAGGTGGGTAAATGGCTCATGATGATGATAATAGATATGACTTATTATGCTTATAGACTCTAGTGGAATTAGATTCCCTTGGTAAATTTTAGGTATTTTGGTAGACATGTTAGAGGATCAGATAGTCTTTGATTAGGCCCCAATACTACTAGTTTAGATCTATCAAAAGCTCTAGGGTTATCATGTGCACATACATTATGGGTTGAGTATAGCCTTCATATTGCACTACTAGGCATATAATCATATCACTATTTTGAGATCAATTAGGCTACCATGACACACATGGGCATAGGCTAAGTGTAAAGTCAAATTTATGAGATGGAAGGAAGATCATGCACTACCATTAGTAGGGCTAGAGGGGTGATATTCATATTGGTTCAGAGATCGATTGGATGCATTGGTCAATGGGGAGGTGATTTAGAGACCTTATACAACATTCACTTTAATTTTGGGTCTTCCCAGACACATATTTTCATTGTAGAGATATATATGGTTACACAAGAGGTGACAGTAGGAAGTAGAGTTGATCCCATTTGATAGAGTAAAGACATAGTTCAGATTGGTACATGGTGTCCTAGGGGCATTTCTTAGGTATAAGAGATAGGATGTAGAGGAACCATCTCCTCCACCACATTTAATTGAAAAGGAGATTGAGTATGCGTAGCTACCAGTTATAGTAGGTGTTGATGATGTAAGGGTAGCATAGGATTATATCATATGGTGGTAGGGACACTATGCTACTATAGATGTTAGGAGAGATGGGGGAAAGGAGTAGGTTATAGGCATAGGTGGACAATAATAGGCTATGGATGTAGAGATGAAAGATATAGGTGATTAAATAGATGTTGATGCCTAAATAGATATGCACTTATTATAGAGAGGGACCAAGCTAGAGTGGTATTGGTCACAATAAAAGTAGCATTGGTATCCATGAATGCAAAGAGGAACACAACAAAAGGACAATTGGATACAAGTATGTAGGAGAGAGATAATCTTGAGGGATAGTTTTCTAATATTACATAGGAGAGATATCATGCATGAGAATATCTAGTTAGCATTACTTAGGAGAGGGATACAGTAAAGGGACAAGTATCTAGCATCACATAGGATAGGGATGGGTTACAAACATAGGTGACCCTAATTTCTACATAGAGATACACACTTAGATAGGTAGGGGGTGAGCTCCTATAATACCAACTCAAATAATCCTAATGTCCAGATATGTGGCCACCAAAGAGGAGAAAAGGTATTATGAGACACTTGTATTCACATAATTACTAGATGCACCCTAGTATGATGAGTATGTAGCAAAGTGGATTATGGAAGGGAGAGTTAATAGTGTAAGTGGGTAACATTTGTAGGTGCTCAGACAAGTCCTGAAAATGGATAGGCTCTAAGGGGTAGTAGTAATCTTGCACCATAGACCCTATTAGACTCCTTCATATTATTATGTTTTTTATTTTGTCTTGTGAGCCAATGAAGTGAGATGTACATATAATTTTGAGAGAGATGGACACACACACACACACACACACACACACACACACACACACACACACACACACACACACACACACACACACACACACACACACACACACACACACACACACACACACACACACACACACACACACACACACACACACATGATTATTTTGATTTGAGTTATGATGTGATGGTTAAATTATGCTTAAATGATGATGTTGTTTATTATATTTAAGATGTTTACATGATGTTATGACATATGGTGACTTATGGTTATGAATGTTTTGGTATTTTTCCTATTTAGTAGGTGTATGCTTATTTAAATGTTGTAAATGTGGATTTTAAATGAATGTTATGAATCTATGTGATCTCATATGTAGATAACTATGTGATGGATAAAATAATGGATTGATTCATTTATTTATGAAAAGTGATTAATGTGGTTATTAAATTTATGTTAAAATTTATAATCGATTAGATGTGATGGAATAAAAATGACTGATGTGATGGTTGCTTAGATAGATGTGATGGTAATTAACATATGATGATGGTGATTTCTAATTAGAATGTTTTCATGATTAAAAACACCAAGATAAATGATGCAAATGGATAATGACAATCATGTAATAAAAAACATAATGTATTAAATGTTGTTAAAGGTTATTATCATACTTAGAGGTGATTTAAGAATATATTAACACATAGATTAAGTTTGGTCAAAACTATATGTAAGAAAAGAGATGAAAGTTATAACAATAAAAATTAAAATATCTTAATGAATGTATCAACAAGTAGGTGTGAAAAACTAAGAAGGAGACATAATGCTCTTTCATTGGTGAGAACTAATATAAGAAGATAGATCGACTTATGAACATAAGCCCTTCATATGCTTCATATTACCATTGGTTAGTTTTTTAAGAAATTTTGGATCACATTACTTCAATTAATCTCAAAATCCCTTGTTTTATGGAGGTTAAAAGGGATATGGATGAAAATGTAACCTTCTTATGGGGCTATCTTGCCTCTTTTCTAGGTTGCTAAAGAGCTAGTATAAATAATTCGATATCATATTTTTTCATAGAGTGATCAATGTGCAAAGTCTACTATTTTGATTTTTGTGAAAGCTAATTGTAGCTTCCAAAAAAAATTATTTTTATATTTTGACAATGAGTCTTGTGATGTTTTAAGAGGTTGGTGAAGTTGATCAATGCGAGAAGCTTCTAATAAATGTCTTGTTTTAACAAATGTTGGACTTAGCCATCCTTCAAGGGAGTGGTCTTAGGTTTGTGATTTATTTTAGACATGTGATAGTTATCTTTCAAAGGAGAAATATACCTTATATTAAGTAATTTTTTAATTTTTTTGGTTGCTATCCTTTGAGGGAATAGTTTGTAATACTAGAGATGACCCATAAGATGGAGTATTATATACTCTAGTTTTTATTATTTTTAGATAGAGAATTGCTTATATAGGCTTAAGGCTTACCTTTATGAAGGCAAAACTATAGCACAAGAAGGTTGAATAGTTGGGGAGAGGATACTTCAAGAGATAATGACCATGGGATTCCATCTTATTAGGGATAAAAATTATCCATGAGAATAATGCCATGGGTAGAGCAATGGTACCCATATTTAGTATTGAGGCTAATTTTGTGATGAATAATCATGTGATTATATGTTGTGATCAGTTATTCTCAAAGTGAGGAGATGAAGGTGATAATCTCGTAAAATAAGGGATGATCTTAATTTTGATAGAAGGTGAGTTCAAACTATTTTAACAAAAGAATGGATGTAAATATGAAGCATTAAGGGGCTCAAGTTTTGGTTTCCCTTCAAGAGATGATAACCAATAAGATCCTAAACCATAATTATTCATTATTATATGTGATTCAAGCCAATTAAAATCAAACTTACTATGTTTGCTTTTTTCCATATTGGTTACATGTTGATTTTCCTTTAAGAAGTAGTCTTTGATATTGAATTTTCATTCTTTTATGTGCTTGATTCATTATTGATAGACATGAATATGTTTAAGCATAGATAAATGACACTTGTTAAGTATCTCAAGTTGAGATAAACATTCTTGATGATAATCACCCTCAAAAATGATATCCTATAGGGATATAAAAAGAGAGGGAATTTGGACTTGGAGAGGTAATATAACCTCTACTCAAAAAACAAGAGATAAATGGGTAGCACCTATAGGGGTTTAAATTATAATTTTATATTCCCATAAGGCAAAGGGAATGTGTAAGTTCCAATCCTTACCAGATGCATTGACCATTATAATTAGCATTTTATTAAGGGTTTTGTTAGAAAATTTAGCTTGCCCATTATCTTGTGGATGATAAGGTGATGAGAAGTTTAACTTTATATCAAATATGACACAAATACCTTATACCTTTTTATTTTTAAAATACTTTTCCATTATCTATGATGATCTTATGAGGAACATCAAAGTGATAGATAATGTGATCGTTAATAAAGTTGACAATCTTATCATCTTTAGTAAAAATGAGGAGAATAGCCTCTACCCACTTGGTGAAATATTCTATTGAAGTGATGATAGAATGATGTCACTATAAAAAATGAGGGTTAATTTCACCAATGATATCTAATCCTCATTATGAGAAGGGCCATAAATCCTTAGAGACTTGAAGACCTTGACTAGGTATGTGATGTAAATTAGTGTGTTGTTAATACTTAACACACTTCTTTACATAATCACAATAGTATTTTTTAAGGTTTGGCCAATAATATCCAAGGATAAGTATATGTTTAGTGATAGCTAGACTGATAAAATGTCCTCCACAAATCCCATCATATGTTTCTTTGATAGCATGAGAGATTTCATGACTATGTAGGCATCTAAAGAGGAGACTGTCAAAGACTCACTTATAAATAATTCCCCTTAGTATGGCATAATGATAGGTACTTTATATAAATTATTTTCAACCATTCTTGAGAGAGATCAAAATAAATAATGGCTAGGTTTAGATAATCAAATATTTAATTATACCAAATGTCAAATTGGGCCTCTTCCACATGAAAAATGGAATTAATGTTCAATTAGGTGTAAGAGGTCTCACTAAGGTGATGGATAGTGATAAAGAGCTTAGAGTCATAAGGTGTAGATGGGATTTTGGAGGCAAGAGAATCCATAGTATCAGTGAAATTATTATTAGAACGTGGAGTGGTTTGGATAAGGTAATGATCAAATGATGCTAAGAGTACATACACTAATTATTTTTATTATTATAAAACATCATTTTTACATTGATAAGAACCATTGATTTGGTTGACCACAATTTGGGAGTAACCAAAAATGCTAATTTATTTGAATCCCAAAGACAAAGCTATTTAGAGACCTATTATTAGGGCTTCATACTCAGCCATGTTAATGGTGTAATAAAAATCAAGGTTAAAAGATAAGGGAAAAGGCTTATTATCAAGGGGGATAAGTATGATACCAACTCCCCCACCATGTTGACACTTTGATCCATCAAATAACATGGTTATTTGATAATCAAAATCCTCTTGAGAGAGATTTGTGATGGATTCATTAGGTAACTTAGGAGGAGAAGGTTAGTTGTCTGCTAAAGGTGCTTTAACCAATTGATTGACAATTAATTTACCTTTAATTGAATTTTTCTAAAGGAACTCAAGATCTAATTTAGATAAAATCATGAGACATATATCCATACACTAATTTTTATGTCTTAGAATGCATATACTTGAGTGGGTCAGTATTAGTTATGATGAAGGTTTTATGGTTAAGAAGGTAATGATAGAGTTTGGAATCCACAAATACCAATGTGAGGCACAATTTCTTGGTATGGGTGTATCGAGTTTTATAGTTTATAAGTATTCAACTTATATATTATATTTCTTGATATTTATGATGATGATCATGATGTGTAAGCATGGACCTAAAAGAATGTTTGGTGGTGGAAATATAGAGGTGAAAGGGCTAGTCCTCTTTTGGAGGAATAAGAACAAGTAGGGAAATAATATACTCTTTAAGTGAGTCAAAGGCCTTTTGATAGTCTTTGTTCCACTTAAATGAGATATCTTTTTTAAGGAGGTGATGGAAAGTTTGACATCTATCAAATAGCTAAGAGATGAAATGACAAATGGATTAGAGCTTCCCCTACAAACTATATAGTTAATTGAGGTTAGTTGGAGGAGGAATGTTGAGGATTTCCTTGACTTTAGTAGGATCAACTTCTATTCTATGGATAAAGAGAGAATAAATCCAAGAAAATTTTTAGATAAGACCCCAAAGATGTACTTATTAGGGTTAAAGTAGACATGGAAGTGGATAAGATGATTGAATATAACCTTAATAATGGATAAATGATCCTTACAACATTTAGACTTTCTAATGAGGTCATCTACATATTCCTCCATGGTTTTATGAATAATGTCATGAAAAATATAGGCCATGGCAAGTTGATAGGTTGAACTAGCATTATTTAAACCAAAAGTCATAACCCTATATTATAAGGTTCCCCATGGGGTGATAAATGTAGTTTTATGTTGATCTTCATGGGTAATCAAAATCTGACTATAGCCCAAAAAACCATCTGTAAGAGATTTAATCTTATGGCCAATCGTAAGATCAATAAGTTGCTCAGTGCTTGGTAAAGGGAAGTCATCCTTTGGACAAGAAAGGTTAAGATCATAAAATTCAATGAAAATACAAATTCCCCCTATCTTTTTGGTGATAGGAATGATGTTTGAGACCCATTGGGGATAATCAATGGGTTGGATGATATTGATAGATAAGAAGCACAAAAGCTCTTTTTTGACAAGAAAGGCTATACGAGGGTGCATCCTATGAATATTTTGCTTAATGGGCTTGGCATCGAGGGTGGTAATGATGTTAGAGATGACTATGGTAGGGTTGATTCCTAGCATGTCACTATAAGACTAAGAAAATTATATGTTATGGTATCATAAAAAGGAAGATAAATTTTGATGCTTTGAGGAGTCTAAGGATTGGCCAATTTTGACTATGCAGGGGTTACCCTGAGTACATAAGTTGACATCAATAGTGGCTTCATTCAACATGGTTAAAGTCTTAAGAAGAAGCAATTTGTGAATATAGGAATCTTTAGCACCAAGATAAGTGAGAAGGGAATAATCATCCTAACATTGAATAGTATTAATGATAGGAGAATCATCTTCTACAATCTTAAGATGAGTCAGAGGAATGGTCATGGTTTCCATATCCTTTTGATAAATTAGGGGTCTCAAACTAATCTTGTTGATCAAAAAAAAGTGAGAGGGAATGATATTGATATACTCAAATTTTGAAAGAGATGAGGTTGTTGAGGACAAGATTTCTTCCTCTACGATGGTGATGGGAGGTAGATTAGTTGGATCTTTTTTGTTGAATCTGAGACCAAATTATTCATGATTTTTTTGGGTTTTTCATGGTTCCAACTCATGTGGTCCATATTCATAGCATCTTAGATTGAATCCCTTCCAAACACACCTATGAAGGTATGTCTTATCAAACTCTAGTTTATCTAGGTAGGAGAAATTGGAGGTAAACGGTTTAGGAGAAGAGGAGGTAGAAAGTGGTTGGTCAAGTCCCCTATAAAAAAGATTAGTTTGGTAATTTGGAGGCCCAAAAGGAATAAGGGTTATAATATTATAATCATATCTAGGTTTTTGGTCAAGATTCCCATATTTTTGGGGAGTAGGGAAGGCATCTGAATTCAAAAGGTGATACTCCCCAATTGAGATATGTTGGAATGTTGATTCTAAGGGGTCCTTCATTGGGATTTGGGTGGAATGTATGGATGAAATGGTGGAATATTGTTTGATGAAAGAGGAAGGGTACTCATCCTTCATTAGTGGAAGTTTGGTTGATGGAAGGAGGAAAACATAATTGGATTGGTAAGTCATATTGCATGACTTGAAAGGACTAGGGTCAATGAGTATGGTGTGGACTTGACCCTCATACTCAAACTTGATATACCAATTTAAGTTAGATGACACATAACCCATGGAATGGATCCAAGGACATCCAAGAAAAATGTTATATTGTAACTCACCTTCTACCATGTAGAAGCGCTCAATAAGAGTGCAAGGTATTAAATAAATATGAAGGAAAACCATCACTAAGGTTATTGCCATGGTATCACTAAAGGATCAGAATAGTTTCTAACATGATTTTATCTATTAGTTTTAATTGGTCATACACAAGGGAAGAAATGATGTTAATGTTGGATCCCCCATTAATCATAACCCTCTTGATATGGGTTTGGTTAATGTAAGCAGTAATGACAAGGGGAGGATCTAGATCATCTGGATGAATAGGGGGTATCTTTGAATCTTTGAAGGTGATAAGGGTGGAAAGTTAAAGGGCTTTGATGAAGGATGTTAGAAGTTATGGATCTTAAAGTTGAGCATCTATGGAATGTAAGGCTTCTATCATGGTTTGAAGGTGATAGGGTAAGGTATTGATTAGCTCATATAAAGTCATCTTCATCAGTGTTTAGTCAATTTTTTTTATAACTACCCCTTGTATTAACTCAAAGAGGTTGGATTTGGGTACACCCAAGATAGAAATCTTGGGCTTGGGTGAAGGTGTTTGGGATTGGTTATGTGTTTTGGTGGTGTAAGAAGGGTATGTCCATGGTATGGACACCTTTTCTTTCCCTTTATCCTTTTATTAGGCTTATGATTGGGTGACCACATGAATGGTATGGATTTGGAAAGGAGTTGGAATAGTGGATTACTTTAGTTCCTCCTCACTCTTATATGAGAGTTTGGGAGTAGTTAGGTATGGGGTAGTTTCCTTTGGATTTTGGCTTGGGGGTAGGCTCATGGGAGGTTCCTCTATTAATAATTCATCCTCATCACATAATTTTTAAATCATGACTTGGAGATCTTTGTATTTCTTCATATCATGCCCAGGTATCCTATGGTATGCAAATAAAATTGTCATTAAACCAAGATGGATTAGGACTAAGGGGATAAAATGGTTTGATAAGAGGCAATACCAAGTAGGAATCTTGGAGAAACCTTTTAAATATGGTATAATATGAATCAAGTAAAGGTGGTAAGGGAGTGGAAGTTTTGGCTTTGGTAGTTAGGGTGCAAGCCTTCTTAGGGGTAAGCTTATCAATAGGAACTTTGGGTGGTGGAATGTTCTTGGTGGGTGGTTTTGGGGTAGATGGTTTGGAAGTTAAAGGCTTAGGAAGTATATGGTTTAGAAGTAGAAGGTTTGGGAGTTGAAGGCTTGGTTGTAGAGGGATTAATTGTAAATAGTTTAGAGGTAGAAGGCATGGTAAGAATAGGTAGAGGTGTAGCTAGAAGAGGAGTTTTGATTTGGGATTTATTTGATATACTTGATTTCTTAATCAAGGTGGAGGGGTGAGGTCCCAAGATAGAAGGAAGAGAGGAAATGAGAGGCAAGGTTTTGAATTTTGTAGTCTTAGGTGGTTCCACTTTCTTGGTTGGTTTGACTTATGGTTTTTATGTGGGGTTGGTGGTGACAAATACAACTTCAATGGAGGATGGGTAATATTTTGATTTGGGATCACACCTAAGTTATTGATGGGATTAATTTGGATAGTGGAAGGTATTCTAGTTGCTTTGGAGGGAGTTAGGTTGGATGGTTGATCTATGTTTTAGGAGGTAAAGGCTTCTATTGGTTTGATTGGGGTGATGGTGGTTTCATTAGTGGAAGTGGAAGGTTAGGTAGACAAGGGTTAGGTTGATGACTACTTTTTATTTGTATAAGGGAGCCCAAGGTGATGCCAAAATGTGGCCTGATCAAGGTTTGGTTGGGATAGAAACTCTAAGTTTTGGACCAACCTATAAAAGGGCTTATAGATGGGTTTAGTTCCTTCAATGTTGGGCTCAAAGGATAAACCAAAGGGTAAAGAAAGAGGGATGGACATGTTATCCTTTTCCTATATCAAAGGTTCCAATGCCTCATTAGATTGCTCTTCCATATAAGGGGTAGGTGAAGCAATTTTTTCCTTAG
Organism: Torreya grandis; assembly: GCA_037957365.1. NCBI lineage: Eukaryota > Viridiplantae > Streptophyta > Pinopsida > Cupressales > Taxaceae > Torreya > Torreya grandis. Next base: position 3,107,284 of record JARHVA010001023.1, on the reverse strand, counting down.
GAATGTTTTCTAAAGGAAGGGTGGATAGCTCTATCATGGAAGAAAAAGGGATGGCGGTAATGGTTTCCTCATTTGCTATGCCTTCCAAAGGAGAGGTTGGTGATTCCAATACCTTAATAAGTGGAGAAAGGATGATAGTTGATTCCTTTGTTTCATTTTCTAAAGGAATAGTAGGTGACTCCACTTCCTTAATAAGTAGAGAAGAGGTGGTAGTTTAGGACATGGATTAATTAATAATTAATTCACTAAGAACTAAATTAACAGTGTGAACCTCATGATTATGGGAGGATTATACATTATTATGTTCATTATTCATAGAATCTAAATGGTTGGGGAATGATTTTATGAAAATGTCAAGTGACTAATTTGGGGGTGCATTCAAATTGTCCATCACAAGTTCTCCCTTATCAATCAAATCCTAGATAATGTTTTTGAATCTCTTATGTCTATTAACATCATTTAAAATAACACAATGGAAGGCACACAATTCATTTTCTTTATACCAACTTGGTATAGGATGAGAGGAATTGAATTATTGAGATTGTTTAATCAGAGGAGGCTAGATGATAGATGCTTTTACCAATTTCAAAATTGAAGTGTATGACTCCCCTAGTGGAGCATACTATTTTTGTACATAGATATTTTGAGTTTTGGCATTTTTGTTGGAAGAGGTGGAATAATTGGGTTGGTTTATAGTCAAAGGAGGATCAATTTTAAGCACAACTACATATGTGGTTCCTTTAGCTTTGGTGTCGGTGTTGGTATGGTTGGTGGTTTTTAAGGAAGAAGCTTTATTTAATTTGAAACTAGAATTTTTAATTTAATATTTCCCTCATCAATAGCTAAAATCTCCAATTTCAGAGCCATGGTGAATGGCTCATCAAAGGTTTGGAAAGTCTGAACCTATAAGGTTGACAAGATATGCTTGGCACAATCCTAAGAGAAAATATCAATCAACTTGGGTTAGGGAAAAGAGAAAGAGAGTTGGTTAATAAAACCTCTCTAACAAGCCACAAAGTTGGAAATTGGCTTATCCTCAAATTTATAGGTGGAATAGAGGTTGGTGATATAAAATTTCTTAGCAATATTTATGGAAAAATGGTCTAAGAAAGTTTTGGCTAGTTGGGCAAAAGAGAAGATAGAGTACTTGGTAATAGAACTATACCAATCTAATGCAGGACTAAATAAGGACATGGTGAAAGTGTAGAGAAGGAGAGCATCATCATAAGTAATAAAATAACATGAATGCCTAAATACCCTAAGATGTTGTTGGGGATCTTCTTTGCTTTAAAACTTGAATTTTTTTAGAAGCTCCTACTAAGTGGGGTATGGTCGGATTGGGATGGATGGGTGGATTGGCTCATTACAAACTTGGTTATATGACAAGATGTTCTGGGCACCAAAAATGAATGACTCTACATTGGTCATCTTGTTCATCAACATCTTTATAAGTTCCATTTACGGTTGTGCACCCCCATAATTCAAGGTATATTTTGTTGGAGTTATGAAGGTACCATATATGGGTAAATAGTAGGAGGTTGGGAAGATGACACATATTGGTAAGTGGGAATGAGAGGTTGGGAAGATGCCACATATTGGTAATTTCACCTAGAAGGTTGGGAATAAGGTGGAGGTATGTACCCTTTTGGGTTTGGGACATACCCTAGGTTTGTTGGGATATACGTTGGTTGGGTAAGAGGAATAGTTAGGTTAGTGGGTTGTAGGTTGGTAGTGACCTTATTTCTAATAGGTGGGAGTATATAAGGTATGGAAACTACCAAATTTTGGAAAGGGTGGAATTTGGTGGGTTGGAAATGATAAGTGGTAGGGTAAAAAACACTAGTGGAAGGTACTCCAATGGTAATTGGTGTATGGGTTTCTAAAGGTTGGGTTAATCCTGAATTGAAATGGTTGTTGGTTGGGGTAGAAGGTTTTTGGGTATTGGTTGGTGAAATGGATTGGTTTAGGGTGGTGGTGTTGGAAGGGTTGTTGGTAGAGGAAGAGGCTTGGATTACCAAAGGTTGGGTGGAGATAGTGACAATAGAGTTGTTAGCCATAAGGTAAGGTGGTATGCCATAGGGTAGCTCAATGGAAGGAACTGAAGTAGAGGTAAGATGAGCCATGGTGTTAAGGTAGTATTGGAGAGCTATGGGATTGTTATCAAGAAGGGTGGTGAAATCCATATCTCTTTGGGTAATTATTTGAGGTATACTAGGACTTATAAAGGGATGGGATAACTTTTTGCATCTGATATGTACTCCATGGATAAAGAAGAATAAGATGGGTGGTTGGGAGGTTGATCTTGGTTTGTTTGGTTTCTAAGTTGTTGTCTTGTCAAAACCATGCAAAGAAAGAGAAAAGAAGGGTAAAAAGTGATCTCACACACTCAAAAGAGAATCAAACAAAATAAAATATTTAAAGAAAATAAGCATACACAAAGAGTACATTTAAGTCCTGGAATGCTTTTTATCTCTCTTTGGGCTTATGCCTCATTTTTAAAGAAGTTATGAGACTTAATTTGGGCTTGTAGATCAGGAACTAGAAAATGATGTCTAAATATGGTTTTAGGTTGTTAAAGGCTTTCAAAATCTATATTAGAATTTAGCGCATGACTTGATATTGGGTCATAGCCCCTTACTTCACACACTATAATGATAAGGATGGTAGGTTCTTACCCAAAATATACCAAATTACTAGATATTATACTCAACTAACAAATTGAGTTTTGGTTTCTCCTCTTGGTAGTGAAGTTCAAGTGGAATAGCCAAGGGAAAGGTTTACTACTAGGTGATGAAATCCTAGTCAGGCCTTATGTCAGTGTTTGATGTTTGATTTGAATGTGTGGTTTGGTATTATGTTTGTGATAATAAGTGAGTTTTTATGATTAATTTCACCATTTAAATTAGACTATGTGAACTAAAAAAGTAAGCAAGTAATGGATGCAAGTTATTTTTAAATCCAAAGGAAAATTTTGATTTATTTTCAATGAGTATAAGAATAACTAAGATCCAATTAAATGTGATATGAAAATTCATGTCCTAATCCTTAGATGAATGTTTTTGCCTTTTTAGAAAATGAAGGAAAAATGAAAATTTTAACCTTTTCTAAGAATGTATATACAGACTAAAACTTGATTTTGTAAAAGAAGAAATTGAAACTAAGATTTTCAATGCAAAAAAGAAAGAAAGAATGTTTTTATTTTAGAAATGAAATTTGCAAAGGATAAAAATTTCACTAATGCAACTAAATATCCTAAATAACTATGAACCCAAGAAAAGATCAAAGGTCCCACCGAGCATGCCAAAATGTTTCACTATTTTTCTTGAGTTTATTTTATTTTTCAAAAGAGAGTAAAACTTAAATAAGGGTGAGGTAAGAAGAACCTAGATGTAGTGTGCTCTGTAATCTAGTCAATTATGGATACTCCTCTTTAGCTTGGGAGGATGACCTAAAGATAAGAAAGCAACTAGAAAAGGGTGGATTACCTAGCATGAGATAGATCCAAGAAGCACTATACTTCCTTGGAGGCTGTCAATCCACTCTTTAAGATAATTAAATTTTGATAAATGGAAATAAATGCTTGCATGAAATAATAGGAAATAGTAAAGCTTAATGCAAGAGATGATTTTGAATATAAATGAAGATATTGTACCAAAATAATAATAACTTGATAAAAAATAGTGATAAAATGTTCAAATCTGATTCAAAAAATAACTTAAACCTTTATGTTACAACAAAAACTTAAAAATTATAATTTATATAAGAGATGCTAGGTCAAATTTGATTGTTGTTTTGAGCAAAATAAAATTCATAGTGACTGGTTTCAATCAATGTGCAATCGATGCTAGTTAAGGCAACCATCTCTAGCCATAGTATGACTGATGTTGATTAGATATGATTGGTGTCGATTCCTATAAGTTTTGGTTTGAATAAAAATGGTTTTTGGGTTGGTTTCAAAAAGGCTTGTAATGATTATTTTGGGTTGAGTGTTGGTATTGAGAGTAAAGTGGATTCTCAGAAGTGTCAAACTTAGGATTTGGATGATCATGTGATTGGGAGTGGTTTAAGAATGATTAGGTGGAATGTGAAGTTCTTGGAGTTGTAGAACTCCAACATAAGGAATGGAATGATGGGCGATGGGAAATGGATATAAGAAAATAAATTTTTTGTAAATAACAACTAAACTTGATAAAAGTACATATACTTAGCTCTATATTTTGCTATCCTAGAAGAGTGTTGAGGTTAGGTGTAAGATACTTGGGATCCTATAGAAATATAGGCTAATTAATAGTAATTTGGCTCTTCATGATGAGTTGTTGAAGCACTTGAATATCTCTGGTCTGGTTCTTGGTTCATTTAGGAGATTTGATTCATCTAAGATTTTGAGTTTATCATGAAAATTATGATTTTAACCTCCTTAATTCAAGTCTTTTGGGTTACATTAAGTAATCATCACTGGTCTTAGTCAACCATCACTGGTTGAGGGGTGATTGGCATCGGTCAGGGAGAATAAGTCCAAATATGCCAAAATGGGCATTTACACTTATGATTGGTTGTTAAAACTGACAAAATTTGTTTAAGGTTAATAAAATCCTCATTGGTATGTGTGAGGAATAAGTTTAGGGGTTAGGGCATCAAATGCCTAGGTGGGAATCAGGCTTAAGGCTACGTATCAACTAGTTAGCCATAGGTTTAGGTGGGAGGTGTAAATAGGCCTTATTTATTTAATTAACTTAATTAATTTATTCAAAATGGTGTGAATGGGTGTGTTTTATGGTTTTAGTAATTAATCCTAACCCATGGGGCCAAGGGTGCCAATGGGTGTTTGACAATAACTAGAACCATGTGGTTTTCTAGTGTTAACATGGTGATTGAGCTTACCTCAACGTGAATCAAGTGCTACCTACATAATCCCATTAGGACCTCGAGTCACTATAGTTCTACCTAATAGTAGAGTAATCTGAGTAGGTATCACCAAATTCTAAAATTAGGCAAATGGTACAATATGCCATAAGAATGGAAAGGTGGGGCTTTAAGACATTAAAAAGATGTTCTTAATTTTCCCATAGGTGGTTATAATTAGGCAATAATGACATAGGTCATTGAGACTAATTTGCCTAGAGGCAGTTATAATTAGTAGCACATAGTGGGATACTAATTTTCCCAAAAGTGATTGTAATCAAGAATACTCATAATGAAATGAAATAATAAATGAAGGATACAACTACCAAACAATTATCATATTGGTCTAAAATATTTCCTCTATCTATAATATTGAATCAACTACTGAAACTTGATCTGCATCCTCTCATTAAAGGTAGTTGAAGAACCAATGAAATAGAACTAAGGTCAAAGGGTTGGGTAAGGAGGGTAAAAACAAATATGGTCAAAAGTTAATGTATGGTAGAATGGTATAGGGTATGGTATATTAAATATCATTATATGGTATAACATAAACGAGCCTCATAGACAATACTTTAGGTCTCTCAAATGAAGTAATTCTTGAGGTGTATGATGTTCATCATCTCATCAAGTTTATCCCTATCTGGTGTAGCTATTATGTATGCTTTATAGCCATAATTTACAATAATGATATATGGGCCTATCCAATTTGTATTCAACTTGCCTTTCTTATTCTTCTCATCCATAATGTTCTTTTATTTTTTTTTGAGCATAATATCACCAAGCTTGAACTTTCTATGTTTGGCATGCTAGTTATAGTGTCCATAGAGTCTATTTTGCTATGCTTGAAGGTTGTTGATAGTGGCCATGTATTTTTCATCAAGTAAATATAGCTCTTACAAGAAATAAACTTGGTAATTTTCATCATCGAGGACATGTTTTAGTGAGATACACAAAGAAGGTAACTCGACCTCAATGGGAAAAATGGCCTTAGTACCATAAATTAGGGTATATGGAGTGGTTCCTATTAGGGTATTATAATTAGTGTAGTATGCCTAGAGGGCATGTAAAATTTGTAGGTTTCAATCATGACAAACATCATTGACAATATTTTTAAGGATGTTTACAATGGTTTTATTGGATGATTCTACTTGGCCATTACCTTGCGAGTAATATGCAGTAGAAAAATATTGAGTGATATTGTAATTGGCACAAAGTATTTTGATATCCTTGTTCTTAAATGATCCACCATTATTATATATAATGTTATATGGGATACCATAATGAAAAATAAGATGATTTAAAATGAACTTGGAAATATGTTTTCTAGTCATGTGAGGGGTATAAATTCAACCAACTTAGTGAAATATTTGATAGTGGTAAGGATTGTTTCTGGACATTAGATGAGGTGGGTTTAATATTCTCAATGAGATCAAGTCCCCATGTGGAAAATATCCATGCTATAAGAATTAGTTTTAATGTTTTGGTTGGGGCATGAATCATATTGGCATGCCTTTTACATTTGTCTCACCTTTTGACATAAGCAACTGCCTCTACATCCACATTTGGCCAATAATAACTAGTTTTTAGGAGATTTTTGGCTAGGATAACATTGCTTTTATGGGATCCACATACTCCGTAAACTTCTTGTAGACACCAAAATCATGACTATCCCTTGGTCCTCCTCCCCCTTCGTCCCCTTGGTCCACTTCTAAAACATCCCTAACCCACACAATTATTAATTTAAAATAAACATTAAATTAATAACCCCCTTGACCCTTCACCCATGACACTTCACTCCACCTTAGATACCTCTCCTTGGATGCCTCCCTCACCCCATGCCAAGTCTTAATTACTTAAACCCCATCTTAACCCTTTCACTAGCCTCTCGCGCTCATTTAAGCCGTTCTCAGATCGTTTTCCAACGGCAATCAACCCTAGCAATTGGAATAATGTGCAAAAGGCTAAAATAGCCTTTTTCCCACTCTTTTGCCACCAACATTGGTCAGTATTCAGATGACGCCAATGAAATCACCGACATCAGTTCCATTAAGACTGAGTTTTTGCTTCTGTTCTCCCCCCCCACAAATGTGAATCTTCTTGCTCTAGCTTCCAAGCCTTCTTGCTTCTTCACTTCTTGCAGGTATCAATGTCTCAATAGCACTCTCCAAGCTCAGGGATTCTGCACCAGCCATTCCAAATTGGATTGAAGGTTGCAAGACATCTCCCAAATCAGCCACAATGGAAGTAGCTCCTACACTTCTGCCTCTCCACCCACAGCTAAGTATTTGTACTAGTTTTTTATATTTCTGTCTCTTTTAAATACATTTGCAATCATCCCACTACCCATTTCCAAGCACTGTTAACACACCCAATCTATTCTTCCTAGAGAGGCTGAAAAGCCTTCTCTCACCCTTATCTCCCTCTCACCCCTGTCCTCCATCTGGTCCCTCTTTCGGGCCACACTTTTTGCCCTGCAAACCCAACATAGGCCACTAAAACTCCCACAGACACCTCAAGCCATTTTGTTGACCACAGACAGACCTAAAACTTGTCCAAAGCCTCATTGCCCTAACCGATGCCCGCTACTAGGCCCATTGCCCCTACCGACGTCGGTAGCCTAACTGATGTTGGTAACCAGACAAACTGATGCTGGCATAACCACCGATGTCAGTGATTGTGGAAGAGAAATTGCCTAATACAGGTATGCATTTATCTCTATTTCTTTTGTTCAGTCTTTTATCATTCCTTTTTCTAGCGACATTATTCTTTGTAACAACCAGTGGACTGTCACCCCTCTAGGAAGTCTTTGCACTTTTAGGACCAAGCTTTTGCTTGGTAGTCCACTGTCTATCTATCTAACAATCTCTTTATTTGAGTCTCTTTCTTCTACAGGTGTCATCCTTCACAGCCAAAGAGGAGTCCCTTCAATCATCTGGATTCGGTGCACAAACTTCATCCGGGTATCATCTAACCCTTGACCATCTATCTTTAGTTTCTTTCATCCTTTTGAATGTGAAAAGTGAAAAACTTGTTAGAAACATCCTGGCATGCCTAGTGGGACCCTAAAAGTCTTTTCTTGGGTTCATACCTTCTCTTCTAAAACAACCATTCATATATGTGCATTAGATCTCTCCTTGCATCCTTTTCTTCTATCTCTTCCAAAAAGACACCATTAGCAAAGTTAAAAAGAATCCTTCTTTTTCTTTTTTTCTTGCATCTTAGAGTAGTAAGAGTCATACTCTTCAACCTCTTCTCACTTGTCTGCATACAAACACACATTTCAATTTGGGCTTAAAATACATTGCATTTCAATTCTACCTGAATGCATACTTAGCTCTCACATCTAGTAACTTAAAACTACATTATGAATAAAGCGTAGTGCACTTTATGTTACATGACCAGACCACTTTCACAAAATCAAACATCTAAACACACCTGAGACAAGGCCCGACTAGGATTTCATCACCTAGCGGATACCTTACCCTTCCCGACAATCCCACTTGGACTTCACTACCAAGGGGAGAGCCCACTATGTTCTCTAGTAGAGTATAAACTCTAGGGAAAGTATATACTGGCTAAGCAACCCAACTTATCACTGGGCTCGTGAAGTGAGGGGAGCTCGCTCCTTAGCACCAGGCCATGTACAAAACCTAACATAGATCTTGAGCACTGAAACTAACCTAAAACCAACCTTAGACTACCTCTTCTAAGACCCATTCTAAAAGCTAACTTCCCAAACACAATCTAAGGCATAAGCCAACATGATTCTAAAAGTTTATTCTTAGGATTTAACGTTTAGGGTCTACCTGTCTCCATCTATTTTTCTATTTCTATCTATTTTTTTGAGATAGTAAGGACGTTTTCTTTTTTTTTCTAAAAACTTTCAAATTCTCTGAGTTTTTGGAAAAACACAGTAACTGACATCAATTTTTCCACTAACATCAATAACTATCTTCACTGGCATCAATTATCTAACTGACATCAGCAACCTGTTCCACCGACATCGGTCTTTCTATCGACATCGGTCACTGTCTAAACTTTCTTTCCCAAAATAGCAAGCTTAAAACCTGACTTTCTTGTTGTCCCACACCCATTTTGGTTTCTTGAGACTAAAAAACACTCTAGAATCTGAACCTCTTTTGCCTTGAATGGTTTTGACACGTAGTCAAACCAAAACTCTGCTTGACCACACAAGGCAACAACCACTTCTGCTTTCGCCCTCCATAACAAGTCCCCTAATGGAGTATCATTCAGACACCAAACATACTCCTATCTGACCAACCCCGACTTGACAATCTATTATTCTCGAAGGGGATTAGGACTTTAAAATTTTCCTTGACCTTAATGTTAAGGCCCTTCAACACTATCCCACAAGAAGTCAAATGTGAGACTCTTTTGGCAACCCAATTTATGAGATGCCAACTTCCTTAATCAAGATGGCAATCATATTAACAACCACCATTTTAATTCAACCCATAGACACCCAAGCCAATATCTCGACTAATAACCTGACCGTGTCCTATCTTCAAAGTGTGACCTCTCGTTCTTTTCCTAGACCTACCTCCATTAGGGTTCTGGCACCCCCTCAACCACAAACTTCTACACCCTTCCAAAACCTAGTTGTCTCCATCCTGCCTACTCTTGCACCCATCAACACAAGAGTAACTACCTACCCTTCAACAAGTGTTGCCACCCCTCAACCACCTTTGGCGGCCCCTATCCAATTTTTGTTCTCTAACTCCATGGCACAAGTCCCCTTGGCTTCAACATCTGCCTCGATGACTACTTACCCATATGTTGTGCCTATACAAGCACAACCAACTATGTCATACACCCCTTCTAACTCCTTCCAAATGCCCTACAACCTAGGGGGTGCTCCATCTGCTAATCCGTTAGCTAATTTAATAAAGATGTTGATGGATAAAATGTCTAGTCTTGAGACCTCAGTTTTGGGTTCCAAAAATGCTCTCTCATATGAGCAAATTTGCAATGAACCCATTCATCCCTCAGTCCCAATCTGGCTGTATCCCAGTTAGTGGGAACTTCCTAAGTTTACTCACTTCCAGATTAAGGAAGACCCATAATAGCATCTACGAGCATTTAGACATGCTTGTTATCATATAACCCATGATGATGTGTTATTTCTACGCATGTTCCCCATGTCGCTTTCTGGTCCTGCCCTCGACTGGTATAGCTCTCTTACCATTCACTCTCTTTTCACATTCACCTAGCTAGCTCAACTTTTCCTTGACCACTTTTTGATCAATATCACCAAAAAGGTCTCCACCATAGACCTATACTTTATCAAACAATTCGATGATGAATTGATCACTGATTTTGTTGCCTAATGGAGAGGCTTGATCAATCAACTCTCCTTTTCCCTACCTCAACCTGAGCTCATTGAGCTCTTTTCATGAGCATGTGCCAAGCACATCTCTTCTACTTTATGGGTCCAAACATTCCACACATTTGATGAGGCTTTTACTATGGCCAGAAATCTTGAACTACATGCTATCAAGGAAAATAAAGTAAAATTATGGGGTGAAAACCCCAACACCAAGTCAAATGACCCTTCCTCTAAATCTTCTTCTTCTAATTCTAAATATAAGACATTAACGAATGTTTTAGTTTTTAGACCATCATCTTCGACAATGACCAACCAATCTGAACCATCCACATCTCAAAGTATCACACGATAATTCCAACAAAGATATATACAACATCGACACACTCCAATAAGAGAGTCATATGCATCTATGTTGGATAAACTTGTCAAACAGGGAGTCCTCAATCTCCCCCAAATTTGACTACCCCCACAATTCAACCCTTCAAAAGCTATCCCTACATGGTATAGGGAAAATGACTTCTGCCACTATCATCGTGTCAATGGTCATGACACAAACAACTGTATAACTTTCAAGAACATTGTCTAAGACATGATAGATAAGGGTGATCTCGTCTTAGACAACTTGAATGCACCACTCAATCAAAACATCAACATCTTTAGACAACCTTTTCCAAGCCATCCCCTATCCAAAACAATGTGCAAACCATGGCCGAGGACTCCCACAATCATAATATACGTACAGTCAACACAGTCTTGCCTCTCATGCCTAACCAACCTCTCTCACTATTTGAAAAGGGTTGTCCACCGATTGGTCCTTCACAAGTGGAAGAGTCTTCTTCTCCTATCTCTCTTCCACATGTAGATGAACCTCCTACTCCTATTAGTTATCCATCAACCTCTCTTATATTGGAGGACACCTTGACCATACCGATGCCATTAGCCCCACTATCATCCTTCTTACTACCAATGGAGGACCCTACCCTTCCTACTCCTCAACCACAAGTAGAAGGCACAATCATCCCTGCCCTCTATCCTCTTAAGGAGCCCCATTCCCTAATTCCTTCTCCACCTAGAGAAGAACCTGTCTCTTCACCTTCTCCCACCAAAGATGATCCAATTATGACTCCCTCACACCTTAGGTCTGAGACCATTGCATCTACCACATTTACAGTCTCACAATCACCTACATCTTCTATAGAATTAAAGCCACATTCAACATCTTCCAAACCATTCTCTCAATTGGTGGAGAAATTAGGACTTCTCCAATCAAGAAAATTAGAACATGAGGCATTATGGGAGTGGCTCAAAGCTCCTCACCTTGCGCGTCCCATCTCATTTGGTGCCGTCAACCCTCCTGTGACAAAATCTCCCAAAGTCTCCAATAAAAACTAGACTTCTACTTTTAAACCTTCAAAACCTCAACCATCCACATCAGGACCTACACTTTCACAAACATCCACCATATAAAAACTAATTAAATCCCTCGGCATTCACCCCATATCTAACTTCACTCACCCGCAAGTGAAGGTAGAATTCAACCTTGCCTCACCCAATAGTAGTCCTCAAACCAAACCAAAGAAGGCTACTAGACCACGATGGCAAACTCCTCCTCCACCATTACCATTGCCCTCCATTTTGGGCCCTCATCCTTCCACCTTAATAGGAGTGCTTCTTACTCTAACACCCACCAAAAACAAATCACCTCCATTACTACCAACACCTAACAAAAACATACCTCCTTCAAAACATCTAACACCCTTTACCATGAAAGTGTCATCTATGTGTCTGGCCACACTACTAAATAAAGAGATGGTATGAAAAACTCCTCCTACAACTCCTAAATGTGTAGACCCATTAGCAGGTTCTTATGCTCTATTACTATGACAATTTTTGAAGTCTTCTAGCATCAGTCTCCCACCTCTTAAACCATACCAATTTCTCAGACCAAAACCCGTTTGGTTCGACAACACTAAAATCTATGCATATTATTGCACACCTAGGCATGACACTGAGCATTACTACGCTCTTAAAGCTATCATTCACCAACATTTGAAAAAGGACACCCTTCTCGCTAAGGATCCTCTTGACCACCTTTTAACCAAACCATCAACACCATCCCATGCATCTCAAACATCCTCACCTAAATCAGGATCCCCTCATCAGACTATGGTCCCTCTACCACCTTTAACCCCATTATTTGAAATTAACACCATCAATGTGGCCACCAAGTCACCAACCATGAAGGGTAAAGAAAAATAGAAGGTTTCCATCCCTTGGACATATCCTTTCATCAAACCCTCTCTATCACCAAAACCCAAGATTTTGGGCACATCTCAATCAACATCTTTGAAGCCAATTCGTGGCCCCATGGTGAAACAACTTCACCCAACCCCTGTGAAGACGTCTTTGTATGACCTCATACAAAACTCTCCACAACATCACCTAAATTTGATTAAGGCCTTACAAGCAGTGGTGGTCCAACCTGAAGACCCCCAACCACTGGCCACTTTAATCAAATCCTTACCAACCATTGCCTCCATCACCATCTATGATTTTGAGATCCCTACCTCCAACCTAGCAAATCAAAATCTCACCCTCTCAAACTAAATCTATCAAACATTCTCTCTGTCACAAGTGACTAGGGGAATTCAAATTTATGCTGACTATCACAATGTCAACCAACCTCTTAATCATCTTCATATTTACTAGCATCAACCAAGCATCTACCAAGCCTCGACCAAGCATCGATTAAGCCTCGACTAAGCATTGACCAGACATCGACCAAGCATTGACCAAACAATCAACCAGACATTAACCAAACAATCGATCAGACATCGACCAGACATCGATCAAACATCGATCAGATATCAATGAGACATCGACCAAACATCAACCAGACATCGACCAAGCATCAACTAGACATTGACCAAACATCAACCAGACATCAACCAGACATCGACCAAACAATTGACCAAACAATCGACCAAACATTGACCAAGCATTGACCAAGCCTCGACTGAGCATCGACCAATATCGACCAAACATCAACCAACCAAGAATTGACCAAACACTGACCCAACAACAACCAACATGTGACCAACATGGAATGAAGTAAATGAGGCAAGTTTTCCCCTAATTGGCTCAGACCTTACATCATAACACACAAGTATGGGTCAGGGACTTATCATCTATCTTCCCTTGAAGGCTGATCAAAACCTAAACCCCTTAATGCCTTGCATTTGTAACCATTCTACTGCTAGTCAAGTACTCATTCACTTGACATTTAACTTGAGCTCATCTCTTGAGCAATCATTGTCATCTTAATCCTCATCTCTTTCAACCCTGTTCCCCTAAACAAACACTATGTAACCCTTTTATAAAGTATGAATGCTTTGTATTAATAAAAGGGAGCCCTTAAACTTTTATAGTCTTGTCCATGACTAAAAATTCTATCAAAAATCAATTGGGATGTCAAAATATCAAAAGGTCATAAATCTTAAATGTAGACTGCTCCCTCAAAAGATAGCTACATCATCATTGCTATAGCTAATAGACTGCTCCCTCGAAGGACAGCTATTCAAAGCCCTCAAAAATATATAAAGCAAAATATAGACCACTCCCTCAAAGGATGGCTATGTCTTAAAATCTTGCTATAAATAGCACTCTCTCAGAAGCTTCCCACATCGATCAGCTTCACAAATGACCACAAAACAAAACATCTCTCGTAGACTTCCCGCATTGATCAGTCTACCCCAAAAACAAAAAAAAAAGTGAAGGGTCATGGACTTGACTTATAGTCATTCTTAGGGTCTCCTATAAAAAGGGGAACAGTTATCCCTACTAAAAAGGGTTACCCCATCCTCACCTATCACATCACCTACTCAAGGGATTTCAAGCTCATTTTAATGTCAAAGTGATTCGATTACTTCTCTAACACAACCAATGGTCAACGACGTAATGCATGAATGAGGCTTTTGTTCTAAAAATCCCTACCTATGCTATCATTATGGTCCTTATCAATGAATGGGCAAAAATGCCTTTCACTTCCTACTATGCCTTTGGTCACATTCAACCAAGTCATTTGCCAACCAAACCAAACCAACCAAACCTTTTTCAACCACTAAACATTCTCATAGCCTATTCACACTAGTTTCTATGGAAACCAATACACATGGAAACTATCGACCCCACAATTTATGTCAAGCATAAACCATTACTTGCTGAAGCATAAATCGACTCATTTCATTTTTAGCATACACCATCGCCAATATGGAAAATTGCTAGGGATGAAAAACTGACCAATGTTACAGCATACACCATCACACAATATGGAAAATGCTATAACATCATCTTACCCTCATTATTTATAACCTGACCCAACCAAACTATCATAGTCCAAACCAATCATCAACCGACTTTGACTCCTCACCTAAACTACATTGGTTTGAGGCCCTTCCAACAAGGGCTATGTAGGCAACACTCAGATGACATGACATCTTCTGGGGTTAGCTCAGCCACACTCGTTTATTTGTCTACCTAATGGATAAACCATATCTAACCATGACTTGACCTTGACCAACACAATCCATAACTTGGACCCTTCCTCCCTTTCAGGGAGAACTACATTGGCCTGAGGCCCTTAAAATAAGGGCTATGTAGGCAGCACTCAGTTGACATGACGTCTTTTGGGGTTAGCTCGACCACATTCATTTGTTCATCTACTTGATGGATAAACCATTTATCCTGTAACCATGACTTAACCTAGTCCAAACCAATCATCAACTGACTTTGACTCCTCTCCTGAACTACATTGGTCTGAGGCCCTTCCAACAAGGGCTATGTAGGTAGCACTCAATTGGCATGACATCTTCTAGGGTTAGCTCGGCCACATTCATTTGTTCATCTACTTGATAGACAAACCATTTATCTTGTAACCATGACTTAACCTAGTCCAAACCAATCATCAACTGACTTTGAATCCTCTCTTAAACTACATTAACCTGAGGCCCTTCTAACAAGGGCTATGTAGGCATCACTCAGTTGACATGGGGTCTTTTGAGGTTAGCTCAGCCATTCCTTCATCCGTCCATCTAACAGACCAACTATCTATCTCAACCTAACTCGACCAATGACCTTGGAGATCACGACTATCTCCTCTGACCATGACCACTTTTGAGACAACTATGTCTTGGTTGTTTTGATTGCATGTATGCTACCTCACAAATAGATAGCAAAATTGTCTACAATGCATATTATGACCCTCACAAGTATAGGATCATGAGCAAGTTGATCCCCACTACTTTTGACTTTTTCGTGTTTTCTAGGAGTACTTCCTGAGCCTAGGATACTTGAAACATGATGACCACTGGAGTTACAGCTTGGATCAAATAACCCAAATAGCTACGACTAAATGCTGGGGACTAGTTATTTCAATTTTGGCACTCCTCAACTCCTTGACTATGACAATTTGACCTGACCATCACGTGAACTAGTATACGTGCAATCACAACTATTGCAGTGTTCTCACTCCACCTTCATCCTATCCATCCATCTCCCTATCAAATCGGCACTCGATATCAGGTTCCCTTCCCTCAACTCCTGCTTTGAGGGGGAATACCTCATCCCATAATTGGGGCAACCAACATTCATTTTTTTCTTGAAACTCATTAGAACAACCAACAGGACAAAAAAGACCTCATCCCATACCTGGGCAGCTTACTCCTATTTTTGTCTTGCAGTTCATCAAGAACAACCAAAAAGACAAAAAGGGGCAAATGTAGACACCAAAATCATGTCTATCCCTTGGTCCTCCTCCCCCTTTGTCCCCTTGGTCCACTTTTAAAACATCCCTAAGCCACACAATTATTAATTTAAAATAAAAATTAAATTAATAACCCCCTTGACCCTTCACCCATGACACTTCACTCCACCTTAGATACCTCTCCTTGGATGCCTCCCTCACCCCATGCCAAGTCTTAATTACTTAAACCCCATCTTAACCCTTCCACTAGCCTCTCATGCTCATTTAAGCCGCTCTTAGACCATTTTCCAATGACAATCAACCCTGGCAATTGGAAGAATGGGTAGAAGGCTAAAAATAGTCTTTTTCCCACTCTTTTACCATCAACGTCGGTCAGTATTCAGCTGATGCCAGTGGAATCACTGACATCAGTTCTGGTAAGACTGAGTTTTTGCTTCTATTCTCCCCCTATGAACGTGAATCTTCTTGCTCTAGCTTCCAAGCCTTCTTGCTTCTTGACTTCTTGTAGGTATCAGCATCTCAACAACACTCTCCAAGCTCAGGGATTCTGCACCAGCCATTCTAAATTGGATTGAAGGTTGCAAGACATCTCCCAATCAGCCATAATGGAAGCAGCTCCTGCACTTCTGCCTCTCCACCCATAGCTAAGTATTTGTACTGGTTTTTTATATTTTTGTCTCTTTTAAATACATTTGCATTCATCCCACTGCCCATTTCCAAGGAATGTTAACACACCCAATCTATTCTTCCTAGAGAGGCTGAAAAGCCTTCTCTCACCCTTATCTCCCTCTCACCCCTGTCCTCCATTTGGTCCCTCTTTCAAGCCACACTTTCTACCCTGTAAACCCAGCACAGGCCACTAAAACTCCCACATACACCTCAAGCCATTTTGTTGACCATAGTGTAATGTCCCTTACTTATGGGCTCCTTTTGTCTCTACACAACTCTGATATATAGTAATAAAAAGCTCTGATACCACTGTGATGTCCCCTTCAAATAGGGAATATAAATAGACAAAAGCTCTGAACAAAGATACAATTTTGAGAATAAATTCAAATAAACAAATAAACCACAGTATGGTCTCTTAACTGGCAAATCAATGATCATATTATTCATCCAAATGATTACAATAGAAGTCCTCTATCATACATATAAAGTAATACAAATATCATCTCAAAACCCTGGTCTTTTGCAAATCTGGATATAACCCTGAATCTGGAACGGCTCGGGTTGTTGTGTAAAAACACAGTCACCATCGTCGGTAATACTGCCACTGTCAATGGATAATACTGCCATCGTCAGTAATACTACCATTGTCAGTAGATAATATTGCCATCATCGATAATACTACCGTCATTGGTAGATAATACTGCCATCGTCGATAATACTGCCGTCATCGGTAGCTAGTGGATCTGTACGGACCTATACAGACTTCGTACAGCCTCCAATAAATCACAACCTATCTGTTGGACCCCTGATCTAAAGGTATATGGCTCTAATACAAAATATCTCTATGTGTATAATTTATTGAATCAAAAACCTAATAAAATAAATACCTGGAAAGCTCTGTGACAACTTTTGTATGAAGTTACCTCTCAAATCTGTAAACCTCTGTGATAACTTTTGTATGAAGCTATCTCTCAATTTGGTAATAAATCAGCTGATATCTCATAACCTCTAAATCACACACAATGAAGAGTTGACATTCTCCACTGCAATGGAATCTTGGAACCCTTGGCTCAGTCTTCACAAAAGAATTCTTCAATATCAAAATCAATAATCAAATCATACATAATCAATAATGGCCTCCATGAGAAACCCTTATACCCTCAAAAAGATATGCTTGCCCTAATTAGGGTTTCTTAAATTAGAATTAGGGTTTCTAATTAAAAATAGGCTAAATAATTAATATTTGATTAAATCAATCAAATATTAATATCTCCCTCAATACATGTTAGATCCTCAAACCGATCGAAGCTAGTGAATCAGGGGATGATTCTGCACATGACCATACCAAAATAAGGGTGCTCTGCTACATGTCAAATATCCCTAAATAATAGGAACTCAGGGCCAATGTGTTTGAAATAACTTGAATGAAAACCAAATGTAGAAATTCTGTGAATCAAAGTCAAGCCAAGCTCCATTATGACCCTCTATCCATCCTATTAGCCTACGAAGGTCGTATAATAGGCTAATCATCAAGTTTGTCAATGTCCACAAAAAAGGGGACATGACACATAGATAGACCTAAAACTTGTCCAAAGCCTCATTGCCCTGATCGATGTCGGCTACCAGGCCTATTTCCCCTACTGACGTTGATAGCCTAACTGACGTTGGTAACTAGATAAACTGATGTCAGCATAACCACTGATGTCAGTGACTGTGGAAGATAGATTGCCTAATACAAGTATGCATTATCTCTATTTCTTTTGTTTAGTCCTTTATCATTCTTTTTTCTAGCAACATTATTCTCTTTAACAACTAGTGGACTGTCATCCCTCCAGGAAGTCTTTGCACTTCTAGGACCAAGCTTTTGCTTGGCAGTCCACTGTCTATCTATCTAACAATCTCTTTTTTTGAGTCTCTTTCTTCTACAGGTGTCATCCTCCACAACCAAAGAGGAGTCCCTTCAATCATCTGGATTCAGTGTGCAAACTTCATTCGGGTATCATCTAACCCTTGACCATCTATCTTTAGTTTCTTTCATCCTTTTGAATGTGAAAAGCGAAAAACTTGTTAGAAACACTTCTCATTATTCTATTGTTTCTTCTACCAAATTTAAATAATGAAGCAAAGTTCCATCAAAGTTATGATAGTAAAGGGTTGGGCCTAATAAGGTATAACATGAGGCTTGGTGGGTAAAGGCACTTTGTTGTTTATGTGATAGGTCTGGTGGCATGATATGGTCATGAAGGTAAGTAAATATGTCTAAATACCATATAGAGATGGGACCAATAATATCACAGATAATTATGATGGTTGAAGGTTCGTGAATAGACATTAAAATATTTTCAATGAGGAATTGATATTCTTTTACCTTGTTGGTATGATAAACCAAAGCACCAATGGTGGCCATGTCATCCACTATCCTATTAATGGCCCTTAGAATGTGTTTAAATAGTATGTCAACAATATAATATTTGATAATGTCAAGAATGGCCTTGTATGTCATGAGCTTGTCATCTTTAGTCTAAAAGTGATCTGTAACCTCATTGATGATTAATTGAGAATCACCATAAACCTTTAGATGTTGAATATTCCATTATACTACCTGATAAATCCCTATAATAAGTAATTCATATTTGGCCATGTTGTTAGCACAAGGAAAGATGATATAGAATGATTTAAGGATAATATCCCCCTATGGTGTAATAAACAATAGACATGCCCTGATCCATGTGATGTGAATGATTCATCAAAATATAGCTTCCAATGTTGTTCCTCAAGAGGTGTTTCAATGATGGTCATAATGGACCCATCTAGGAATTGAAAAGTTAGGGGTTCAGTATCTATAAGGGGAGCTTCAACAAGTTTATATATAAGTACTTGTCCGTTTATAGCCTTCTAGTTGATGTACTCTATTTCAAACTCATTCAGAAGCATGATCCATTTATCCATGCATCCTTATAAGCATATCTTGAATAGTAGATTCTTGAGTGGATCTACTTTGGAAATAACCATGGTCTTATTGTTAAGCATGTAATGTCATAGCTTTTGGGCTACAAAGACCATAACTAAACAAGATTTTTCTATGGGCATATAGTTGTGTTCTTATGTGACTAGTGTATGACTTAAATAATACACAACATGCTCTTTTCCATTATCATCAAGTTGAGCTAGAAGTGCCCCTAGGTATTTACTTATGGTAGATAGATAAAATAGTAATGTATTTCTTGGCATAGGTGGTAACAAAATAGGTGAATTGGCAAGAAATTCTTTTAGGTGTTGGAAGGATTTTTGGTAGTCTTCATCCCAAATAAATGTGACACCCTTATTTAGTAAATGTGTAAATAGATGGCATTTCTTAGCTAATTATGAGTTGAATCACCTGATAGATTGAATCTTTCCCTACAAATTATAGATTTGATTCAAATTATAAGGTGGTGACATCCTTGAAATGGCTTGTACTTTGGCAGGATCAACTTTAATGCCTCAATGAGAGATGATGAAGCCTAAAAATTTGCATGAAGTAACACCAAAGATATACTTCTTGGGGTTGGATATAACATTGTATTTATGAAGCCTCTCAAATATTCATCATAGTGTGGCTAGATGATTGGCTCAGGTCTTTGATTTACCTAATATATGATCGATATAATCTTCAACAATGTCATGCATCATATCATGAAATATGATTTTTATGGCTTTTTGGTATATGGCCCCAAATTTCTTGAGACCAAATGGAGTAAATTGATAACAAAATGTTCCCCATGGAGTGTTAAATGTTGTCTTTGTTGGTATTCTAATGCAATATGGATCCAATTGTATCCTAAAAATCCATCCATAAGTGAAAACATTTCATACCCCATTACGGATTCAATTATCATGTCAATGTTTGGTAGAGGAAAGTTGTCCTTAGGGCATGCCTTATTTATATATCTAAAATCAGTGCAAATTTTGATTCCTTCTAACTTCTAATTAAAATCCATAGCATTAGAGATCCACTCTAAATATTTGATCAATTGAATGCATATCACTTCTAATAGTTTTTTCAATTCTTTCTTTACTAATATAGTAACATGAGGATACATCTTAAATAGTTTATGATTCATAGGTGTGGCATCAAGATGTACAAAAAGGTGGTGTACAACAAAGGTAAGGTCCAAACCTGATATGTCTGATGCCCAAGTAAAGATGTCAAAAAATTCCCTCAAAAGGGATGTAAATATTTCACATTCCTCGTTATAGAGAGACGTGGCTAATTTGATCCATTTTGGGTCATTTAGAGTCCCGGTGTTGACTTTTATAGTGTCTTCTATAAGAGAGTTGAACCATCCTCCAAAATGGTGGGAAATGATTTAAATTGGGTCACAATTGTAAATTCATCTATTTGGATTGGCTCTTCAAGTTCTCCTAAAAAAGATGAATCAAAATCTACCAATGTTAGGGATGGCCATGTTACAAATATTATTGGAAATTCTTGGGTAATTTGATTGAAGGCATATTGTTTTGTTGAACTGAACTCAAACCCAAAAACAAGTTCATCATTTGTGGTCTTTGGAGATTCATTTGAGGAAAGGTGAACACACCCATCTAATCGTGCTTGAAATAGGTTTTTACCAAAATACTAGCCTTTCTATTTACTTTTACTCTAGTCCAAAACTGCATCAAAGAGTTTTTCACTTTGGGACATCAATGTTTTATTTATTTTTTTATGGCTAAGGGTGTTCACTTATTCTCCAAAATAAGCTATAGGATCTAATTTGATAGAAAACCCTTGTTTGTTGTATCCCAATGGAACATTATCTCTTAGGCCTAGAAATTTTCAAATGGCCTCATCATTATCAAACTCATCTATAAGCACTATGGATTCTTGTTGGTTCCTAGTCTATAATTTGAGGGTGATACAAAGGAAGCAGGTTGTGTTAGATAACCAGGGTAATAGTATGAATGGCATGTGGGTCAAATAGTTTGGTATTAGCAAGGTGTTCATAAATGTTGTGATTATACTCTACTCTACTTTCAACATCATTATCACTATTCATTGGCATTAGAACATAAATAAGATACATGGGATCACCCCCAAGTAGTTTAAATCTAAGACCATATGTTCCTTTGTACCAAGTTATAGAAATTAGCTCCAGTGTACCTTAATGATTTATCACAAGGCCTCTTCCTTCATAGGCTTGATTCTCCATTATATAGTTAGGAATGGGGTATTTGGCATTTTTTTTAAAAATCAACCAATTTATCATTGTATAACCAGGTTTCATCATTGGCTAGTGGGTCATCTTCTTGGCTAGTGGCTAGTGTGAAAATAAAAAAATATGGACTATGGAACTTACCCTTTCCCTTCCATTGTCATTCCATGACAGGTGGCTTGGTTTTAGGTCTTCCATATTACTTGGGTTTCTATGGAAGCTTCAAAATGTGGATTGTGTCTTGGGTCAAATACTCTCTTGAGCTGTTGGTTGAGATGGTAAAATGACTAGACAATTTAGGAGGTGGCATATGTGAATATGAATCAAGGCTATTTGGGTCAATATAATTGGCCTCTAGTATCTCAACAAGTATTTATTTTCCTTTGTAATTTTTTAGAACCAAATGTAATCTAAACTAGTAATTTTAACTTTAATACTCAACCTCTAAATGTTTACAATGTTTATAGGGATACAAATCTCCACTGATGGTGACCTCCACGCTTGAATGAGATAATTTTAGACACTAGGACAATATATAAGGGATTGCACAAACTTCATGTATCCAAGGTCTACCCAAGAGAAAATTTCAAGATAGATCAAGGTCTAACACATGGAAAAGTGTATCATGGGTCAAGGTCCAAATGATAACTATCAATCTTATAGTTCCTTTTCATTCTCTCTCTTAATTGTCATAGGCCTTAATAGTGATTATTTATAGTTGTAGATCAGCTATTGTATATCTAAGATGCTTGATGAGATTTAGAGACATAATATTCAGGGCCAATCCATTATCTATGAGGACACATTTTAATTTATTCCACACTATGAAAACTTCAATGTAGAATGGATTATTATGGAGAGGATTAAGGGATGGCATAACAATTTGGTCAAAGGTTAGTTGTTGGCTTTGGGATATATGTCTAACCAAATTTTATAATTTGTCTAGGGTTATGTTTCTTGGAACTTGGTATTGGCCTAGGAACTCTATTAAGATGTTATTTTAAATCGTACATGTACATAAAAAATCTAAAATAGATATTTGTGTGGGTGTCTTTTGAATTTGTTCCACAATGTTGAATATATTTTCCTTAACAGTGGTATATGGCTTGTTCCTAACCAAGACAATAGGTTGGATTGGTTCACTGGTAGGGGGTTCTAGGCTAGGAATGGTAATCGTTGACCACTGAATTGTGATTTTGCAATCAATATTAGATACAAGAACAATTTATTTATAAAATGATGATGGATGTGAGGGACCAAATAAGATAAGTCTCAATTTTTGGTGCACTTGGTTGTGGTTACAATTTAATGATGAGTTATCAGTATAAGTCCTAGAAAGAATAATACAAGGTTACTACTATGCTTATTTTTGGTCTCAGGTCAAGGAAGGATCGTTGGCATAGATAGGTTGATTGGAATTGTTTATCAATGGTCCTATTCTATTAGCACTTAGTCCTAGATTAATGGTGATGGTGGAAATATGACCTCCTATAATATGACCTACAACTTTAGCATAGTCATGTGCAACTACATGGTAAATCTATCAGGTTTTAAAATCATTCTAGCCTTGGTTCCTTTAATTCTATTGATTTTGTTGTTGTTACTGGTATTGTTATTATTGTCATGGATGTTGATATTGTTATTTTCATTCTATCCTTTGTTATTATTATTATTATTATTATTATTATTATTATTATTATTATTATTATTATTATTATTATTATTATTATTATTATTATTATTGATTGTTATTGTTATGTTGAAAAAAAGGGTTTTAGTAGATACCCAAGTTTTTATTGGACATAGATGATCTATTATCCAATGTAATCTCCCCATTTTCCAACATATTTTCAATGAGGTGTTTTATCTACACATAAAAATTTAGACTATGTCCATGCACATGATAGTATCCACAAAACTCATTCTCTCTATACTAGTCTAGATATGGAATACCCTTAAGATAATGCTTCAAAATTGGCCAATTAATCATGTTAGATGCAACTATCTTAAAAAACATGGATTCAATAGGTTATTCAAGGTCACTAAAAACATGATGAGTAGGGACATTTCTTTTTGGAAGAGGGGTTTGCAAAGGTAAAGGTTGTTGCATTTCTTGAGTTGTTTTAGGTTATTGTGAAGGTTATATTTGATAAATGGGTTGTTGATGAGGAGTAAGTTTTATTTGTGAAATTTCTTGATTAAATGGAATTTTCACCATTTGTACATGATGTGATTTAGTTACTCCTTTTCCAACATTCTTATTGCAGTTGAATTGCTTGGATTTTTCATAGTTACTAGCCTGGGCTAGTGCCAATGCTTGTGCTTGTGCTTGGCCTTGGTTTTGGTTCTAATTTTGATTTGATGAGTTTAACTTAATAATCCCTTTATTAATAAGGGCCTTTTTAATTAGTAAGCCTTTGTTTATGATCTCTTTTAAGGTATGTGCATACTGAAGCTCTAGAAAATATGATATCTCACTATGCAATTTTTTTGTAAATATAGTGGACAATTATTTGTTTGGTAAGATATGAGTGAAATGACTTAAAATTTCTATCCATATCTACAAATAACTTACAAATATTTCACCAATTTTTTTCTTGGCCTAATTAAAATCTACCAACAAAATTTAAGATCAAGATTATAGGAAAAGTGTTGCATAAATTTGTCTAAGAGGTCATCAAAATTAGATACTAAATTTTTTGGCAAATTTAGAAACCACTGATGTAGATCCTAGGCCTACAAACTATTATCCATAACTTCCATAGATTTATTATTATGTCACCTCAATATCTTGACTCTATAGCTCTTTACTCTTCATTAGGCTTAATATCCTCCTCGTGCATGACCTTTTTTATTAAGCACTTCTCAATCATTCCTCACTGTCCTTAGACCCTTCATAAACCTCTCACTCATACACACATCTCATTTCATTCATTTATTCCTATCCTTTCATGTTACTCACTCTCTAGCTCCACATAAGTTCATAACTTAAGGCTCAAAACCTCAATTCTTATTTTAGGTCTCATAAATAGAACCATCCATCATGGATGACCTCTCTAGGCCATAACATACTTGTCTCAACCCATCTCAAACTATGAACCATTCTCAACTACCTCCTATACTTATCAAGCTCTCCTCCTTATAACATTTTTAAAGACAAATTTCCTTAATTTTAATAATTTTTAATTGATCCTAATATCTAATCCCATATTTTGGCACCCTTTATCTCCTTCTTAATTCCCAAGAAGTTTCATAACCTCAATATTTATGCAAATACCCTTTTGTTTGTAATTGTTTAACCAATTAGGCCTCATAAAGGACAAAACTCCTTTTTTTGACTTAAATACAAATCCTTCATACATAATATTCCAATATCTTGGTACCCTTTTCCACCATATAACTTCTCACCAATTTTCATTCCTTAACTCCTTTTTCTCTTTCACTTTCTTTATTCTTCCTTTCTCCAATTGGCCCTTCTTTAGGCCTATTTACTTCCACAACATAGGAGACCATATTGTTTGGAATTTAAATATTTTTACTCTCCTTAATTTACATCTAATCACCCATTTTTAGGAATTTTTTATGGTTTAAAGTCAAAATATAGGAGTTTCTATCTAAAATCCCTAGTCTAGGTTTTGTAGGCTTATGCATGGCCAAGAGGGGTTAAAATGTCATAATTTTTGTTTGTAATCTCCTCAATCCATCTTGATACCTTTCAAAGGTCTTTATTAACATGGGTAATCTTTCTAAATGGATAATTATCCTTATCCAATCTACTTATGGCTTAAATCTCAAAATTGTAAGTCCTCTTGTAAGGCTGTGTAAACTTACACAAGCTATGTTTCTAGCACATGACTCCCAAATAAATCTAACAATCAACCTAGATATAAAATCCAATATAGTCCCTATTCATAATCTCAATACAAACTATGTCCTTCCATATCTATGTATACAATTACCAAATTTGATTAACCATACTTGATTGTCTCTGTGAATAAAGCCTTCAATGACTACAAACCTTATCTTTCAACACTCATTAAGGAACCTCTCAAATTCCTATTTATACAAGCATTTAATGCCAACATCAATACATACTATTATTCTCTTATTATTCTCCATCTATATTATTAATAATCCCTTTATTAGTTTATTTCTTGAATTCAAAATAGAGATACTCAGAATTTTGAGTGTATTCTTTACATACGCTTGTAATCATCAACAAAATATTTCTCACAAGTCTAAAAGACTTTCTGCTTATCAAAAAAGTTTTTGGCACAATAAAATTCACCCAAACCCCCTGAAATGTCATATTTATATTGTTCATATACATACAAATGGAAACACATATAAATGTGACGCAAGCCTACGTATATCATTCTAAATCTCAAAAATAGAGTACTTTCAAAGACTATAAGGATTTAGTAAATCATCCAAAATGTATAAAAAATTAGTAAAAACTAAATACAAGGGATTCATCATACTAAAACACTTCAATCTTATTAATTTCATACATATATTCACTATTTTACTGTCATTCCCTTTGTCCTTCATGGACAATGTATATCTTCTTCATTCTCTTCCATTCTCTCCACTCTCCTCCATAACTTTCCTTCTACCAATCTCTCTTTTACTCTCTCAAAAATTCTACCACCTTCCTACTACCAAAAATTCATTACATTCTTTCCTACATATAAGAAAAACTTCCCTACTTTTAAGACAACTACCATGATGTGGTAATTACATTCAAGAATCTTGGTCTATGCCTTTCTCTTCATGGTGTGAATGTATAACACCTTGTAGTACACTCTCAAACCTATGTATTAACTCACACTAACATCTTATTAACTTTATGTTCGATGACAAACCTCAACATACTCTAAGACTCTCACATAATATTTAAATATTCAAATTAGCCCTTTTGGTGGGAAAATGCCAAAGGGATACCAAAAGACACTTAGAGACTCTTTCAATCACTCAAATATATTCCAAAGGATCTTATGATACCCCACACACATGCATTATAACTATAAATCTACTCATGACCAAATTTTTCATTGTTTACCTTGATGCCCCTACATTAACCACTCCAAAGCCTATCTTGCTAAACTACAAGGAAATAAGAGAAGGTAAATGTCATTGTAAGCCACTAGATGGTAAGTAAAAAATAATTATATTAAATGGGCCTTAGGGTATCCTTTACCCTTTTATTTATCAAATTTTTATGGTTCATACCCTAGAGAAAATGGTGTCTATAGATACTCCATGTTGAATGGGTATGAATACATGCCATCTAACTTAAACTTCTTAAATTACATCCTTCATTTGATGTAGTTATTGTGCCAATAAACTAGATGGAACATTTGCCTAAGGTGGATTACCTTGAATAGGGTATAATTAAGGCATGGTTTATTATGAAATGTTGTTTTGATGAGTGAACCTGCCAGGAATATGCATCCATAGATTAGGATGTGATTGTTAAAATTGCACATGTTATGGTGCAGTATTCTAGTTTAGACTCAGTATATAGGTTTGGTTTTGAGAGAATTGTGGCTGAGATGGAAGGATATGGATCAATTTAAATTACTATGATTACTAAGGTTGGGTAGGGACTTGGTGTTGACTAGTCAAACCTAGCTGAATAAGGGAAACTTATTATGTGCCAAGACCCTAGCATTGGATTTGTGGCATGTGCAAGAGGAAACACAATTGTTTCATAATTGGCACTTATTAGATAGTGGTACCTCTTTTTTGCATGAACACCATTTGTGAATTAGACACTTTTAGGGTGTTCAACATTTGTCTCTAACAAATGTACATATGTTTTTGAATAGATAATGTTTATAATTATAAAGGTATGCTAGTCTGCAACTATTGAGGTATATTTGTCACTACCTATTGAGGTAGAAGATTTATTTCCCCTATTGAGGTGGCATAATGTTCTACCTTTACTATGATGGTATATTAGACTATGTCAATTATTATGTAATCTTATTCATCACTTATTAAGGTGGAGTAACATTTGTCACATTTTATTGAGGCAAAACACTAGTCTATTGGCAATATTGTCATTGATGTCAAAGGTCTAGCATTATTAGTGATAAAGGCCCCATTACATTTAATGCTATTTGTAATAAATATATCTTGGCTAATATGAGTTAATATATTAACAAATATATTTTTGGTTG
Organism: Torreya grandis; assembly: GCA_037957365.1. Lineage (NCBI taxonomy): Eukaryota > Viridiplantae > Streptophyta > Pinopsida > Cupressales > Taxaceae > Torreya > Torreya grandis. The sequence goes on along the minus strand of JARHVA010001023.1, from coordinate 3,079,225 downwards.
CATATGAGACAAAAGAAGGGCCCATGGAAAAGTCAAAGAGCCACAGGATAAAGACAAAAGAAGGATGGGACGCATTTTCCCATGAAGAGTCATCTTGGGGAATTCCAAGAGTAACCAAGTGAAGACAAAAGTGGAAGGGCACAATTTCTCATGAAGGGACACTTTAAGGAATACAAAAGGCTTGAATATGAAGGGTCATACAAGTTTGGCACCATTTTCTATGAGGATTGAAGGGTCACAAATAGGGAAGGCCAAAGTTCATTTGGAAAGCTATAAATAAAGGCTTGAGTAGCCATTTTTAATATGAGAGATAGAGGTTGATTTGATATTGTAATATCTAGCTTAGAAGAGCAATTGTGAGAGATTAATATGATTTGTATTTATTATATCTAGCTTAGAAGAGCGAAGGTGAGAGAGAGAAAAGAGATTTTGTATTGATCTATCATTTGTTGAGATAGAAACATTGAGAGATAGGTGTGTGGTATACACAAAGGGGTTGGTGCTCCTGTGGGTTGGTACTCATGAATAGTAGCTGGGTTGGTGCTCGGTAAAGGGGTGTGGTGCTATTATGGATTGGTGCTCATGAATAGTTGCTGGGTTGGTGCTCAATAAAAGGGTTGGTGCTCCTACAAGCTTGGCTTTTGAATATTGTTTGAGTTGGTGCTCATTAATATACTTGAGACTGTTCTCTTTAGTTTTTCCCACATTGGGTTTCCACGTTATATCTGGTATCTCTCTGTATCTTGTGTGGTGTTTATTGTTTGAATTTTATTACATATCTTGAATGTTTGATTAAGTGAAATTTGGTTAAGGAAAATATTTATAAGATATATGATATATTGATTCACCCCCCACTCAGTATATCCCATGCTTAACAATTGGTATCAGAGCAGGTTCCTTTTTGAAAAGTTTTAAGCTTGAAGGCAGATCGGGAAAGCATGATGGTTGGGTCACAGGAAGGATTTTCTACAAATAAGGCACCTTTGTTTGATGGGATGAATTATGCTTTTTTGTGCATGAGAATGAAGGTTTATTTGATGGCCCTTGGATTAGACATATGGAAAGTAGTGGTGGAGGAATATGAAGAGCCACAGACATTTACAATTACTCTAGTAGAAAAGAAGGCAAGTCAATGTAATGCTAAAGCTTTAAATGCTATTTTATGTGGTTTATGTGAATCTAGATTTGTTAAAGTTATGAAATGTAAATTTTCTCATGAAACTTGGGTAAAACTTGAGAATATTTATAAAGGTGATGGAAAGGTTCAGCAAGCTAAGCTACAAACTTTTAGAAGGTAGTTTGAAAGTTTGAAGATGGAAAAAGAATAAGATATAGCAAGTTATCTTTTGCAAGTTGATCAAATCATAAATCAAATTCAAGGTCTTGGAGAAACATTGGATGAGTCAACGGTGGTGCAAAAGGTTATGAGATCTCTACCAATGAGATATGATGCAAAAGTTTTGGCAATCAAGGAGATGAAGAATTTAACCAAGCTAAAGATAGATGAGCTTCATGGTATTCTCACGGCATATGAGATACAGATAGAACAAGATAAACCCTCAAAGAGAGAAGCATCTTTCAAGACATCAAAGAAGGAGAAAGCTAAGATTAAAGAATCAAGTGATAGTTCCAGTGATGATGAAGATGACAATGGAGCACTTTTCATTCGCAAGATGAAAAGAGGAACAGGTAAATATCAAGGAAAATTACCTTTTAAATGTTTTAATTATGGAAAGATTAGACATTTTTAAGCTAGATGCCCAAATAAGATTAATGATGAAGAAGAAGAAAACCCTACATACAAGAATAATTTCAAAGGCAAATTTAAGAAGGGATTCGAGAAGAAGAGCCTGTATTCTAAGGATCCTAGCTCATGCAAAGATAGTAGAGTAAGCGATTCAGAAGAAGAGATTCTATTCATGGCCATACATGAAGATGATCAAGAAGAAGAAGATAAGGAAGCTGAAGTGAATATGGAAGGAAAGCTCATTTATGCCTTAGAAGAGTTAGAAGTTGTTCAGAAGAAGAATTGAAGATTAAAGCGCTAGATTGAAAAAAATGAACAAGAGTCAAAGGGAATGATTGAAGATCTACAAGCACACTTTGAAGAAGCCAAGAAGAATGAAGAAGACCTCATAAAATAATTGGAAATAACAAGAAAAGAATGTCAAAGGTATGTTATTAAAATTTCCTCTTTAAAAGAAGATATTAAGCAAACAGTTAGTGATAAAGTAGTCAGTGATTCAAAATTTGAAGATAACACTAACATGCTGAATAAGATATTGGAAAGTCAAAAATCAAATTTAGATAAGAGAGGGATCGAATTTGAAAAGAAAAAGAGCTATGCTGAAGCTCTTAAAAAAGAGGAAACAAAAAGGGGAGAAGTGAAAAATACAGAGGACATTTCAAATAGAGATGGCTGGAGAGAACAAAGCTACAAAAGATAATCAGGTCAAAGATATACAGACAAGTCTTATTTTCATGGCTATTGTTTTTATTGTAATGGATATGGTCATAAAAAATTAGAATGTAGAAAAAGAGATAAAAAATTTAGAAATAAGGAGAAGGAAAGTCAAGGAGAGTCAAGTAGAAGCCACAACTCTTTTACTCCTCTATCAAGCTTTGATGAAGAGACCATAGTATGCTACAAGTGCAACAACTTCAGACACATAGCTCGGTATTGTATAAGTGTGTTCAAGTCAGTCAAGAAGGATAAGAGTTTCAAAGCTTCATTCATGAAGAAGAAGGTTTAGACATGTTCATGGCAGAAGAAACAACATGAATATTCTATGATGGTTTAGATAGCTCTACATGTAAGAGGTAAAGATCAGCCATGGTTAATTGATAGTAGATATTTGAGGCATATGACATGTGATAAAAGTAAGTTCACAACTCTAAAGAAGTTCAATGGTGTTACAGTGAGATTCAAAGATAAAACCACTACCAAGATAGCCAGAAAAGGTACTTTAAGTTTGGATTATGGTAGAACAAAGACTAAGAATATTTTATATGTAAAAGGTCTTAAGCATAATCTGTTGAGTGTTAGTCAAATATGTGATCAAAAATACACATTAAAGTTTCATAAAGAAGGTTGTGAGATTAGAAGAAAAGATTCAAATGAGTTAATTGCAAATGCTCAAAGGACAGGGAAGAATGTATATTTTTTTTCAGATATCTTCTCAAAGGCACAATCAAAGGATATATTCAAAGATCAGGGAGAGGAGTTGGGAGTAATTTCTATTACTTTCTACCATTGATATTCAGCATCAGTTGAAGGGGAGGTAAATGTTAGCTCCAAATAGGCCCTTTTCCATTGATGTCAAAGGGGGAGAATAATAGGTATAGGTACAGGTGCAAAAAATAGGTACAAAGAATAGGTACAAGTTGATACAATAAGGGGGAGTTACTATATGTTTTCAGATGATAGTATATGTAGGTGACATGATGTGGCAGTTTCAATATTGAGGTTTCCATCAATGACAAAGGGGGAGATTATTGGAAATATTGTAATTGATGTCAAAGGTCTAGAATTATTGGTGATAAAAGGCCCCATTGCATTTATTGTTGTTTGTGTTGGTTGAATATTTTGTCGATCAACGTACTGATAAACAAAATTGGTCTGATCAACCAAAGTAGGAAGATTGGTCATCCAAATGTGTAGGTTTACCACATCAAAAGGGGACTAATCTCTCCTCTCATCAAGGGGAGGTTCCATAAAGATATGTTATATATATATATATATATATATATATATATATATATATATATATATATATATATATATAAATAGAAACTAATACTCAAATGTAGGACAAACCATCCATTGCTCTTTCTTCAGAGATGATGCATGCAAATCAAAAGAAAAATATCAAGGGAAATGACAAAAAACACTCCTCTTCTTTCAAAATTACTATTCAACAAACCACAAGAATACTCCTAGTAGTAATTGCAAAATGTAACCAAGGACATAGTAACCAGCAAATTGAGATGTAGCACAAAGTCTCTACCTGAATTGCTCAAGATTGAGATACAAAGGACAATGAGGGCACAAAGTCGTCCCAAGGTCCTTTACATAGAAACAAAAAAAAACACTAAAGGCAATTATGGGGCACAAAGTCTCTCCACAGTTGACTTCAAGACACCTTCCTAACTACTTTCACTAATTCTGCTTGTTGAATTAAAAGAACAAAAAATATATTAAGGAAAAAGACATAAGAACAGTTTCCCCAACAATAAAGATATCACAACACAAAGTCTGAAAAGTCACTTGCTTTCTTATTCCAATAACAAAATATGATCAATAATCTAAACTCAAAGTCTTAGTAATGCCTTTCAATTTGGGCAAAGTTTTGTTTCTGATTGTCAGAGAGAGATCCTTTTACACTAACAAGAGAGTCCCTTATATAACCTCTTCAAGATGAACTTAGGAATAGTAACACATCATGTTGCATTGAATTTTGTTAAGAAGATAGGCTAGAATTTAGGGGCATCTACCCATTTGCTTTTCTCAATGCAGAGAAACAAGTCATGCTATTGAAAGTTTGCATCTTTCAATATCCACCTGGCGATCTACTTCTAAAAACATATCTGATGTGTAAATGTTTCTAGTCCTTCCTCATCGTTCCTCCTTTTTTGGTTAATTAAATCAGGTCTTAGATTCAATTTAATTCTCTATTCCTTAGTTGCTTCTTGATGATCTTGGCCTTAATCCATTGAATACATTTGGGTCTGTAGATTTAAACTTACAAGGATCAACAATTATTTCATTGTCGCAACTTTGACATCTGCGAGCACGTCACTTTCCTCAAAAATTCCTTATGCTTTGTCTTTTAAGCTTTCTTAGAGGGGACCTACCATTTGAGCCTTGAAAAATGATCTACTTTGGGTTAATAAAATCCTCTTACAAGGGTATCTTCCATTTGAGTGGTCTTCGGATGGCCTTTGGGCTTCTTTCTTCTGACGGGTTGTTAAGTTCTTGTTTTGCATCCTCCTAAAGGGAAGGTGACCCTTCAGCTTTGGGAAAGTGTCCTTTAATTTGGCATTTGAGATTCCTCCATAAGGTAACTTTCCCTTTGGGGTCCTTCAACAGCCTTTTATCTTTGGAGTCTTTCAGAGCTTTTCTGCAGACATTTTCCTACGGACTTTTTTGGCAGACATTTTTTTGCAGACAAAAAGTTTGCAAGAATTATTTCTTTGTCTTTGGCCTTCAAAATTTCCTTTGGGCTTTCCTCCCATAACCTTTCCAAATTCCTTCAGACTTTTTTTTTAAAGAAATTTCTTCGGACAAAAGTTCAAAAGAATTGTTTCTTGCCTTAGTCTTTTTTCCAAAGGAAATCCCTTTGTCTTTCGACTGCCCTAAACAAAATTCTAAAAGAACTTACCTTTGTGGCTTCCTTGAAAATGCCCCTTCCAAAGGGTGATTTTTTTGACCAAGTGCCCTCTAAAGGGGCACTTGTCCTTCATGAGTCTCTTTTAAACTTTTGCATTGAACCACTCTTTTGAACCAAGCCGATGAACCAAGCTTTGAACCAAGCTAATGAGCCAAGCTTTAAACCAAGCCAATGAACCCTTTGATTGAACCAAAAGATATTGAACCATCTGATGAACTGACTGAGTGAACCAAAGCATTTAACCAACTAAATTGAACCAATCTTTTAAACCAAAGTGGTTCAATGGTTCATCAGTTCAATTGGTTCATTCTCTTTGATTTAGTTAAGTCCTTTCGATCCTCGTTGAACCAAATGCATTGAACTTGTTGAACCTTGAACCCGTTGAACCTTTGAACCAAAGTGGTTTAATGGTTCAATGGTTCAATCCTTGCTTATAAGCTTTCCAATGAACTCTTTTGGTTGAACCTTGTCATTGAACCAACTTTGAGATTGCCTAAGTGTTGAAAGCTTGCTTCTTTCTTGTAGAATCTGTGGAAATCAACCTGTGAAGCCCGTAGATTCAAGCCTGTAGAGTCTATAGATTTTTGAGAAGCTTGAAAAATGAGGAATTTGAATGCCTAGGACAAATTTTGAAAATGGAAGAGACAATTTTGGTCTATAGGACCAAAATAGTTCAAATGTTGTCCCAAAAATGAATGATATTTCTAGGGGACAATAACTGGCTCCAGATGGGGAACTTCTATCAATTGTAAAAAGAATTGAAGGGAGTAGAATCTAGAATCTCTAGTGTCTTCAAGTGTACCATTGGGCTATGGGGTCATGTTACCCAGAAATGAAAGGCATCAAAAATGAAAAAAACAAAACAAAATAGAATTAAAAACTATACAAATATACATATATATAGATGCAATGATATGATACTTCAAGAGTTGAAGTGTTTCAAATGCTACCCATTATGAGGCAAAAAAAAGAGTGTGCCATCTTGATATTTTAGCCAAAATTTATTTTAACCATTATGTTGATGAATTATAAATGGGCGTCTTCAAAGGGAGTCAAAATTTCCATGCATCCCTTTTGGTTCTCTCCTTTTGTCCCATAGCAGGTCTTGATCCCCAATCTAGAAATCATGATTTTTGGCCTTCTGGTCAAAGATTTTCTTTACCAAACCTTGATGAGCATCAATTCAATCCACCACCATGGTTCTCTATTCATCCAACTCAGTCAGGCACATGATTCTCTTATCAAGAGAGATTTTATATGTCTGATCTTCAATTACCTTTGCCAATTTCAAGGTTGGCAATTCTAAGGTGATTGGTATCTCAGCATTAGTAGCATAAAGAAGTTGAAAAAGAGACATATCAATTGCCCTCTTTGGTGTGATTCTATTTTTCCATAGAACATCAACCAATGCTTTATGCCATGTCCTTTGATTGTCCTCTGTTAACTTCTTGATGATAGTTACCAGGTTCTTATTGTTGGATTCAACTTGTCGATTCCTTTGTAGAAAATAATCAAAAGAGTGAGAGAGTGTAATTCCATAATGGAAATAGAATTGTGTAATCTCTTAGGAAGTGAAACAAGCTGCATTTTTAGTAACAATTTTTATTGAAACTCTAAACCTGGAAATGATATTCTCTTTGAAGAAATTGCATACTTCTGAAGTAGCATGCTTAGTTGGGATTGCTTCGACCCACTTGGTGAAATAGTCAGTTGCTGTAGTGACATAATCATGTCTAATGCTTTAATATGGATTTATATTCCCAATAAAATCAATCCCCCATTATTGGAAAGGTTTTTCTATGATCACTGGCTTGAGAGGCAGGGCAGCTAACTTGGGTCTTCTAATAAATTGCTGGCAAAGTTCACATTTTCTCACCCACTTATATGCATCTTGGAAAAGAGTTGGCCAATAATACCTAGCTCACAGAATCTTGTGAGCAATCATAAGAGTAGATAAATGTCCTCCACAAGCTAGATTATGGAAAGATTTCAAAAGTTGGCTTTTTTGCTCTTTGTCTACACAGCAAAAGAATACTCCATCTATGCTTCTATTGTACAAGCCGTTGTCCCAAAAGACAAAATTGGTATCTTTAAACTTAATAGTCCTCTTTTATTTATAAGAAAAATTAGAAGGACATTCACCATAAGTAAGGAAATGAGAAATACATGAATACCACTCATTGGTAGTGGAGACAAAAAAGACTGTTGGTGTATCTTCCACTTCAATTTTTTCATGTTGTGTATCTTTTGGGTTATTGTCAGCAATTAATTGACATAGACCTTTTCCCCTAAACAACTTTGTTGGCTCAATATCTAGATCAAACTCTTGAATATTTTTAATCTAATTGCCTCTTTTTGTGCCAAACTTCTACTAAGTTAATATGGACTTGACTGTGGTGTTAGGAATTAAGGCAGTAGTGTGCGAATTCAAGATATAGAAGCATAAATGTTTGAATGCTTTCACCAGCATATAAGCATGCTTCTCTACATTTGAATACTTCATCTCATGGGTTTTGAGAGGGAAACTCATGAAATCTCCTATTTCTTTCATGAGTTTCCCTCTCAAAACCCATGAGATGAAGTATTCAAATGTAGAGAAGCATGCTTATATTATGAAATGTTAGGGGCATGGGCAATGACAGTCTTGATATTATGAAATGTTGACTTGCTTTATTTAGTTCAACTAAAGGTGATCTTCCCTTTCTTCATGTTCATAATATGTCTAGTCTTCTCAGCAAATTCAGGGATGAACTTCCATAAGAAATTCACCTTTCCAAAGAAAGAGTAAACAATATTTTTACTTGTAGGCAAATTAAGCTCTTGAATATACTTGAATCTATCTGAGTTGATCTTTATTCCTTCTTTAGACACAATGTGTTTGAGGAGTTTCCCCTCTGTTACTCCAAAAATAGACTTCTTAGGGTTCAAAGAAATACTATTCTAGCGACAGTGCTCCATCACTTGTTGTAAGTGGTGTACATGATCAGAACAACGCTTTGAAAATATGGTTAAGTCATCAAGGTATACCACTATGAATTTACCTATCTCATCTTTTAAATCTAGATCCATTTCTCTTTGGAAGGTGGCACTAACATTTATCAAGCTAAAATGCATTATTCTATATGCAAATGTACCCCAAGTTGTGGTGAATGCAGTCTTGTGTTGGTCTGCTTCACCAACTTCAAATTGAATATATTTTGAGAAGCCATCCAACATTGATAACATCTCTAAACCTGTCACTATTTGAAGCACTTGATCCATAATTAGCAAAGGGTAATTATCTTTTAAAGATGACTGATTTAGATTCCTGAAATTTACACAAATGCAAATTTTGCCACTCTTTTTCCTTACAAAAAATATGTTTGCAATCCATGTGGAATGATGGATTGGGAAGATGATTCTAGCATTTAACATTTTTTGTATCTCAGACAAAATGGTACCTAATATTTTTGGATTGTACTATCTAGATTTTTGCTTATAAGGCATTGAGTCAGCGTTGAGAGGAATTTCATGGCAGATTTCATCAGGTCTGAGAGACTTCAAGTCATCATAAGAATATGCTAAGACATCTATGTATTGACAGAGTAAAGTGGTGAACTTGAATCTTTCTTCAGGGGTGCAACACTTACCAATGTTAACTATCTTGTGATTTTCTTTAGTAGTCAGATTTACTTGATCAAATCCCTGAGAGAAACTTGATTCTGTTTGTTGTTGTTTGATGAATCTATCATGCTTGTCAAATAGCTTTTTAAGAGAAACCAAGCCTTTGAAAATTTTATTTCCTTTCAACTGTAAAAATTATTCATTTATATTTAAACTGGATTTAGAGGCTAATTCATACTTCTAAGATTCACTGCTTTCAAAATGTAGTTGTTCAAAATTGTCTTTTCATTCTAGGAAGGCAATGATTTGATGATCATCATTAAATACTTGCCAATGATCAACATTGTTAGAAACACTTGGTTTATAGATTAGCTCAATAGTATACCTATCTTCTTTGAAATTTGAGTGAGGAACTAAAAGATTTCTATTTCTATGCTAGATTTGCTTTCACATTCAAAAGAAGAATAAGAAACTAAGAGATATGGTCTAAGGCTTGTATGTACCTGGATATATTTTTGCGCATCAGAATTTAGATGATAGTGAGAACTCCTCTTTGGTTGTGGAGGATGACACCTGAAAGAGATAGACACTAAACACAAAAAAATGTTAGCTAACAAAAGGGTGGATTGCCAACCAGAAGCTTGATCCTAGAAGCGCTAAGGCTTCTTAGAGGATGACAATCCACTACTAAAACAAAATATGATAGAGACAGAAATGAGAAATAATAAGAGACTGAAAAGAAAGAATTGAAAGCAAATGCGTACCTGATAATCTGAGATCTACTTTGCATAGTCATCGACATTGGTGATATTGCCAGTGTCGATCAGGGAAGGTCGTCGACGTTGGTTAGGATGCCGACGTCGATAGGGGAAATGACCGGCGTCAGTCGGGGCAATGGCTAGGAGCTGGGTACAGGGTTGGTTTCTAGTCTGTAGAATGGACTGTGGTCTCGTCTGAGGGTCTGAGGGTCTGTGTGGGATTCAGAGGGACTACTTGGGGTCTAAGGGACTGAGAATATTGTCTGGAAATGGACTGAATTGGTGACAGAGGCAAAAGGAGGATGAACGGGAGAGAAGGCTTTTTAGCCTCTCTGAGAAGGACACAGAAGATTGGGTCAAGGATGTTTGGAATAGACAGTAGATAGAATGCTAATATAATTGAAATGACACTGAAATAAAAAATGGTACAAATACTTAGCTATGTTTTTGTTATCGATGGTGATGGAGATATTATGCAGTCCCTGTGCAGAATGTCTGATGCAAGATCTCAGTGCCTAGAAAATGCTGTCAAGAATGTTGATCCCTGCAAGAGAACAAGAAGCCAAAACACTAGAAAGCAAGAGCACGAGAACTTTGTTTTTCCAGAAGAGGATTTAGGATTCGCAATTAGCTCACCAGAGATTAGCCCTTTTTGTGATTAGGCCCAGAAAGAGGTTAGAAGTCAGTTTAAGTAAATCGACGTCGGTGATCCCACCGGCATCGGTCGATAATTGATCGATGTCAGCGGGTGCAGAATGAGTAAAAGGGCCATCAAGCCCATTCTCCATCCGCTAGGTGCATAATCCATTGGAAAATTGTCAAAAGTTAGGCTAAATACGCACGAGAGTTGGTTAGGCGGTTGGAAAGGAGTAAGAATAGGTCTTGGGTGAGTCATAGGGTGGGAAATGGTCCAAGGCAAGGTGTCTTAGGCGAGGTGTCATGGGTGATGTGTCAAAGGAGGGGGGTTATTAATTCAAAATAAGTTTATTATTTTAAATTAGTAATTGCATGGTTTAGGAATGGGTTAGGAATGGACCAAGGGGGGAATGAACAAGGGTTAGACACGATTTTGGTGTCTACATTTTGCCCCTTTTTGTCTTGTTGCTTGTTTTAGATGAACTGTAAGACAAAAATAGGAGTTGGTTGCCCCAAGTGTGGGATGATGTTGACTTTGCCCTATTGGTTATACCAAATGGGATGAGGTATTCCCCCTCAAAATGGGAGTCGAGAGAATGGAACCTGAAGTCAGGTGCCAATTTGATAGAGAGTGGATGAAGATGGTGAGTGTGAATGCTACAATAGTTGTGAGTGTGTGCATACCACTTCACGAGATGGTCAGGTCAAATTATCGCAGGTCAAGGGTCGAGGAGTGCCAAAATTGAAGTAATCGGGCCCCAGCATATAGTCGTAGCTGATTGGGTGATTCAATCTATGTTGAAGCTCCAATGGGTCATCGTGTTCTAGGTATCTCGAGCTCAAGAAGTGCTCCCAAAAACATGAAAAAGTCATAAGTAGTGGGGATCAACTGGCTTGCGATCTTATACTTGTGAAGGTCAAAAATATGCGCATAATTTTGCTAGCCATTCATGAGGTAGCATACATGCAAAAACAACCAAGGCAAATTTGCTTTGGAAGTGGTCATAGTCAAAGGAGATAGTCATGATCTCCAAGGTCTGGTGGTCGATGCAGGCAGAGGCAAAAGTGATCTCTGGAGTGCCCCAGGAGGCTAAGATGACGTGGTCTAGAGAACTGACTGATTGGGGGCATGATTTTGGGGCAACGTGATGAAAAAAAGGAGGTTTGAAGGCCGCTGATGTCGATAATAAAATTGACATCAGAGACATAAAGGGACTGATGTCAGTAGGATATCGGCTAACATCGGTGGAATAGGGCATGCTGATGTTGACATTGGCGGCCTACCAAATCCGACAAAACTAGATTAGCGGCCCACCAAAAGTCATTTGTGCTATTTGACTGAGAGAAGAAAAAAAAGAGAGCTCTGTAGGTCTTTGAGTGAAAGTGACACTAAGTTGATCGAGGAGCAGTGTGAGGTGTCAGAGAAACATTGGTGGATAGAGAGAGGCACGTGGAGAGAGATTGGAGGCTGTAGAGACGTTTGTGGGCCAAGAGGAGCTTAAGGGAATAGTGACACAAAAGTGATGGCAGAGGGTAGTAGAGGACCTACAGGAGGTCCACCACCAGTGGCACCCATCGTGCCACCACACCGGTGATGCTGAGACGAGGTAGGAGGGTCTCTAAGCCCTATTTGGTTGATTTTTGTTGTGATTTGATTTTTGAAATTTTGGTTGATTTAGGCAGAAATTGAGGGGGTAGAGTAGCGAGGAGGGTTAAGAAGAGATCTAGGATAGGTTAAGAGGTATTGAGAGGGTTTTGGGGGGTGTTGGGGGGTAAAAATGGGGAAGCCCTAATTTTAGGGCTCACCCCATTTGGCCCTAGGGCCGAACCAGTCACCGACGTCGGTGGGTTCACTGGCATCGGCCGACCAACGACTGGCGTCAGTCCCTAACCTGTCGACATCGGTCACTAAGTGACTGACATTAGTTAGGTGAGTGCCATAGCCAGCATGCTAACTGATGTCAATGGCTACCTGGTCAAAAGAGGAATAAAAAATGGTCAAGTCAAGGGGTCAAAGCTATGCCAAGGGATTCCCAGGGGTCGTCTCGGGTGTAGATGGCAAATTGGTTGTTCAAAATAGAAAGAGGAGGGAAATTTTTAACATGAGATTGACTTGGGTGGATTTAGGCGAGGCAGACTCTGATGTTGCGGGATCACCTCTCGACTTTGCTGACGTGGATGTGCGAAGGTGTGATGGTCGAGGAGTGGGTGTAGATGAGTGCAGTTGGACTCAGTAGGCTACAGTGGTACTGTCAAGTGGCGAGGGATGTGAGCCTGATGGTGGCTCTAATCGAGTGATGGGATCACTCCACCAACACCTTCCACTTGCTGATAGGAGAGATGACTATCACAGTAGAGGATGTGTACCAAATTTTGTAGCTACCGGTACATGGAGCAGACTTGTATGTGTGCGTGAGAGAGGTGCATGACATTCACATGGTAACACTATTTGGGGAGCACGTCACTGAGACTAGTTACCATTCAGTGAGCTTTGTGTATGAGCCCCTTTATGCTGTGGACAAGGACGCACATTAGCTGGCTATCCTAATGATGATAGGCATCACAGTTTACGCGCTACCAGATGCAGAGGGAGGTAGGTTTCTGGTCGCTATGACTAGAGTTTTGATAGATATGATAGAGTGGCAGACAGTATTTGCTTGGGTGCCTATCTTTTTGGCCCAAGTGTATAGAGAGCTGTGGGGCATTAGTCAGCGGCGATGATATAGCTTGTGTGTCAGCCACCTACTACACTCTTGGGCATATGAGCATATCGTGGTTACCTGAACTCTTGGCCTCCTAGTGGCAATTTTGGCCAGCTTCAGGGTCGGATTCAGGTGGTGGCATGAGGTGATGGCGCAGACATGAGTCGATGGAGTGGTCAGAGATATTGACCACTATAGAGGGGTACTGGAGGCCCTGATCCCTGTAGACATTATCTGGAGACCATACTTGGTGTATCCAATTTTTAGAGATTAGAGAGAGCAGTTGGTTAGGGTATAGAGCATTAGGTGGGTCTGAGGCAGACGATTCGATGAGCTTGAGAGGGTGCCAGTGGAGAGGGTGCGGTGCTAGTATGGGCTGCTGCAGGATGTGCCGCTCGCCTTCCCACTATATAGATGAGATGGTATAGAGGCACCACTTCCATTGCCAGAGGAGATAGAGGGGCCTGATTTTGAGGAGTTACCAGTAGGTCTTGAGATAGCAGACCCAGGATGCTTAGAGGCTTACTCGACATGGTGGGTAGGTCAGTATATAGGGGTACAGGCAGGACCACAACTGGATTTATAGATAGTGATCAGGGACAGGGATGTGGCATGGAAAGATAGGTATGTTGCCAGACAGGAGAGAGATGTTGCCATCTAGGAGAGGGATGTAGCATGAGGATGAGTGACCATTTTGGAGAGCCAGGTCACAAAATTATAGGGTGATATAGCAGGGTTGACAGGTTGAGTGGCTGCTTTGACAAGATAGGTCACTATTTTGCAAGGTTAGTTAGCCGTAGCTCAAACACAGGGATTGGCAAGATAGGGTCTGATTTAGCATCCACCCCAGTAGCCAGTTCAGCAGCCCACACAGTCAGCATCAGTGCAGCCAGGGTTTTCACAGCCGCAGGGTTCAGTACAGGGCACAGCTTCAGGTCAGATGGGTCCATCGCAGACAGTATCTATAGTTAGATACCATAATGCATTGGATGAGATCACATATTATGAGGGAGCCATTAGGGGGTTTCCTCAAATACAGTGATACTCAGATATGAGGGCAGAGTTGAGCCGGCAGTGGTCTATGTCACAGGTGACTGCTACTGATTCTCGTAGATGGAACAGATCAGAGGGGGGAGAGGATACAGCATCTTCCAGGCCACCGCCATCACCACCACAGCCACAGCCTTGAGGGCAGATTTTGATACTATGTATATACCAGCCTGCGAGCCGATGATGCGAGATGTATTTGATTTTTTTTTGAGAGAGAGATAGAGGCACTGATTATGCCATTGTAAAACATTGATATATATATATATATATATATATATATATATATATATATATATATATATATATATATATATATATATATATATATATATATATATATATATATGACGTGATTTGGATCATTGATGTGTTGTGAAAAATGTTATGGATGTGTTTGTATGTTATTTTGATTTGATGCATGTTTTGATATGATATTTAGGATTATGATGATGATATTATTGTGTTTATATGATGATAAAAGTATGATTAGGATTAATGATTAATGATATGGATGTAAATGATTAATGTTAATGATTATAAAAATAGGTGATTATTTGTGATGTGATTGGTAGGTGATGAAGAAAAAATAAAAAAATAAATGTGATGAAAGAAATGCGATGAAGGAATGGCCAAGCTAACCCCAGAAGACCCCATGTCAACTGAGTGCTGCCTACATAGCCCCTGTCGTTAGGGGCCTCAGGCCTATGTAGTTCTCCCAAAAAAGGGAGGAAGGGTCAAAGTGGGTGATGGTCTGGTTGGGGTCAAGGTCATAGTCAAAGGAGAAGAATATGGTTTGTCCATCAGGTAGATGAACAAACGAGGGTGGTCTATTTATGCGTCAGCAAGTAGTGGTTTATGCTGCACATAAATTGAATAGTTGATAGTTTCCATGTGTATTGGTGTCCATAGAAACTAGTGTGAATAGGTTAGGTGAGTGGTTTGAGCTGAGTGTGACAAATAATATAATGTGATAAAAGTGTGGAAGAAGGTAAAAGAGCATAATCACCCTTTCATTGACAAGGACCAAGATGACAGCATAAATAGGAGTTGTGAGAACTAAGAGTCCCATTCATGCGTTATGTCGTTGACCAAATGTTATGTTAGAGTGGTAATCGAATCACTTTGACATTAAAGTGAGCTCAAAGTCCCTTGAGCAGGTGTTAGAATAGGAGGAAATAGGGTAATCCATTTTAAGAGTAGAGATAACCTTGCCCCTTTTTATAGGAGACCCTGAGACAACTACAAGTCAAGTCCATGATTTTCTCTTTTTTTTTTTGGTGCAAACTGATCAATGCGGGAAGCCTATATAGAGATGTCGTTGTGCTTGGTTGGTCAGTTATGAAGCTGATTGATGCGAAAAGCTTCTAAGATAGTGTTGTTTATTGCCAAATTTAGTCATAGCCATCCTTCGAGGGAGATTTTTGCTTAATATAAGGGCTTTTGAATAGTTGTCCTTCGAGGGAGCAGTCTATTAGCTACAATAATGATAGTATAGCTGTCCTTCGAGGGAGCAGTCTGCCTTTTTTTTAATTTTGAGCTTGATATGGTGACCTTGGATATTTTGACATCTTGATTTATTTTTGATAGAAATTTGAGTCATGGACAAGACTTATAGAAGTTCAAGGGCTTCCTTTTATTAGGACAAAGCATCCATACTGTATAAAAGGGTTTTAGAGGATTTGTTATAGGGAATAGGGTTGAAAGAAATTGGGATTAAGAGGATGGGGATTGTTCAAGGGATGAGCTCAAGTTAAATGTCAAATGAATGAGTACTCGACTAGCAGTAGAACGGTCGCAAGTGCAATGCATTAAGGGGCTCAAGTTCTGGCTGGCCTTTAAGAGAAGATAGACGATAAGTCCCTGATCCATAATTGTGTGTGATGATATAAGGTTTGAGCCAATTAGGAGAAAATTTGCCTCATTTACTTCGCTCCATATTAGTCACATGCTGATTCTCTTTGAGGACGAGGTCTCTAATATTAAAATCTCATTCTCTCAGATTTTTGTTATAGGCTCATTTGATGCGATTTTGATAGACATAGAGATGATTAAGGGTAGCAAGATGGTGCTCATCAAGTAACTCTAGTTGAGCTAAGTGATCTTGATGAAAGTCATCATTGGAAAGGATGTCATGTAGAGAAATGTGAAGAGATGAGATCTGTACTTTTAGAGGTAAGATGGCCTCTGTTTCATACATGAGAGAAAAAGGTGTAGCACCCATAGAGGTTTGGATGCTAGTGCGGTAGGCCCACAAAGCGAAGGGAATGTGAATGTGCCAGTCCCTTCTTATGTCGTTGATCATCTTCATGAGAATTTTAGTCAAAATTTTGTTGGAAGCCTCAACCTTCCCATTTTCTTGTGGGTAGTAAGGCTAAGAGAAACTGAGCTTGATGCCAAATGAGTCACATAGCTTTTTGATAGTTTTGTTTTTGAAGGACTTGCCATTATCGGTGATGATCTTATGAGGGACACCGAAATGACAGATGATGTGGGTGTTGATGAAGTCAATGATCTTGTTAGCTTTTGTGGAGATAAGAAGAATAACTTCCACCCATTTAGTGAAATACTCAGTGGCGGTGATAATGGACTGATGACAAAGAGATGAATGAGGGTTAATCTCACTGATGAGATCTAAGCCCCACTGTGAAAAAGGCCAAAAATATTGAACAAATTGTAAGGCATGGCTAGGGAGATGAAGCAAGTTAGCATGCTGCTAACACTTGATGCAACGCCAAACATAATCGCTATAGTCTTGATGAAGAGTAGGCCAATAATAGCCCAGATGAAGGATGTGCTTGGCAACCGAATTTCCACTGAAGTGTCTGCCACAAATCCTGTTGTGGGCTTGCTTAATGGCATGAGAGGCTTCAGTGGAGGTGAGACAGCGAAGAAGGAGGCCATTGAAACCTTGATTATAGAGAAGACCACCTAGCATGGTATAGCGAGCGGTGCGCTTGATGAAAGCTCGATGCACATTGCTAGAGAGGTTGGGAGGAATGATAGAAAGAGATAAATAGTCCACAAGTTGCTTATGCCAATCATCCTGTGGGCTAGAGTCTATAGTGTTGACATGATTAATGTTAGGAGAGAGATAAGAAGGTAATGGCAGATGATGCACTGTGACAAAAAGTTTGGATGTAGATGAAGAAGATGGGATATGTGAAGCAAGAGAAGCCATGGTGTTGGCAAACTTATTTGTGGATCGAGGAATAGTCTGCAGGAGGTAATGGTCAAAAGATGCAAGGAGAATGTCAGTATGGTTTTTGTACCTTTGCAAAATTTTATTTTTATAGAGGTATGATCTGTTGACCTGATTGATGACGAGCTGCGAGTCGTCGAAGATGTTGATGGACTTGATGCTGAGAGAGAGGGCAGTCTGAAGTTCCAAAATTAAGGCCTCATACTCGGCCATATTATTGGTACAATCAAAGTCAAGTTTAAAAGACAGAGGCATGGGCTCCCCTTTGAGAGGGATGAGAATGACCCTGGCACCCCCACCGAGTTGACATTTGGAGCCGTCGAAGAACATGGTCATCTGATAGAGAGTGTCATCAATGGAAAGCGTGGCGATAGACTCGTCAGGAAACTCGTAGTGAGAAGGTTAATTTTTGGGAAGAGGAGCATCTGCTAGTTGGTCAGCGATTGTTTGCCCCTTTATAGATTTTTGCTAGACAAATTTGAGGTTGAACTCAACAAGTAGCATGAGCCACCGAGCCATACATTGATTCTAATATGGCTTGGAGTGCATATACTTAAGAGGGTCGGTGTGAGTGATGACAAATGTTTTGTGGTTAAGAAGATAATGGCGGAGCTTGGTAGCGGCAAAGACTAATGCCAAACAGAGTTTCTCGGTATGGGTGTACCGAGTTTCATAGTCAACCAGTGTTTGACTGATGTAGTAAACTGCTTACTCATGGTGATGCTCGTCTCAATGCATAATCATGGCACCTAACGAATGATTAGTGGCTGAGATATAAAGGTAAAAGGGTTTGTCGTCTTTAGGTGGAATGAGGACTGGTGGGGAGACCAGATAGCATTTAAGGGCTTCAAAAGCCTCTTGACAGTCCTTATCCCATGTAAAAGAGATGTCTTTCTTAAGAAGATGATGAAAAGGTTGGCAATGATCAAAAAGTTGTGAGATGAAACGTTGAATGGATTGGAGCTTCCCTTGCAAACTGTGAAGCTACTTGAGATTGGTCGGGGGTGGAATTTCGAGGATAGCATGGATCTTGGCAGGATCTATCTCGATGCCACAAAAAGAAACAATGAAGCTGAGAAGCTTACCAGAGAGGACCCCAAAAACACATTTCTTGGGGTTAAGGTGAACATTGTATTGAAGAAGATGAGAGAAGATGATTTTGAGAATGGTCAGATGGTCACGACAAAGTTTGGACTTGCCTAGTAGGTCATCCACATAGTCCTCCATGATTTTGTGGAGGAGATCGTGGAAAATGTAGGTCATAACATGCTGATAAGTGGCACCTACATTCTTTAAGCCAAAAGGCATGACCCAATAGCAGAAAATCCCCCATGGGGTAATGAAAGTGGTCTTGTGCTGATCTTTCGGTGCAACCAGGATTTGATTGTATCCTAAAAACTCGTCCATGAGAGATAACATCTCATGATCGGCTGTGAGATCAACAAGCTGGTCAATGTTTGGAAGAGGAAAGTCGTCCTTGGGACAAGCCAGGTTGAGGTCGTGATAGTTTGTACAGATTTAGATCCCCCCCAGTCACTTTGGTAACAGGAACGATGTTAGATACCCACTGCGAATAATCAATGGGTTAGATGAAAGAGACAGAGAGAAGACGCTGAAGTTCCTCTTTGACAAGAAGTGCAACATGAGGATGCATTTTACAAAGCTTTTGCCTAACAGGCTTAGCCTCTGGGTTTGTGACAATGTTATGGGTAGCGATGGTGGGGTCAATGCCAGGCATGTCACTGTAAGTCTAGGCAAAGGCCTTGCTATGGTCGGAGAGGAATTGGGTATAGTCGATCTGCTCCTGGGTGTCTAAAGATTGACCAATCTTTAAGACATGAGGAAGACCAGAAGATGGAAGGTTAATGTCAATGGTTGATTCATTTAACATACACTACATTTTAGAAGGGAGGGAGCGCTGAATGAAAGAATCGTTGGCACCCATATAGGTAAGAATGGCATCATCATCTATGCAGTGAACAGTGTTGATGGTTATCGATTCATCATCTATCATGCTGGGATAAATGAGAGGGAGAGTCTTGGGAACCCTATTGAGCTGATAGGTTAGGGGTTCCAGGCGGATGGTGTTTATGCAAAAAAAACTAGGAGGGATGGAAATCACTGACTCTATAGGTGAGGAAGGAAGAATAGGCGAGTCTAGAAGAGATTGGTCGATGGTGGGTTTGGGGCAAAGAATTGCAGAAGCCTCAATGGGTTCTTGAAAACCCAATCCATATCATTTCTTGGCATAATCATCATTGGGTGGTTCAATAGGCCGATGGGAGCCTTGTTCGTAGCGCCCAAACCCAAAACCCTTCCATGCACACCTATAAAGGTAGGTATGTGCAAAGGTGGGGTTGCCAAGAAAGGAGAAATCAGATGTGAATAGTTGAGGTGAAGAGGAAGGATTCTCGTCAGTAGGAGCTTGATCCAGCCCCCCATAGATGAGATTGGTTCGAAGGCTAGGAGGACCATAAGGAATGACCATTCTAATCTGACAGTCATAGCTTGGATTTTGATGAAGCTGTCCATACTCTTGAGGAGTCTGGAACATGTCTAGAGTAAGTAAGCGATATTCCCCAAGTGAAATTTTTTGGAAGATATCATCCATGGGGTCCTTGGTTGTCACTTGAGAAGGTGATGTGATGGCAACTGTTGTTTGCGTACTAGTTGATGCTTCCGCAGATGGAGACGATGTTTGGGTTGGTGCCTTGAGAGGAATAAGAACATCATTTGGTTGATAGGTTGTGTTACAAGTCTTGAAAGGAGATGGGTCGGTAGGAATGACATGGACTTGTTTGTCGTGTTCAAATTTGACACAATGGTGAAGTGTTGAAGGGACACAAGTCATGGCGCGGATCCAAGGTCATTCTAATAGCATGTTATATTGGAATTCTCCCTCAATGATGTAGAAGAGCTCTGGGATTGTGCGTGGGCCAACGTGAATATGAAGGACAACAGTGCCAATAGTGTTAGCGGTAATGTCATTAAAGGATCTAAGGATTGCGTTGGTTTTTGATACGCAATTCTTGGGAAGAGCCAATTGATCAAAGGCGTGGGTAGAAATGATATTAATGCTGGCACCCCCGTCAATCATAACTCGCTTAATGCAGGTTCGATCAACGTAGGCTGTGATGAAAAGAGCAGCGTCCTGATCTTCCAAGGTAGAGGTAGGAATTTTAGAATCACTAAAAGTGATAGAGGCGATGGGGGATAAAGAATGGACTAGGGCAGCTAGTGGTTGAGGGTCTTCAGATTAGACCTCTACTGCCTGTAAGGCTTTAATTAGAGCTTGACGATGTTGGGGGGAGCTTTGGATAAGGTCATATAAGGTCATCTTCACAGGCATTTGGTGAAGTTATTTTATCATAGAGTCTTTGATTGCCTCTGAAGAAGAGGGTTGAGATGCACCTAAGATGGAAATCTTGGTTTTTGGTGGTTGAGGTGACTGGACAAAAGGATAGGTCCAAGGAATAGCAGCTTTTTCCTTTGCCTTATCCTTTTGTGACCTAGTGGCTATGTGGATGGTGTTAATTTCAAAGATAGGAGGTGAAGGAGATGAAGGGGTCATAACCTGTTGATGAGATGTTAATGGGTTTGAAGAGGTCGGAGGGTTATGAAGAGTCAGGGGTCGGTCAAGAGTGTCCTCAAAGAGAAGAGTGTCTTTCTCCAGATATTGGCAAATGACGGCTTTGAGGGCATAACAAGTCTCAGTATCATGTCCTGGCGTACGATGATATAAGAAAATATTCATGTCATCGAACCAGGAGGGCTTAGATCTGATGGGTTGGAAAGGTCTGATGGATGGAAGGGTTATGCTAGAAGTCTGCAAAATTCTTTGTAATATCAGAGAGTATGAACCCACTAAAGGGTCCGTACCCACTGATGCGTGTGATACTGGTGACTTTTGATTAGGTGGAGTCAGAGGAGGCTTCCGTACCACCTTATGGGTTGACGGTGTGGCGACAGGTGGAGACAGCACTTTGTTCATGGGAGGTATCATCTTTTTGAGAGAGGGTAGACTGGAGGTAGGCAAAGGAAGCAAAGGAGGCAACTTGTTTTGATTAAAGGTCAGAGTAGGAAGGACTCTGGTCAGGGTCGAAGGATGGGGGCCCAAAATGGAGGGCAATGGTGACAGAGGAGGAGGCATTCGCCTCTGTGGTTTAACAGTCTTCTTTGATTTGGTTGGAAGACTACTATTGATCGAGCTCTGGTCTAAGTCCACCTTTACTTGCGGGTGAGTGAGGGTAGAGACAAGGTGAACCCCGAGTGACTTGATAGGTTTAGATAGGGTAGATGCGGGTTTTGGTTTTGATGGGGTTGGTTGAGGTTTAGAAATGGGAGTCTAGTTTTTGCTAAGGGTTGTGGGAGATTGCACCTTGGGAGGATTGGCAGCATGAGACGAGAGGGCACAGGCATGTTGAAGAGCTTGGAGATGCTCCCACAATATCTGATGTTCCACTTTCCTTGTAGGGAGAAGTCCAATTTTCTCCACTAATCGGGAAAATGGTTGAGAAGATGATGGATGGGGTTTGGGTTCTTGAGAAGATGTTGATGTTTGCAAGGCCGAAGATGAGATGGGTGTAGTAGTCTCGGTCCCAAGGCATAATGAAGTCATGATAGGTTTGCCCTTGATTGGAGACGAAGGAGAGGTAGGTTCTTCCCTGGGAGGAGAAGAAATTGGAGAATGAGGCTCCTCAAGTGGGTAAAGGGCAGGAATGATTGTGCCCTCCACTTGTGGTCAAGGAGTGGGAAAGGTTGGGTCCTCCATGGGCAGTAAGAAGGAAGATGGTGAAATGGGTGGTGCTGGTAGGGTCGAGGCATCCTCCAAGATGAGAGAGGTTGATGGAGAACTAATCAGAGAAAGAGGCTCATCCACATGTGCTGGACTAATAGATGGACTAACTTATTGATGTTGGTTGAGAATGAAGGGCAAGACCATATTGACTATTTGAATGTTGTGTTCATGAGTGTTGTCAATCAAGGTCTAGACATTGTTTTAGGTTGATGGATGATTGGGAAATGGTTGCTTGAAGATGTCAATGCCCTGATTAAGAGGTGCATTGGAATTATCTAGGATGAGGTCACCCTTTTCAAGCATGTCTTGGATTATGTTTTTAAATGTCTTACAGTTACCTGTGTCATGACCTTTGACACGGTGGTAATTATAGAAGTCATTTTCCCTATACCACGCAGGGATGGCGCGTGAAGGATCAAATTGTGGAGGTGGTCAGATCTGAGGGAGATTGAGGACCCCCTGTTTGATGAGTTTTTCTAGCATAGACATGTATGATTCTCCGAGTGGAGTATACTGTCGTTGTACGTATCTCTATTGGAATTGGCAGGTGGCACTCTGGGACGTGGATGGCTCAGGCTGGTTAGTTGAAGGGGAAGAGGAGGAAGATCTAACAACCACAGCGTTTGCTGAAGCTTTAGACTTAGGATTAGATGAGGAAGGTTTTGAAGAGGGGTCATTAGTCTTGGAGTTGGGATTCTTGCTCCGCAACTTGACTTTATTCTCCTCGATGGCACGTGACTCAAGTTTGCGGGCCATCGTGAAGGCTTCGTCAAAGGTACGGAAGGTCTGAACCTGTAAGGTGGAAGAAATATGTTTGGTGCAGGCTCAGGAGAAAAGTTCAATAAGTTTAGGTTGGGGTAAGGAAAAGGAGAGTTGATTGATGAGACCTCTCCAGTGAGTAACGAAGTCAGCTATGGATTCGTCCTCAAATTGGCAGATAAAATAGAGGTCCGTGATCGAGACCTTCTTGGTGATGTTGATGGAGAAGTGATCAAGAAAGAGCTGGGCCAGCTGTGTAAATGTGAAGAGGGAATGGCTGGCAAGATAGCTGTACCAGTCAAGCACAGCATCAGAGAGAGACATAGAAAATGTGCGTAAGAGCAATGCATCATCATGGGCAATAAGGTAACAGGCATGTCTGAATGCCCGTAAGTGCTGTTGTGGGTCTTCCTTGCTTTGAAAGCGAGAAAATTTAAGAAGTTTCCACTGGCTGAGATATGGCCTAATCGGGATAGAAGGATGAATGGGCTCATTGCAAATTTTCTCGTATGAGAGAGCATTGCGTGAGCTAGAAATGGAGGTCTCTAGGCTAGACATCTTGTCCATCAGCATTTTGATGATATCTGCTGACGGATTGGTGGGTGGAGCGCCCCCTAGATTATAAGGCGCTTGAAAGATATTGAGAGGGACATATGACGTGGTTGGTTGTGTAGATGCAACATATGGGTAGCTAGTTATCAGGACGGAAGTTGAAGCCAAGGGCACTTGTGTTATGGGGTTGGTAGGCACAAGTTGGATAGGGGCCATCAAAGATGGTTGAGGAGTGGCCGCACTTGTTGAAGGGTAGACAGTTACTCTTGTGTTGATAGGTGCAAGAGTAGGGGGGATGGAGACCACTAGGTTTTGGAAAGGTGTAGGATTTGGTTGAGTAGTTTGAGGTTGAGGGGGTATCGAAACCCCCATGGAGGTAGGTCTAGAAGGAGAGGCTAAATTTTAAAGGTAAGACACGGTTGGGTTATTAGTTGAGGTGTTGGCTTGATTGTCTATAGGTTGAATTGTAGATACTGTTGATGTGATCATTGTCTCAGCTAAAGAAGTCAACATCCCATAGATTGGGTTGCCTAGGGAATCTTGCATTTGGCTGTGTGCGAGATAGTGTTGCAAAGCTTTAACATTGAGGTCCAAGAATCGTGCAAAATCTTGGTCCCCTTCTGGGACAATATGAGTCTGGGGTGGGGTTGGGCGAGTAGGAGTTCTTGCAATCTTCGAGTGGAACTCCATTATAGGACTGGTTATGGATGGTGAAGGTGGAAGCAGTTGTTGCCTAGCGTGGTCAAGAAGAGCCTTGGTTTGACTGCATGTCAAAACCATTCAAGGCAAGAAAGGGTCAAGTTTTAGTAAACTGTGTTTTTTTTTTTTAGTTTCAAAAATTCAGAATGGGTGTTTAGACAGCAATAAAGTTGGATTTTAAGCTTACTATTTTTTGGAAAAAAAGATTGGATAGTGACCGACGTCAGTAAAAGAACCGATGACGGTGAATAAGGTCACTGATGTCAGTCAAATAATCGATGCTGATGGAGAAAAGTTGCCGACGTTGGTTATAAAACCAATGTCAATTACTGTGTTTTCTAGAAACTCAAAAAAAATTAAAAGTTTTTGGAAACAAAGAAGAAAACATCCTGACTAGCTCAAAAAACCAAATAAAAATAGAAAATAAGATGAAGACAGGCAGATCCTAAACGTTAAATCCCTAGGAATAATTTTATTAGGATCGTGTTGGCTTATGCCTTAAAAAGTGTTTGAAAGTTTGGTTTATGAGACGGTAACTAGAAGTAGTCTAGAGATGGTTTCAGGTATGTTTAGGTGCTCAAAAGTCTATGTTAGGTTCCGTACTTAGCTTGGTGCTAAGGAGCAAGCTCCCCTCACTTCACGATCCCAGTGGTGAGCTAGTCTCGCTTAGCCAAAATATACTTTCCCTATAGATTAGACTCTGTTAGAGAACAGAGTGGGCTTTCCCCTTGGTGGTGAAATCCAAGTGGGATTGCCGGGATGGGTAAGGTATCCGCTGGGTGATGAAATCCCAGTCGGGCCTTGTCTCAAGTGAGTTTGATGTTTGATTTGGTGCAAGTGGTTTGGTTGTGTAACATCAAGTGATCTACGATTAATTCAATATGCGGTTATTAATTACTAAGTGTGGACTAAGAAATGCAAGCAAGCAGAAATGGAATGCAATGTATTTTAAGCCCCAAGTCAAAATATGAATTCAAATGAAAACAAGTTTGAGAAAGGGTGGAAGAATATGATTTTTGACTAGTCTAGAAATGCAAGAAAAGAAAGAAAAGTTATTTTTATTCTTACTTATGATGTCTTTTAAAAGAGAAGAAAGAGGTGAAGAGGGAGAAACCTAATGCACCTAAATGAAAAAAGAAGGAAAGGAACCCAAGGAAGGCCCTAAGGGTCCCACTGGGCGTGCCAGAATGTTTCTACGCTAGATTTGCTTTCACATTCAAAAGAAGAATAAGAAACTAAGAGATATGGTCTAAGGCTTGTATGTACCTAGATATAGTTTTGCGCACCAAAATTTAGATGATAGTGAGAACTCCTCTTTGGCTGTGGAGGATGACACCTAAAAGAGATAGACACTAAACACAAAAAAATGTTAGCTGACAAAAGGGTGGATTGCCAAGCAGAAGCTTGATCCTAGAAGTGCTAAGGCTTCTTAGAGGATGACAATCCACTGCTAAAACAAAATATGATAGAGACAAAAATGAGAAATAATAAGAGATTAAAAAGAAAGAATTGAAAGCAAATGCGTACCTGATAATCTGAGATCTACTTTGCATAGTCATCGACATTGGTGATATTGCCGGTGTCGATCAGGGAAGGTCATCGACGTTGGTTAGGATGCCGACGTCGATAGGGGAAATGACCGGCGTCAATCGGGGCAATGGCTAGGAGCTGGGTACAGGGTTGGTTTCTAGTCTGTAGAATGGACTGTGGTCTCGTCTGAGGGTCTGAGGGTCTGTGTGGGATTCAGAGGGACTACTTGGGGTCTAAGGGACTGAGAATATTGTCTGGAAATGGACTGAATTGGTGACAGAGGCAAAAGGAGGATGAACGGGAGAGAAGGCTTTTCAGCCTCTCTGGGAAGGACAGAGAAGATTGGGTCAAGGATGTTTGGAATAGATAGTAGACAAAATGCTAATATAATTGAAATGACACTAAAATAAAAAATGATACAAATACTTAGTTGTGTTTTGTTATTGATGGTGATGGAGATATTATGCAGTCCCTGTGCAGAATGTTTGATGCAAGATCTCAGTGCCTAGAAAATGTTGTCAAGAATGTTGATCCCTGTAAGAGAACAAGAAGCTAGAACACCAGAAAGCAAGAGCATGAGAACTTTGTTTCACCAGAAGAGGATTCAGGATTCGCGGTTAGCTCACCAGAGATTAGCCCTTTTTGTGATTAGGCCTAGAAAGAGGTTAGAAGTTGGTTTAAGTAAACTGATGTCGGTGATCCCGTCAATGTTGGTCGACAATTGACCGACATCGGTGGGTGTAGAATGAGTAAAAGGGCCATCAAGCCCATTCTCCATATGCCAGGTGCATAATCTATTGGAGAATTGTCAAAGGTTAGGCTAAATATGCATGAGAGTTGGTTAGGCGGTTGGAAAGGAGTAAGAATAGGTCTTGGGTGAGTCATAGGGTGGGAAATGGTCCAAGGTGAGGTGTCCTAGGCGAGATGTCATGGGTGATGTGTCAAAGGAGGGGGGTTATTAATTCAAAATAAGTTTATTATTTTAAATTAGTAATTGCATGGTTTAGGAATGGGTTAGGAATGGACCAAGGGGGGAATGAACAAGGGTTAGACATGATTTTGGTGTCTACAATTTCTTGAAATAGCAAGTGCATCAGCTCTGTCATTAGATTCCCTAGGTATGGCAGAAATGTTGAAAGCATCAAAACTTTCAATTTGGTCCCAAACTAAGTTGTGATAGTGGCATAATCTTTCAGTCTTGGTTTGGTATAAATTTTTCACTTGACAAACCACTAATTCAGCATCCCTTTTGGCATGAATAAACTTGATGCCTTTGTCTTGATCAGCCTTCAATCCAAGCAATAGAGATTCATATTTAGCTATATTGTTAGTGTTGCTAAATTGTAATTTGTAAGATGAAAGAAACATATCTCTTTGAGGAGATATCAACACAATCCTAGCTTTTAAACTGATAAAAGAATATCTACCATCAAATTCCAAAGTCCATACCTCATCAGATACTAATTTTTCTTTAGACTTTCCTTCATTAGAGAGGGAGGATCCTTCTTCATTTGTATTACAACCTACTAGTTCTAATGCTATTCTAGTTGAACTGATTGTTGGGATGACACTTTCAAGAATTTTATCAAATATTTCATGTACTTTATCTATAGATAGAAAGTAGTTACCCATACTTGAGGATTCAAAAATAATTTGAGCTTTAGGGGCTGATGTTTGGGTGACCACATATTTTGCCCCTTTTTCAAGGAGCAACCTCTTCATTACGCCTTAGACAGGGATCCTTGCCTCAGATAGGTCCATGCTTAGTTCTCCTCCCATGTCCTTACAAAAATTTCATCCAAGCAAAATTCCATAGGATGCTGGGACATTAACCATCAAGACAGTCATCTTGATTCTCTTGTCTGAAAAGGCTGCAAATGCAAATTAGGCATCTTTGATTTGCCCCAGTAATGGTACTTACTTGTTTTCCATGGAGAAACATCTCTCAAATGTCTTGGTTAGTGTGAGGCCAACATGACATTTTTAGATGTGCCTGAGTCTATAATACAATTACTTAACTTATGACCATTTATTAATAGAGAAACATAGAAAGGTTCTATTTTCTTAGGGGCATCTGGAGGAGTAATGACAAGATTATTCAAAATGGGCATGTTCTTTGGGAAATCAGGAGTTACCTTTTTATCTTTTTGTCCTATAGAGATAGTTTGGTTCTTGACACATTAGAAAAATTTATCTAATTGATCAAGATTGGACTACAAATATTTAAATTCAGACATTTGTATTTTTGTTTTTTTGACATGATCGATTATGTCAAATGGCTAAATTAAGCTAGGTATAGATGAAGGTATTTCAACCTTTTGAGTTCTAGGAGGGATGGGAAGAGGGCTAGTTTGCAAAATTGAAGTAGAAGGTGAAGGTGAAATTGATGTACTTGTCTTTTGGGTGATCACTAGATCCTTTGATAGGAAACGTAGAGTGACTCCATGCTTAGAAATTACAATTACTAGTTAAGGTTGCTCTTCTGTCTTCCCTTTATCAGCTTGCTAGACTAATTGGTTCTTAGACCTAGTAAACACTGTATATGATCCATCAAAATCTTCTCATTTGCTTCTGGGTTCATCTTAGTAGTTCAAGAAACCAATGTGGGAGTCACCAGCTGATTCTTCTTAATTTTCTTCAAGGAGATCAGCATCATTTTCTTGATTTAATTCAAGCTAGAAAGAGAACTCTAATTCTACTTCAAGATATCCCATTACTAAATTGGTTGTAGGAGCTTCCAGGGCAAGTTTCCCTTGTGGGAGAGGAAGGCAATTTTATTGCCCTTGATTCCTAACAGTATTTCCCTAATATGACTAATTTGGAAATGTCCTTGGCATATCTTTGTATGAAGGAGCAAAAGACATCCTTGAGCCATTTGCTTTTTGAGAGCAAGCAACTCATTTGCCAATTTTTGCACCATTGGATCTGTGGTGCTTGTAGATGAATATTCAGAAGATGATGAAGGTTTATTTCTATTTAGATCTCTTCTTATCTTCCCTGCTAAGATGAGATCATCTTCTACCTCAGTGGCCAAATGTTGAGTTGCAACAAGATCTATTTGACCAGCATATCTCAAAAGAAAACTTACTTCAGATAACTAAGAATTAATGAAGAGGCATTTGAGATTCTTAGCTATAGATTGAGCAATTACAATAATTATGTTTCTCAGTTTGTCAAACTTGGCTATGAAGTCTCTCATTGGTTCATGAGGCTCTTTATTCATCTATGTAAGTTGAGCCAAAATTGAATGTGCATCTTCTACAAGTTTGAATCTAGCTTCAAACTTATCTTTGAGGTTATTCTAATTAGTCACTGATTGAGCCTGTAGCTGATAAAACCAATTTGTAGCAACACATTGTAATGTTTCTACAAATATCCTAACTGTTACGTATTCAAATTCTACTCTAATTATGCCACATGCTATGCTAAGGCTGTAATGTGTTCATCAAGATGAACTTTCCCATCACCATAGAATTTGGGGAAATTCTTCCTTAAACTATGTGGAAGCTCATGTAGAGGTGGAGTAAGATTGAGAGGACTAAAATCATTACCCTAGGGGCCTTGAACTATCATTATATGACTATGAAAAGGAAGAATAACAAATCTTAGAGGGGTAATTATTGGCAAAACTTTATCAATAGCAAAAGTGGATACTTTCTCTATCAATGGAGATCTAACTTTAGTAGGAGGAAAGCTCTTGGTTCGTTGGAAATGAGATGGTGAAGGAAATATATCAAAATTATTTTGATTTACCAACTTGAATACAGGGTCAATAATACTTTTATCCCTTTGGCTTCATGTATACCTTGAATCTGCCAGATTGTGAAACAAAAATAGAAAAGAATTGAACTTGCTTTAGTTTGAAGCTTGAGCCTTTAAATTGCATGTTCTTTACCAATTAGTGTGGAGGTGAATAGTAAGGCTATAAATAGATAATGGGTTATATACCCAATAGAGTCACCAAAAACTATTGGGTGAATATTTTTATCAATCAGCATATTGATAAACAAAATAGGTCTGATCATCCAAAGTAGGAAGATTGGTCAGCCAAATGTGTAGGTTTACCACATCAAAAGGGGACTAATCTCTCCTTTCATCAAGGGGAATTTCCCTATAGATATGCTATATATATATATATATATATATATATATATATAATACTCAAGGGTAGGATAAACCATCCATCTCTCTTTTTTTAGAGATGATGTGCACAAATCAAAGGAAAAATCTTAGGGGTAATGATAGAAAGCACTCCTCTTCTTTTAGAAGTAATATTCAGTAAACCACAAGAATCTTCCTAGTAGT
Organism: Torreya grandis; assembly: GCA_037957365.1. Classification (NCBI taxonomy): domain Eukaryota; kingdom Viridiplantae; phylum Streptophyta; class Pinopsida; order Cupressales; family Taxaceae; genus Torreya; species Torreya grandis. The sequence goes on along the minus strand of JARHVA010001023.1, from coordinate 3,049,244 downwards.
AATTTTAAAATGTAACCAAGGATGTAGTAACTAGCAGATTGAGATGTAACACAAAGTCTCTACCTCAATTGCCCAAGAGTGAGATACAAAGGAAAATGAGGGCACAAAGTCATCCCAAGGTCTTTGACATAGAAACAAAAATAAAACACACTAAAGGAAACTATGGGGGCACAAAGTCTCTCAATAGTTGGCTTTAGGACACCTTCTTGACTACTTTCACTAGTTCTGCTTATTGAATTAAAGAGATATAAAATGTATTAAGAAAAAATACATAAGAATAGTTTCCTCAACAACAAAGTTATTATAGCACAAAGTCTAAAAAATTACTTGATTTCTTATTCTAATAACAAAATATGATCAACAATCTAAGCTCAAATTCTTAGTAATGCCTTTCAATTTGGGCAGAGTTTTGTTTCTAATTGTCAGAGAGAGATCCTTTTACACTAACAAGAGAGTCCCTTATATAGCCTCTTCAAGACAGACTTGGGAATAGTAAAACATCATGTTGCATTAAATTTTGTTAAAAAGATAGGGTAGAATTTAGGGGCATCTACCCATTTTATTTTCTCAATGCAGAGAAACAAGTCACGCTATTGAAATTTGCATCTTTCAATAGCCACCTGGCGGTCTACTTCTAGAAACATATATGATGTGTAAATGTTTCTGGTCCTTCCTCATCATTCCTCCTTTTTTGGTTAATTAAATCAGGTCTTGGATTCAATTTGATGCTCTATTCCTTAGTCACTTCTTTCTGATCTTGGCCTTAAATTCTTTGAATGAATTTAGGTCTGTAGATTTAAACTTACAAGGATCAACGGATATTTCATTGTCACAACTTTGACGTCTGTGGGCACATCACTTTCCTCAACAATTCCTTCAACTTTGTCTTTTAAGCTTTCTTAGAGGGGACCTACCCTTCAGGCCTTGAGAAATGATCTACTTTGGGTTTGGAAGAGCCTCTTGCAAGGGTATCTGCCCTTCAGGTGGTCTTCAGATGGCCTTCGGGTTTCTTTCTTCTAGTGGGTTGCTAAGTTCTTGTTTTGCATCCTCTCAAATGGAAGGTGACCCTTTGGCTTTAGGGAAGTGTCCTTTAATTTGGCAACTGAGAGTCCCTTGCAAGGGCACCTACCCTTCGAGGTCCTTCAATGACCTTTTATCTTTGGAGTCCTTTGGAGCTTTCCTGTGGACATTTTCTCGTGGACTTTTTCGGCAGACATTTTCTCACAGGCAAAAAGTTTGCAAGAATTATTGCTTTGTCTTTGGCCTTCAGAAATTCCTTAAATCTTTCCTCCCATAGCCTTTCCAAATTCCTTCAGACTTTTTGTTTGAAAGAATTCCTTTGGACAAAAGTCTAAAAGAATTGTTTCTTGCCTTAGTCTTTTTCCCGAAGGAAATCCCTTTGTCTTTCGACTGCCTTAAACAAAATTCTAAAATAACTTACCTTTGTGGCTTCCTTGAAAATTCCCCTTCCAAAGGGTGCTTTTGTCGACCAAGTGCCCTTTGCAAGGGCACTTGTCCTTCGAGAGGATCTTTTGAACTTTTTCATTGAACCACTCCTTTAAACCAAGCTTTGAACCAAGTCGATGAACCCTTTGATTGAACGAAAAGCCATTGAACCATTTGATGAACTGACTAAGTGAACTAAAGCATTAAACCAACTAATTAAACCAAACCTTTGAACCAAAGTGGTTCAATGGTTCATCAGTTCAATTGGTTCATTCTCTTTGATTTGGCTAAGTCCTTGTGATCCTCATTGAATAAAATGTGTTGAACTTGTTGAACCTTTAAAACAAAGTGGTTCAATGGTTTAATGGTTCAATCCTTGCTTAGAAGCTATCTGATGAAGTCTTTTGGTTGAACCTTTCCATTGAACCAACTTTGAGATCGCCTAAGTGTTGAAAGCTTTCTGATGAAGTCTTTTGGTTGAACATTTCCATTGAACCAACTTTGAGATCGCCTAAGTGTTGAAAGTTTTCTACTTTCTTGCAGAGTCCATAGAAATCAACCTGTGAAGCCCATAGATTCAAGCCTGCAGAGTCCGTAGATTTTTGAGAAGCTTGAAAAATGAGAAATTTGAATGCCCAGAACAAATTTCAAAAAGGGAAGAGACAATTTTGGTATGTAAGACCAAAATAGTTCAAATGTTGTCCCAAAAATGAGTGATATTTTTGGGGGACAATAGTTTGTAATAAATATATCTTGGATAATATGAGTTAATATTTATTTAATATTAATGAATATATTTTTGGTTGCATATGAGACATAATAAGGGCCCATGGAGAAGTCAAAGAGCCATGGGATAAATACAAAATAAGGATGGGACGCATTTTCCCATAAAGATTCATCTTGGAGAATTCCAAGCATCACCAAGTGAAGACAAAAGAGGAAGGGCATAATTTCTCATGAAGGGACACTTTAAGGAATATGAAAAGTCACCAAAATGAGGAAAAAAGAGGGAAGGACGTTTTTGATCATGAAGGGTCACCACATGACTTTTCAAAGGCTTGAATATGAAGGGTCATACAAGTTTGGTGCCATTTTCCGTAAGTATTGAAGGGTCACAAAGGGGGAAGGCCAAAGGTCATTTGGAAAGATATAAATAAAGGTTTGAGTAGCCATTTGTAATATGAGAGATAGAGGTTGATTTGATATTGTAATATCTAGTTTAGAAGAACAATTGTGAGAGATGAATATGATTTGTATTTGTTATATCTAGCTTAGAAGATCAAAGGTGAGAGAGAGGAAAGAGATGTTGTATTAATCTATCATTTGTTGAGATAGCAACATTGAGAGATAGGTGTGTGGTATACACAAAGGGGTTGGTGCTCCTGTGGGTTGGTGCTCATGAATTGTTGCTGGGTTAGTGCTCGGAAAAGGGGTTAGTGCTCCTATGGGTTGGTACTCACGAATAGTATCTAGATTTGTGCTCAGCAAAGGGGTGTGGTGCTCTTGTGGGTTGGTGCTCATGAATAGTTGTTGGGTTGGTGCTTAGCAAAGGGGTTAGCAATCCTACAAGCTTGGCTTATGAATATTGTTTGGGTTGGTGCTCATTCATATACTTGAGATTGTTCTCCATAGTTTTTCCTACATTGGGTTTCCATGTTATATCTGGTGTCTCTCTTTATCTTGTGTGGTGTTTATTGTTTGAGTTTTATTACATATCTTGAATGTTTGATTAAGTGAAATTTGGTTAAGAAATAAATTTATAAGATATATGATATACTGATTCACCCCCCTCTCGGTATATCCTATGCTTAACATAGTCGGTGCTTGATTACTTAATCCCTATGGTTGCATGCTTAAAGAAGTAGCTAGTTGAGTATTAGAGGTAACTTTTTATGGTTGGGATGTAGGATTTCCTTCCCTTTATTGTTACAAACCACTTGTGGTGTTAACTAAAGGCACTTGTTATGGACTAGTTATTAGTGTATTTAGACCACTTTCACCTGGATTGGATGACACTTGTGTGTTATCAACTATGTTTGACATTGTTTTGTGTAAAATCAATAGACACTTATTCAATAGTTGGGACATTGAAAATTTCACCAACTTAAGTGATTTACTCAAATAAGTCTATACCCAAATTGTCTTGACATGTTAACTCAATTAATACCCTTATTGAAGAAGTTATCTCGATGAGTGAAACATTTGGCATGGTTATGTTATTAAAATTGCACACTAAATTTAAATAGGTTTGATATGTTGTTTTCATTTGTATAAAGTGGTACTCCATGAGGCCCTTCCCTTTGATAAGCATATTTTAGTCTTGATATGACATCGACACAAACACTTGTGGATGGATGGAAGAGGAATGTTTAATGGTTTGGTTATAAGTTATGTTGAGAGGCACTTTAACTAGACTAGGTAAATTTTCATGGGGTAAATCTACTAAAAATTGGCATCTACCTCTATGGATCTAAATAAAAATTATAGACACCTTAAACTGGCAACAACTAGATTTTGATTAAACTTCAAATTGATCCCTACCAACCATTACAAATTAATCCTAGGAATCACTAAACATGCCAAATTTACTTGTGCATCATTCATCAAATCTCAAAATCATGTTAAGGCATCCCTATTTGGGATACTAGCTCACATACAACAATAACATCTCATAGATTCATCCCTAGTCACCTTGAAACATCACAACTATCAATTTGGCCTATGAACCTGTTAAGTGGGGCACTTACACACTTGATAAAATCTTGAAATAGCTAAAATACTAATCAAAATTAATTAATAAGATAAACAAGATTAAAGGCCTAGTTGAAATATCCATTTGTAATTAATGAATATATTAAAATATAAATTACAAAATTCAAAACATCCAAGCCCTTCATCATTACCTTTATGAATTGTCAAGCTCTTTGAAAATATCTTAAAATATGTAATTTGAGAGCCATGCCTAGTAATTGAAAATAATAATTACATGACAACTATTAACTCAATTGGATTTATTTTAACTCACCTAGGTTTAGTTTGAACCCATTCTAAGCCTAAACTCAACCTTAACTCACCTTGGGTGAGATTTAATTCCTAAGGCTATAAATACAAGGCCATACCCCTTCATTTCTAAGCTTGGATATTGTAGAGTTATTATGTAGGATTTACTCCATAAGACTCATGCAAGTAATGTTATCGTGCCCAAATCATAAGCCAATCAATAAAAGTCAAAGTTCCAAGGAGAGAAGGAGCCAAGCAAGCTTCATTGTCAAAGACTTATTGATACACAAGCTGAGTAAGCCATTTGGAGCTCCAAGGAAGGTAAAAGACTTGTTTCTTTTATATTTTTGTTATGCTTTCACTTATTTTTTATTACCTAAGTTCCCCCTAGTGTCTAGGCTATAGATGTTAGGATGTTAGTGTGTTCATTTCATTTGTCTCATGAGACTAACACAAGAGTAACCTCCCCTCTATTACAACCCTTATTCACATGTTGTCACACCCAATGGGACTTTAAGCATCTCATATACCAAGGAGGATGATATGCTACATTTAGTTTTGCTAATGGATGATTAAAAATATTCAAAATTTGAGTTTTAACTTTGTTTTTCACATATTTCTATTTTGAGTAAGTCATATGTCATAGGGATTGATTCCATTTTATTTCAAAATTGAGAAGGATCAACACTAATTTTCTATATCTGTGTTGATTACTAGAATTGACCATGATCCTCATGTAAAAAAGAAGAGCACAACAGAGATGTAACTAACTCAAGTTTTTCTTGATCTTTTTATATTCATTATGTGTCTAAGAAGTTGTATATTGTTTGTCTAACTCATTTCTTGTAGGATCTAGTTAGATGTTTTGGGTTTGATCTCATTTCATTAACCATTTTTCTATTAACAAAAACCTATGTTTTTTTATTATATACCAGATTGACATTGATCTCTTTTAATCGACATCGATCCTTGTGTGGATCAATGATGATCCATCTCTAAGACAAAAACCAAAAAACTTGAGAGTGAAATTCTAAATGTTATTTTTTCATTCACTTTTGAGCTTCTAAATAGGCAAACACTCTAAAAATTTTCAGGTCCTAAGGTGAAAAAAAATCAAACTTTAACCATGATTAAATCTTGCACACTTTGTCTTTGGTGCTTAAAACAAACTTATTTCTTTTCATGCCTTCGTTATTTTTGAAGTTTTTGTAAATTTTTCAAACAATTCATGCCAAAATGCTAAAACTTAATACAAAATTTTATTTTAGTGCAATAAAATGAAATTTCACATGAGTTAAATATTCTTAAGAGTTTCATTTTCATGCTTGTTTATTTAAGTGTTTATTTAAGCAAGCTGAGTGACATGCATATGTTCTCCCCCCATCCCTTTTAGGGAAATCAAGTGATAAAAAATTATCATTATTTTACTTTATCACTTTAGTATAAAATAATTAAAATAAATTTGTTAAGGCCTTCCCCAAATCCATATGGTTTGGGTGACCCTAAAATGACCATAGAGTCTTTTCACTTTTCTTTATTTTCATGTATTTTGGCTTGTGAGTGGGATTTCATCACCTCCTCACGAGTTATTTAAAGAATATCTGACCTATGAATTCATCTCTCAGTATAATTTCAGTCCAAATCCATTTTGGGGTCTATAAATTGAGGATGACCCACTAGGATGCTTATTTTGAGCAGTTAAAACAAGCTCTGTTAGTGCTACTCAACCTCAAAATGTAGGGGCAACTCAGACATCACACTATAATAAGTAAGTGATAAATGTAGTGGTTATGAAAAGGATAAGAAATTTTCATAAAAATCTAATTTATGTGAATCCAAATGATGTGATTTCATATCTAGTGTTATCCACACTTGGGATCATCTAGAAACAAGCAAAAATTAATAGTTTAGAACAACCCCACTTGCCATGGACATACTATTGATGCAAGGTGAGTAACCTAAAGTTTCATGTCACAGTATAAACTCTTGATAGAAGAGGGGGAATAAAAAAATATAATTTTCATGTAATTTTAATTTTTGGATTAATAATTAAAATCCTGTCAAGAGTGAGTATATTAATGGAATTCAATGGTATTATGAAACCTTTTCATTTTTAGGATTTAGGATGTTACACATAGGTGTTTATGTCATTTTATCCTTTTTAATTATATGGTCTTGAGTCTAAACTATTTGTTTATATTACTAAATTCAAAAATTATTCTTGATTATATATCATTCCTTTGTTTTAAGAGGCATTACACCATCCATTCGACATCACACCTATTTCCTTAGTCTTTTGGCAAACTTGTTTGAGTGTGTCACTTGATTGAAAGGGGTGTCATTATGCTACCTAATTTATACCAAGTGATTTCTCCTTTTAGTATTTAAAAAAACTATTTTTTTATACATTTAGGTAATGATAAATTCATTACGTTACTTAGATCATTTCAAAGACTTATTTTTTTGTGTTCAAATTCTAATTTTAAAACCATGTGTACCTTTTGGATCTCTAACTAGTATCGTCATGCCATCCATTTTTTTATAGCTTGTTATTTTTTTCAAGAATCATTTTAATGGATATTAATAGTGGTAATATACACTTCAAATTAGCCTCAAAGTAATAAAATAGATCATAGAGTGGGTTGTTTCATGCAATACATAGTCCATATGCCAACCTTACACATAATCATCATGCTAGAAGTATGCATTGGGTTTTATGATATTTTGAGGGGTAATTGATGTGATTAAGTCATGAAAATAGGTAAAAAAACACATCCATAACTTTTATAATCCCATCATAAGGGAAGTGCCCTATGTTCTGTCTCAAATAAAGGGAACTCCCAGAGCCCTATGTTCTGTCTCAAACAAAGGGAACTCCTAGAGAGGTATAACCTATAGAGTTAGCAAGCAAAAGGCAAGGAAATGAATTAGAGGCCTATGGAAACATTTTAAGATGATGTTTAGAGATTATTTTGACATGGACCAAAATTTATAAGTCTTCATAGATTCTTGAGACCAAATAGGGAATCCTAAACCCATAGGTATGTAAATAAACCTATTAGGTCTTGATTAGGCCTATTGCCTAAAAGAGGTGTATTTCATTTCATAACATAATATGAACATTAAAAATAATTTTAAAAATTTAATGTGGATTTATAAGGTGTGTTATATCCCTTTGTTTTCATAATAGGCCATAGATAAGCTATTTCTTGGCTTAGGAACATCATAGGGTATGCAAAATCAAGATAGAAGCTCGAGAAGGCAAGTTTGGAAGTTTGTAACTATACAAACACATAGCATGGGATCTAGAGGAGATAGGATGTGTTGAGGATGGTCTAAAAAAAAAATTTAGTGAATTTTTTTTAGGTTTCCAATGTCATAACCTTATAAATAATTCTTAGATATCAAAACCACATAAAACCCTTGCTAGTGACCTAATGGGAAAGATGAAGAAGGAGAGGCATCTAGGAGGGATATAATGACTTGGGAGATGATTGGAACTTGTATATAACTCTCTATATATCTTTACCTTTAGACTTTCTTCCACCCTACTTGTATAGACAAGGTGTAAAACTAGCTTTCTTGATAATTTTATGTGTTGTGCAAGTACAAAAAGGTTTCAAAAGATGAAATTAACTTTGGGAAGAATAATAGGACCTAATATAACTCTACATGTTCATTTATTGCCTCAAATAAGTTAAAAATTTCCTATTATAACACCTTCATCTCATCCAATCCAAAATGGCATAGTGAATAAGGAGTGATCACCAAGTGAGAAGATGAAAACACCAAGTGGGAGGCCTTTTAAGATCTACGTGATAAATATATAGATATGAAGACCCTTGAAAAGTGTCCTATTATGTTTTGGAGACTATTTCCATGTGAAAATTCATTTCAAATATTGTACATTAAAATTTTATAGACCCCCTTTTTTCAGAGTATAAATACATGATTTATCTATACTTGTATATGTGTCTTGTCATCACCCATGATTAATGGAGACCCATTATGGGTTAACTTGGCCCATGGTTTTGGTACCCATTGTTTTTTAAAACCACTATATAATTTACCTATTAATTTAATTATATATATGGACATATATTAAGAAATACATCGTAATTACTGAGTTTGAGAAGGTGAACAGAGTGTGTGAATTCAAGAGAGTTTGTTGAGCATAGTTCCAAATAATATTTGTGCATTGTAATTGTGAGTAGACTAATTTGAGATTGTATTGTACTATTTTTGGCCTATAGTAAAATTTGATCAAGTGTTTCTTGGTGGATGTAGCCCACATCAGGTGAACCACATTAAATCCTATCTTCTTGTTGTGTATTTTAATTTTTGTTCTTATATATCTCTTTTTATTGAGATTATATGAAATTGTTACACATTAATCTATGATTTATTCCTAAATTTTCATACACTCCATTTTAAGGATTGGTTTGTAAAACTAAAGACCTCTTTGGTGCCAAGTGTGAAGGGTGAGTGAAACTAGAGTAATTATGACTGCAGGTAGTGATAACTCATGTCTATAAGAATATTAGTGATTAGGGACACAATCAATGCATGTTGGGGATTTTTTATAAACCCCCCTTCATATTTCAATCATATCATCTATCCCTATTATGTTTTATAGCACTCAAAGAAGGCCAAATGATGAAGGAATTTTTCAAGGAGCAAGTTGAAGAATTTTATGCCACATTTCAGGAGTTTCATGATTTGAGGTACATTTTCCCAAGTATACCTTGCATGGTTTGTTCCATATTCATTTCTCTTATAGATGTAATTCCTTTTCTCAATTGACAAGTGTTTTTGTGACTCTTGGACTTCATTCTCCTCTTTCCTCTCTCACATTCTATAAGTACTAGCCATTTTGACTCTTATATTCTAATTTCAAACCATGTATGGTGAATCCCTATTGGTTTTTTGTTTTACTTTGCCTTTTAAAAATAAATACAATCTATTTTGATTTCATATATCATATTTTTAAAGTGTGTGAAGAGATTTATAGTGAAGAGTTAAGAGATATTCATCTACCCTTGTTTTCTCTCACTCCTTCCATGTTTGATGCAAGTTTTTCCACTCTAGTAGGTCATATCAAGTTTTTTCAAGTGTATGGATTTGTTTTAAAGTGTAAAATTATCTTTATTTTCTGAAACTTATTTATGGTTCACTCACCTTGAATAGCCCTCATGCATATCACCTCCATATTGACATACTAATGTTAGAGCATTCTAGGAGTTTGAAACTATTATTGTAACTCTTGTTGCTTAGTGAAAAAGGTATGATGGTCTTTTGGAAATCCTTATGGTGTATCACCCCCTTAGATTATATTTATTTCATACATACTTATATCCCTTTTCCATAATCTATCAATAGTATAGATTATAAGCACTTCAAGGAAACTTTAGGGAGCTAGCCCTTAAATATAGAGGTTTACTTCTACCATAAGTAAACCCACATACCTAGAAGTATTCTCATGTTGCCAAAATATTATAGTAGGCTTGAATAACCTTATATATGGTGCAATATTTGGTGACAATAGTGACTTTTTTCCAAACATGAACTATATTAGAAACCCATTTAGAATAATCTATTGGTTTGATAAATTTAGCATCACGAAGTTTAATAATTTATTTGTGACATAAGGTGGAAACCTCAAGTGAAAATTTACATTTTTTTTAATACATAGGTTTTACATCAAGACAAGTGATGATGTTATGTACAATAATGCTAGGATCAATACTAGGCATGTTCTTACAGAACCAAGAAAATATCTCACTATATTTATTAAAAAATATAGTTATCATGTTTAGTAAGTGAGAGTTTACTAGAGATGGTGATATGTCAAGGGCATGATGTATTACCATATTCAATGTGAATGGTCTCTTTGATAGCATAGCATTTCCATCTTGGAAATTAGATTAGTTTTAGGGTCAATGCTAGCGATCAAGTTATTGAAACAAGGGGTTGTGTTTTTGAAATTATCAAGTTTGTGATGTTTCTAAGGAAGTTGAGGTTCTTGGGCATGAAGTAATTTGAGAATAGAGTCATCACTATGTAGAGTGGGAAAAGAAACATAATACTCAAAATCTACTTCAAGATCAATAGTTTGATTACCAGGGTGATCATATTCAAAATATATCTAATGGACTTCGATGGCCTTGGCATCTAATATAATCTTGGGATTAGGAGAAGTAGATGGATCATAATGGATTGGTGTATCATTATTTTATTTATGAAGGAAGAATCAAATATAGTGATGGGATATATAGGTGATAGAAAAGATGCAAGAATCTTTGGAGGTTCAAAAGGTATGATTTGTTCTACCACCCAAAGAGCACCAAGAAGTGGAGAATTACTAAGAGGTACATGACCTTTAGGATATAATTCAGGATCCATGAAAATGCTATGAACATCTTGATTGAAAGCATGTATTTGAGCTAAAGCCTTATGATAATTTTTAACACCCAAGTCTCTAGATTGAGATTGGTCCATTATGTATTTATCATCATTGGTTAAAGAAATGGTACATGCTTGAGATATAAGGGGGGTTTTAGAAGGTGAAATCCAAATATTACTAAATTTTCATGGAGAAATGATGAGATTATCTTGAACTAATTTGGCCACTCCATATTCATTCCATGTGAAGGAATTTTCACATAAAAAAGGCTCATGAGTATTGCTTAGAGGGGGAAAATCAATGATCTCATTTACGAGAGGAATAATATATTCACAAGGTAATAAAGAAGGAGGAATCCACTCCAATATTTAGGGAGATAGATTGGTAGTGTTTCAAGTATGTTGCAAGTCATTAGGTTCATCATCATCTGAGTCAACAAGAGTGACTTGTAAATCTAGATTGATGTTGATAAACTTAGGTAAGGGAGCACTATTGATGGTAGGGATGGTAGGAATATGGTATTGAGATTTTGGATTATGAATTTGAATACTCCAAGGGTTGAGATCAACCTCATGCTTATATAGTTTTACATTATGTAAGAATTTAATGTAGTGGCTACTAAAATAGGTGATGGCCCTCATTCTATGAGTCCATGGGCGACCAAAGAGTATGTTAAAAGATAAAGGCAAATTAAGGACCATAAGTTTAGTTTAAATAGTCTTAGGTCCAATTATTAGGGAAATCCAAATACGACCAAATGGATTTTGATTAGTTTTATCAAATCCATGACAATTAAGGTGGGTTTGATTGAGATGATCCTTATTATAACTAAGTTGTTGGATAATCCATAAAGATGTCACATTAATACCATAGCCTTCATCAACTAATAATTTAAAGATGAGGGTAGTATTAATGGTTATTTAATGAATAGTGGTGGATCATCGGTGTGAAAATGGATTTCATTATTAATCATGTCTTCTTCAATAAATTTAATAGATGGTTTGGAAGAAGAACACATGGATTCAATTATATGCATGTTGGTAGTTTGAGGTTCGATAGAGGGTGGTTCTTCATATATAGGAGATGGATATTAAATTTATTATAATTATTTCATAAATAACTTATGCTGATAAGGGGAAGTATGAACTAACTCCATAAGTAGAATCTTATGAGGCATGGAGTTGATTTATTTAAGAAATTTCCAATGGGATTTAGAAGATGAAACAGTGCGAGTTTTTGAAGATAAGGTAGACTTTGAAGGAATTGAAGTTATTGGGGGTTTGGAAGAATGAGGTGGTTCCTCAAGGGATTTTGAAGCTAAATTAGTGGTTTTAGTATCTTTTAAAAGTTGTTATTTTAAATATGGTTTCTTAGGTTTTGTGATAAGATCTTAGTGAGCTAGCTTGTGATGATAATTGGCCTTAGCCGTGTTAACATATTGAGAATTATTGTAATATCGATCATAGTCAACATAAATAAAACAATAATCCTTGGTATTTTGTTGATTATTTGTTATGGAAAAATATTTTTGGTTATTATAAGAAGCTTTGGAATCTTGTCATTTTTAAAAAGTAGTGTTATACTCTTCATGATGAAGATTGGTTATGGCATTGTGATTCAAGGAATCATTAAGCACATAAGAGACAATAAATTTAGTAAGACCTTTAAAAGATTCATGAGAATGACCAATATTGGCATGGAACCAACAAAATTGATTAGGTTCATACCACTTGGGTGATTATTAGGATAAGTAAAGGGTTTAGATGGAGGTAAAAATTGTTTCATTTGCTACACAGTTAGTGGTATGTCAAAAGATGAGGAAGTGTCAGCTTTGGGCAACTCCAAGTTTAGTTTGAGGAGTATTATTGGTGATTGAATTAGTATAAGTTTGAAAATATCATTTAAATAATTTGGGATTAGGTCCAAATTGCTTCATGAGGAAGTCTTGACATTTAGCTTGGTCAAGATCTTCATTAAGTGTTTAGGGAACAAAAGTATGAACCTTATATTGAAGTGAAGGAGTTAAAGTAGTGATAAAGAGTTTTAAAAAAATCTCTTTAGTCATGTTGGGGTCAGATTTATGGGCTAGACATTTCAATAATTTGATAAAATTATGAGCTGAGTTGGTGGGAGAGTGCTTAGCATTGATGAAATAACTAAGGCAATTTTTAGGAAGATCATTATGTTAAAACTCTTTGACTAAAGGATTGACTAAATCTTCAATTTTATAAATGGAATGTTTGGAAAGTTAGTTATACCATTCCAATATATCTCCAGTGAAGGTTTTAACTATAATTTTATTTTTGGTGAAATTATTAGTTTCGATTCACTCTTTGTAAAGATTACCAAAGGTTTCGAGAAATGATGTAGGGTCTTTATTCCCATCATACTTGATAGTTGGAGACATATTACCAATATAAATGGACATGATGAAAGGAGGTAATGGATCATTTTGGATGTTTTGAATCATTTTTTATTTATGATTGGTTAAGGAATAGCATTTCCTAAGGCATCTCTAAGAGGTAGAGGTATAAAATTTGGGTTGGCTTGAGGATTGAGAGTTGGAGGTTGATTAGCCATATTAATAAAATTAAATTGTAATTGCATCATTTGAGAGGTGTTAAAATTTTTCATTATGTTCATTTGTTGTATGACTTGTGCAAGAAGTTAAGTCATATCAATTGGTGGGTTGGTGTAATTGGATAGACTTATGTCAATTGCTCCCACATTATGCTAAAGAGTTTGAATATGAGAATTATATTGATATGTATAAAAATGATTAGATCCATATACTTCATCTTGAGGTGTGATTTAAACCATGTTACAAGCCATAGATGGATGGGAAGAGGTACTCCAAGAGTGAGGGTTCTCTTAGGAGGAAAAGAGAGGGAGAAATGAACATCCCATATACTATCTAAATGGATTTAGGTTATCCTAGAATATTTTGATAGGGGATTTCATTATGAATTGATAAAATGAATAGAATGATAAGAAAGGAAAAATAGAGAACTGAGTCAAATGAACAAGACAGGCAGTAAGAGTATAGAGTCAACTGGGTCGACCTCGTATTACAAAATTAAGAAAAAATAGAGTCTGATAAGAGTATAGAGTTGACTAGGTTGACCTAGTACTATAATCTAATTGGTAAAAATAGATATATAGTAAATTGGGTCGACCTAGTACTATAAGTAAGAAGGAAAAATAGTCTATAAGAGACTGTTTGAAATAGAATGATAGTGTATTGAAAAATAAAAAAATATTTTGTAATGTGCTTTAAAATCAAGAAATTAAAGCACACAAAAAATCAATTGGGTCAATAAGTATGATCTAATGAGGCACACAACACAAAACCTTGCACCAACATTAGTCAATGCAAGTATTTTAAATACAACATACAATAAACAAAGAGTAAGCAATCTAAAAAGTAAATGCTAAGTGGTCATCTTGAATGTTGTTAGATTATAAAATGTTATTTTAAGTGTGATAGGGGAGTTGGATAGAAATAAGGAACTAAAAAAAATCTATGGATGGTTTCAAGATGTTTCAGATGAAAGGGATCTATGTTGGCAATGGTGTTGGCTTGTTATTGGGGCGTAACCCCTCACTTCACAATCCCATAATGATAAGGGTGTTGGGTGTTTTTTCAATATATACCATTAACCATGTATTTATACGTGGCCAAAAAATCAAATTAGCTTCCCCCTTGGTGATGAAATCCAAGTAGGTAAGCATTGGGTAGACAAATGTTTAAATGCATTTTGAAATTATATGATTTGGTAGTGTGTGCAAGAAAGATAAAAATAGTGTAACTAAATGGTATATTGAAAAACCACCTAATTGGACTATGTGAGCTATTCTAAACATGAAAAAAATTGAAAGTGAAAGTGTGAAGTAATTACTAGCATACAGTTGTTAATTTATAATTTGAAACATAGTATAGAGTTAATTCAGATGATAGTGTATGCAAACATCATAGAGTAAAGTCAACAGTGTCATTACTATACTATAAAATCAAGGGTCCTTAATAACTAAGTCGACCAAGTTGAACTAGTATTTGAGATAGAACATAGAATGTAAAACTTGGTCGACCAAGTTGACCTAGTTTGTTGTATGATGGAAGTTTGAAAGACTACAAACTTTGCAAAATATAACTATAAGGAAGAATTGAAATGAAAGAGAAAGAAAGGTACCTTGGTGGGTTGAAAGATGCTAAGGAATGTGAAATTCTTGTTGAAGTGCCTTAAATGTTACTTGAAAATTATACCAACTATGTCGATTGCATTGACCTAGTACTGTAATTCCCTATTTGATAAAGCCTATTAAGATGACTAAATCGACCTGGTTGACCTAATATGTTTTCTAGAAGTTGTCTTGAATACCATGTCAACCTGTTTGATCTAGTTTGTTGTCTGGAAGTGAATAAGAGTATTATGTCAACTTATTTGACCCAATAACCTATATCTGATCAATACTTACACAAAAATAATAGAGTCATTTTTGATATGATTGTGTGTCAAACCTATCCACAAAAGTTAAAAATTATACTGGCCTTGTTGACCTAGTATCACAAATATAGAAAAATAATAAATAAAATGATAGAAAATGAAAAATGTGAAATAAAACTTGCAAGGGTTAGATTCACATTGAGTTCACTTGAATGTATATAATCAAAAATGCATTATATCTATAAATCATTCCTTGTTAGTTTATTTAAGTCAAGTCCAACTTTAGCACTGAAGTCTAACCCAACATGCTATCATGTTGGTCCTTTCATGCAAGATTTGGGTCTTTCATGCTCATTAAAATTTCATGATAGTACACTGGTTCCCATATATTTTATCACACAATCTAGATAACTTATTCATAATCTTCTCTTTATATCAATTAAATGAAGTTTGTATACAAGCATAAACATACTACTTTAATCCTATGAGTTATAAGTTTGATTTATATCATCATGTAGATTATAGTCATCTTATATTAGTATTAAGTGCCTAGAAAATAAAAGAAGATAAGGTATCTCTTATAAAAGTCAACACTTAGTTCATACCATCACTCATAACATAAATTGATATAACCTGTTATGTCATTTATTAAGCGTAAAGATCTATTACAATGTCAATCTATAATTCATCCATTCATCCATTATATTATCCCCACAATGATTTATAATATGGGTATTTATACTTGTTTTTCTCTAACCAAGTGTATATAATCATTAATGCATGAAGAGTTAGCCAATTAATTCTCAATAGACTAAGAGTCTTGGTGCTTAACAATTAGTTCTTCCTAAAGATCTGGGCCTATGCACCCCCTATATCCTCATTCTATGTTATCTTAGTTTCCATGTGTTCTTCTCCTTGTGGTCTCATTTAAAAATTCCTATTAATAAGATCAGAGTGACCCATTTGAACCATTATTCTAAGTACTCCCACTTCCCATGCACTCCCCTAGTCTTCCACTTTTGTTCTAAGTCCTACGTCTTTAGGTTCCTTATGACTCATTCTCTCTTGACTGGGTTATCTCATGTTGGTTCCTTCACTAAATTGTCCTCTTGTACCCCTTAGGTTCCATGATATGGTACTTTTGTGCCTAATATTTTTGCACCATAAACCTTCTATTTCATGGTTCTCCTCCACCATGGTTCTCCTGTGTTGTGTCAGTTATGTGCCAAAATGAGACAACACTTAGTCAAAATTTTGGAGCCAACATCTCCCCACACTATGCTCTTAGTCCATATAAGACTAAGCGATGATAACATCCTCCAAAAATTTAGGGCTCAATTGTTTGAGTTCATTCTTTATATTACCCCAATGGGACAATGCCTTTAAAACATTTGTTGTTATTTCTTCTATGGTTCCTTTTATTTTTATCACCTCGAGTTGATTGGGGATTCCATCAGCCTTCTTATCTTGTTCATCCAAGGATACAGTGGCCTAATTCTAGACATCTTCAAGTGTAGAGACCCTCCTTATCAATCAATCCTTAGAGGGTTACAAAATTTACATTCAATTGTTGGTAATGTTTATTAATGGCTTCCTCCATCATCTCCACATCTTTGAAGGCTTTTATGCACTTAGAGTGGTCTTTTATTAAAAGCATAACATCAGCCAGTTGTTATTTTTGTACTTCTTTATCTTGGAGCTAAGCCTCCAAAACTTTATTAGGGCATGCTAATTATTCAAAAATGCCATCAAAAATAGGTATAACTACCCCAACTCTCTTTATGGCATGCTTTTAGATGTCTACAACAATGGTGAACTATTTAGCCAGTTCTAACCCTTTGTCACATGGTGTGGGTTACTCCTTGTATTATTTGATCAATAGTTCCACCAAGGTCTCCATCTTTCCTATGGCATCCCCATCAAGGCTTACAC
This sequence comes from Torreya grandis, assembly GCA_037957365.1. Lineage (NCBI taxonomy): Eukaryota > Viridiplantae > Streptophyta > Pinopsida > Cupressales > Taxaceae > Torreya > Torreya grandis. The sequence goes on along the minus strand of JARHVA010001023.1, from coordinate 3,032,018 downwards.
CATCTGTAAGCACTGGATATTCATTAAAAATTGTTTTACAAATGTTTAATACCCTTGCTTTGTCCTATGTGGCCTCTTAAAGATATTTTTTAATGTGGCCACTTCCTTGATAAGTCTTTATTTCTCTATAACCTCTTTATTATACATACCAACAACTCTATCATGTTTCCTTTTGACTGTGTATGTTTCATAATCCAAAAAAATATTTTAGCACGTTATTTCCATGCCTAACTTCAAAAATGTGGCACTTTCTAGAATAGGGGATATCTTTTTTGGATCTACCCATAGTGGTTTCAGTAACACTAGAGCATCCAATCCCAAGGAAAGGTTATCTTGTGAGAGTTCAAACTCACATTCCTCATTGTACATATCAAGTAAGAAGGACATTTGATTCTTTGTATAATGATTTAAATCCTTGGGGATATAGTGTGGCCAAATATAGAACATCTTTTCATGAATGTCAAACTAATAATGTTAGTTTGCATTTCCTGTTACACCTTCATCATGCCCCTCTAAAGTCTCAATTGGCCCCTTCCCCTTATTAGGGTTACACTCGAGCTTAACCCCCTCATTACTATCAGGGGCCATTTCAATTTCTTCACCATCCCCCTCCTCACCATATTGTGTTTTAGCATCAATTAGGGAATCATAAGAGGTGGCTTTCTCCTCATGTACTGGAGAGGGAGTTCTCTTGAATCTGAACCTGAGCTATGGACCTGTACCTCAGGGAATTCTTATTGGGGTGCTTACCTTGGGCATTATTGGTGGGCATATCTTAGAGTATAAGTATTTGGGGGAGATGGTGGATGAAGAGAATGTGGGGGTGAGGAAAGTGGAGGTGGAGGTGGAGAAAGTGGTGGAGAAAGAGGGGGAGTAGGCTGAGGAGATGAAGGGTAGAGAAGAAAGAATTATTGAGGTGTAGAGCATGAAGGAGATAGAAAAGTGTGAGGGGGAGATAGGGATAAACATGGAAATAGTGATGTAAATAGTGAAGGGTGAGGTGGAGGTGGTGCAAAGGGATGGGGTTGTATAGGTCTAGATGACTGTGCCTCTATAGTCTTTTATTTTTCTAGGGGTCATGGTGCACACTTGTGCTAGTACCCACATCTGATCACTTATTCTTCTTCAAAAGTGGCACTAAAGGAAGTTTATCCTTAGGGTCTCTACCTTGTGGGTTATTTTAGGGGTGGAACATGTCGAATAGTTTATGATATTTCTTCCCAACTAATGTTTTTTTGACCTATATATCAGTCATGTTTGTCTCTAACTTCTCCACATAGGCCTTCTTGCATGGATAAACATATAACTTATGGAGAGTGTGAATCTTTAAATCAATCCTTTCAGCCTACAAGATGATATATTTGCATCATATACACTATTAAAAAATTTATGAAGTATGACATCAATAATTAATATGATATCTTAAGTCATAATGAGAGCTCTTTTGATGGGTTCATTTAGATCTTATGAGAGAGAAGTGTTGCTTTACAATAAATTGTGCATGTTTTACAACCAAATGGGGTAAATCCTTGGGGATGTACCACTAATCCCTAATCACCACCTTCATCCCATCAAAATATTACCTCATCTTTATCTTGTATGATGGGGTGATGTGGCCAGGTCAAGTGAACACCTTATAGCACTCAGTAGGGGACTTTTGTGTGGGAGGGTACACCCACTTTAGCATCTTAAAACTAAAGTTTGGTAACATAATTTCATCAAAAAAAATAAGAGGATCACCCCCATGGAAACCTATACTTTAGCTCTTGATGAGAATTCTCTATGTCTTTAACAATCTTTTGGGTGAAGTATATGGCCTAGTCATACTTCAGTCCTTGTAAAACTTGATGAGCGATGTAGAGGTGTGTTATGCCCACCTCTTTCTAATGATTGGTCCCTTTGATCTTGTTCGATATGACATACACTTTAAATCATAGGGTGGGATATTCAAAGTTCTTAATGTGCATGTAATACCCTTACTTTTGATACATTAGCATCATGATGGTCTTTTATATCTCCTTAGTGTCAGCCAAGTCATTAATTACACTTAGTCTTGAGCACTGTAGTCTCATGACCCTATTGATTCTTTCAAGGGTGTTCTTCATGATACACCTATTGAAGTAGATTTAATCCTCATGGATGTGAAAAAGGATGAATTCAACTACCTCTATGGGCTTACCAAAATAGGGCAGGTTAAATAGCTAGAATAATCCTGTAGTGACTAGCTGGTTAAAGATTGTGAGGTCATATACTAGTTAGTTCTTGGTGTTGGTGGTCTCCACCTAATAATCATTTTGGAGCTCAAATTTTTTTTAATTTTGGAAATGGTTGTAATAAAAATGGTACAATTAGAGACCTTGGATACCTAGTTCTCCATGTGCAACACCAAATCTATATATTGTATCTCTTTAATAAATAAAGAAGGAGGTGGGGATGATTGGGCCTACTTCACCTTGCACACCATGCTTTCCTTTCCTTATTCCACACATTATTCCTCTTTTCCTCCCATGCTATATACTTTTTATTCTCTACTCTATACTTGTTATTCAGGGATCACTTCCCTAATTAGAACCCAAACTCTTTTGCTCACCTCTTTCTCTTCAGGTATTATTGGCAAGGTCTCAATTCTCTTGGCATTTTTCTTAGGTCACATTATCCTTCAAGGAGCCTGAAAGTTAAAACATTGCCATCCAATTTTTCCAAAGGAATATATTTTATATATTAAAGCTTTGGCTTTTTGAGCTTAAGCATCCTTTAATGGTGGACTTGTAACTTATAAATCTTGAAACTAAATATTTTCCCACCAAACCAGAGTTGGAATCTCTCTTCTCAACTTGGTAATGACCTATGTGGATTGCTAAGGATGTGAAAAGTCTTTGATTTACTTAGGATTTAATTTTCTCAAATTTGGTAGTCACTTGATCTTTGACTCTATTAATTCAAAAATAAATGCAAAGGTAAAGTATGAAATGGGTTTAACTCGTCTATTTATAAGCTCTAAGAGGGGTTTACCCTCATTAATGCCTTTCTATCACCCATCACTTTATAGAATTTAATGTAGATCTTTAATGGTTGCCACATTTGGATACTTGTTTTTTAAAATTAATGCATTAATGATATTATCCCATCATGCCATTATCATGTTTTATTTTCACAACTATTCTTTTTGCATTGATGGCATGTCACATCTTGTGCCTTTCTTTGAAGTGGATGATAGTTGTGTCCCATACTTTTTATGAGATGGGAGACAACTGTCTCTTTTAAATTTATAACTTGTGATGAGAACCTTACCCCTTCAGTACTTAAATATCTCATGCACCTTTAGTACCTTACATGCCCTTAAAAACTTGTGCACCCATGTAACTCACATGTCTATGTAACTTTCACACTTTATATTTAACTTTTTGAATGTGACTTCTTACCTCACACTAAAACATATCATGGTCCTCCATGAAAAGAACAAAAACTTTTTAAAAAATTATAAAAAGTGAAATTTGTGCACAATAAAGGTAATGCTTTTTCTAAAAGCAGTCAATCCTGAACTAATGGCATAAGGATTATTGATTACAAAAACTTTAGTGAGTTTGAAGTGAAATACGACCTAAGTTGGCTTCCATTATAGTTCCCAAAAAGGAAATGACCATCCATCTTTTATAATCGACATGCTTCAGTAGGTCTAATTCTATTTATTATAAAATTTCCATCATAGTGTATGTGGAACTTTCCTAGGTGTCGTGTGAACTTAGATTCATATAATAAGACCTTCATTCTTGGATAAAATGTTTTATCCTTTATATAGCAATCATGTCATGCCTTCTGCTTGTGTTTTTTTACACCATGGCTCTAATGAGTGAGGAATTGAGCCTTCTTGAGTTGTAATAAAGTATCCAAGGATGCTTTTAAATATTATTCTTCATCTAGTTATCCTACATGTGTGATATGCAGAGATATTACTAGGAACTCCACTAGTAGGATTGCTTCCTTACCATATACAAAGTTGAATGGCATGCTTTTATTTAGGCACTTATAGGTTATTCAATAATCCCATAAAATAGTAGATACCCTATCATCCCAATATATTTAGCCAATGTTATAGATATTTTTCAAAGTGGTTCTTAGGATTTTGTTTAAATCTCTAGTATTTTTGTTGGCATATGGAGGATAGGGTGTTATTTTGTGGTATGTGATCATGAACTTTGTTAGCAAGATGAAAATTATCTCATTCAAGAAGTGGGTTCTATGATCATTTATAAAACTTAGGGGGCATCCAAACTGAGTTATGACATTTTCCTAGATGAACCTCATAGAAGTATTAGCATTGAAATCCTTTGTTGATATAGCTTTAGTCTAGCATGTAAGATAGTCAATTGCTACAATGATGTACAACAAACTTATCAATCATCCTACTAGAGTGATGGGACCAACAAAATCAATAGCCCATTTTTTAAAGGGTTCTTGAGAAGATACAAGTCATAAAGGTATAACATCTCTTTGATTAGGTTTTCCTACATGTTGACACACATCAAAATACTTAAAATATACTTTAGCATATTGGAAGAGAGTTGGCCACCATAGTCTAGCTAGCAAAACCTTTCATGTGGTAGCCTTTCCAAAATAGTCTCCAATATCAATAGTTTCATGAACTTCATGAAGTACCTCAAGGTGCTCATGTTTGATCACACAACATTGAAGAGCTTCATTATGACCCATTTTGTAAAGATCACCTGTTATAAGCTAAAAAGGCATGATGTGAACCATGAGTTACTTCTTGGCTTATGAGGTGAGATATTCAGGTGTAGAACTAGTGGTTAAGAATGTTGTAATGTCTTCAAATTATTTAGGCACCCATGTCATGTATAAAATATATATAACAAGAAGGTAATCCTATATAGTATATGGTGGTTATCCATTCTCAATTCATGATAGGTGGTTAAGTCCATAATTGGCTTTCCTAGGTTTCACCATCACTAAAAACTAGAATTCTTGGAACAAAATAATCAAGAAATAGATCCATCCATGTAGTATGGCTTTATTGACAAGGTACTTAAAATCCTCATGATATGTGTAAAAAATAAAAGGAGTGGATAATAGGTACTATTTAAACTTCTATAAAGCATAGACCATTGATAGTGCTTCGTACTCCATAGTGGTGTAGTTTATTTCAGCTAGTGTGAGATTTCTACTAGAAAAATAGATTGGGTGATCCAGGTGACCTTTACCTAGTTATGAAAGAATCACACCAATGACCATACCAGATGCATCAAAATGGACATAAAATGGCTTCATCCAATCAGCGAATTGGGGAATAGGAATAGTGACCAACTTTTCCTTGAGTGTTTCAAAATCCTCCTTACAAGAGAAATTCCATATGAAATGTTCATTTTGCTTTAGAAACTCATCCATGGGCATGATAATCTTTTCATAACCATGATTAAAGTTTATATAATAACCCATGTGGCCTAGAAAGGTGCAGACCTCAAGTTGAGTCTTGGGTACTAGAAGGTGAAGAATAATAAATACCCTCATTGGGTCTAGCAAGAGTACTTCCTTACAAATAATATGCCCCAGGAGTACACCAAAAGGTGTCATAAATATGAGAGTTGTAAGACTTGATAGTGCTCAAACATAAGTTTGAGGTTAGTGCAATGGTCCTTAACCAAACCATATATTGTCTAGTTGTCCAAATAGACTTGGAGGAACTTATGGATGAAGTCCTTAAAGGCTTCAATTGCTATTCATGAAAACATTAGTGGGGTATTTTTTAACCCAAAAGGCATAATAGTATAGGAAAATGATCCCCATTCAATGGTTAAGGTTATCTTGGGCTAGTCTTTTTTAGCTATTTAGACCTGATGGTACCCTAAGAATCCATCTATGGAGTACACTTCAAAACCAATACTAGCTTTAAGGATTACCTCATGAATGGTGTTGGAAAGGGATTTTTTACACAAGATGCATTAATCACTTAGTAGCCACATAGATATGGATGCATCCATTCTTTTTGATACTAATCACCATAGAACTAACCCATTTAGATTCAATAATGGGAGTAATTATTTTGGCATGGACCATACTATCAATCTCCTCTCTAACATGTGCCTAGAGATTAAGATTCATCCTATATGGGTTTTTTTTCACTAGTTGAGCATCATCAATTAGCTTGATGTGCATATTCCTTAAGGATGGGTGGACTTCTTTTGTTTCACTATATTTATTTGGGAAGACATCCTAATATTCTTTTAGTAATTTAAAGAATTTTGCAATCTCTATGTCAGTCCAATAGTTTCCTATTATATCCATCTTTGGTTCTTGGTTCAAGCCAATATTGCATTGAATAGTTTGAATAAGCCCATGATAGGGGTTATCTATATCATTACTTGTGTCATGAATAGTTCTTATGCCAACTTTTGTAGGAATATCTAAATAGTTGGACATTGGGTCAAGTGGAGTAGATCCTTCTCCTTCATCTACTTAGAAGATAAGATTTTGTTTTCCTGGATGAATATTTTCACATCGGTCCTAATCAAGGACTAGTGTGGGTGTAGGAGCTAGGTGTGTCAAAAGATTGTGGAATAAGCATAGGGGCTCCTCAAGGTCTTGATGGATAATCCTCAGACATTCTTCCATATGACAGTGTTGACTTCATGGTCTCCTTTAGTAGATTCCAAAACTTAGTACCCATGTGTCACTCTTAATGAACATACCATGTTCATGCCCAAGTATGTAAAGTCCAATAAAATTCATATAGCCATAAGTATTCTAGTAAGTATGGCTCATCGTTTCACCACATCTTTTCATAAGTTTAAATATGGGGCTCAAGGGATCTTATTTTGCTATAGCTAATTACTCCCTTTAATTTATTATCATGATGAAATCAATAGTGTAAGTTTGAGTGTACCTGATCCCACTGGGGGAGTCATTCATAATGGTTTCTCCACCATCATGCAGCTATGCCATTAAATAGATGAACCAAAGATGAAAGATGATCTTCATTAGTATTGTAAAATTCATCAATGTGCTGGATGAAGTCTTGGGCTTCCATCTACACATAGAACCTTAGAGCCTCATCAAGTACTTCAAGTGGGGTTTCTATGATAGGTCCCATCATGACATGACTAGTGATAAGATGAACAAACCTATGTCATTTATTAAATGGGTGTAGCACATTTTCTTGGTTGTTGATGGTACTCTATACTCTATTAGTTAGGGCACAATCACCATGAGCCCAATAATTACATGCATTGCTTGTGGTGTCAGAAATGAACCAATTATCTAACCATCAAAGAATGCCATCTAGAGTGGGATCTCATTGCTCATCATTCCTTATAGTAATGTTATAGATATGGTTTATATCTTCATCAACATGAATAGGCTCTATGTAAGGGGGTCCTTGTACTTGATCTAGTGGTATTACAACACATTGTACACAATTTTCAAAACTAATGTTGCACTTCTTGAAGCTCATTTTAACATTATTATCATAGCACCAAGGTCTTCCCAATATAATTTGGTAATCATTAGCTTTAGCTAGCTCTAAAACCTCAAAATCTACTTTGAATGGTACTCTAAGTACATCAACCATTACATTCTTGAGTACTCCAATAAGGTGCATGCAAATCTTATTTTCCATGAATAAAACATGAGGTGAAGGCTATAATGTTAGACTAGACATTTTATGACAAGTGTACTTGGTGATAACATTGACCTCTGCATTGGTGTCTACTAGTATGTCTTGAATGACCCATCCATTGATGGAAGTATTAACCAATATTTCTCTATCTTTTAGGGGAGTAGAGGAACTAAGACTATCTTGTCATCGAGCATGATTTAAATAGTGATCCTCACTTTGCCTAATGATGTGAGGGTGAACCTAATTTGGTATTTGGGCTTGAATCTTAAGCCAATCACTGAGTTATGGGATAATATCCTCATCTAGCGTACACTTGCATATTTCTTGGAAGTTGTCCCATGCCACAAGTCAAGGTTTAGTTTTCCTTTACACAACAACATGCTATGTTAGATCCTTGTCTTTGAGGAACTGAATCTCTCCCTAAATTTTGCATACAAGTTCCATCATATCTTGGAGGACATCTTTTTTCTAATAAACATCATGATACTTTCTAGTTCATGGTTCTTCCCATTGCATTTTCTCGATAGGATTAGTTGTCGATTGTGTTTCTCCCCCACTGTGAGTGGTAATGTTGACATGTTGAACTATGGGGATGGTTTGGCATGTGTACCATTGTATTTTATTAATTTGAATCATATTGATGCCCTTTTTATTTATCTCCTTGGTGATAATTACATATAAGTCAAGACACTCTTTCAGTTGGTGGTCCTTTTTATAGAAAGTACATGTTAGGTAATCTAGGCAATCCCTTTGATAGTGGTTTGGAGACCCACATTTGTAATAGGTTCTGGGTGGGAAATGACCACCTCCTCATCCTCTCCCTCTTCCTCATCCATGGTAGCCACCATTTTCTTAAATATTTTCTAGTGAGGTTTGGCACATGTTGTGCACTCAAGCTTCATTAATGTCACTAATCAAATGGTAGTCATTAGTGTCATGAGTATAAGCATCAAAAATATTACATTAGTCATACACCTTAGTGTGTGTAGCTCTATATATAAGAGGATGAGAGTGGACATCATATTCCTCATGGTATATTTCACATGTTTATTTAAGTACTAAACATATGTTCTTGTGAAGATAATTACGCTATATATGCCCTTCATTTTCATAGTTAGTGCACCAAACACCACTACATGTTTCATGTGCATTATTGTCCATCAACATCTCAAGTTATGATTCCATGGAATCTATCTTTGCTTCCATAAAGGGACTGATCCTAGTGTTAATGCTTCAAACTACCTTAGCATGGAGAATAGCTTCCAAAGCCTCATATGGGCTAGTGAATGTTTGTTGAGATAAGGTTCATTGAAAGGGTAGTAACAATCTACCCATAAACCATTGTGTGTGTTGATCAACACTAATTTCAAACGATAGTCTAGACAATAATGTTTTGAATATTACATCATATTCATGCACATTTTTTGTAAGTACTTTCTTTATGCCCTTTAATGCTACTATGCTCTATTACTTAAATTCAAGAATGTCAAATTCCTATAGGAAGGTTATTTTGAACTGATCAAAGTCAACCACCACTTGTTGAGGGTCAAACTTCTAATATCAATTGTGTGCACACTCTAAAATTATAGTTGTGAACTATGTGTCCTTATGTTTAGAAGATGTGATGCCCTGCACCCTCCAAATTAGTTGTGGACATGCTCTATTGCATTAACAACTAGGTATTCAAGTAAGTGTGGTGTCATTTCATAGTAAACTATCAACGATAGAGGCACTTGAATGGGTGGTTTTTGGGAAGGTCCATCCTCTATCCCTTGAAGAGGAATTCCACTTCTTCCCTTGCCTCTTATTCCTCCTCTAGTGACTCCAATAAATAGTGCTCATGGTATGGGGTGTGGTAGTTGGTTGATTAACCAATTTGGGGCCTGTATTATGTCCTTTAAGACCAGGTCCACTAGGTATCCCAAGTTGTGCCATAGAATTCCCTTGAAGAGGGAAAGATAGTGTTAAATATAAATGAGCATCAAAAGACCCATTTTTAGGATCCCTTACCAATTCAGCTTTGGACTCAAAATTGTTTGTATCCCAATTTTAAATGTGTATCACATCTAACTCAAAGGAATGAGCATGCACTATGGTGGGGGAGCCTGGTTGGTTCAAACTTGGTTCATTAGTTCCTATTATCCATCTTATTTTTCCTTCATAAGATAGAAGTGACATAGAACATGGTTCAAAAGTGATGGGGTCCTCATGTGTTTTTGCTTCCCTGTGGCTCCTAACAACACTCCTTGAGTTCTCTTGATCTCTTTCTACACTGATAACTCTCATAATCCTTTATCGAGCTTCATCATACTTCCATTTCTATAATTCACACTGGTTGGCTATCATTATTAACCCACAATATTCTAACAACTATTATCCCCTTCCATATGTGTGGTTCATGTGCAAGAGAATTTATCCCTCCATTGGTATAGTTTCTAGTCTAAGATCAATAAATAGCTTTATAATTTCAAAACCAAAAAGCTTAAGATAGCGACCACATGGTTCTTAATAGAGTTAAAAATTGGCTTCTTCAGGGCATGAATAAGTGGTCATTGTGTACTCCAAAATGTAGCTATTCATAACTCTTTTGTACACAAATTTGATTGCTCACATTCATAGGGCTCTAATTCACACTAAATCCTTTTATCATTCAAGCATCCAAGACTACCTCCTTCTAAGATTCCTTGATCATCCTTGAGCATATGCTATCAACAAGCATGTAAGTGAACTGGGACCTCTGAAAATAATGTTTCATATAATAGAATGTAGAGATTTTACTCTAGCCACTATTGTGCAAATTTTCCTCTCTCAAGATAAGGAAATAAAAATTTATCTTCAACACTAGTAGCCCATTCTTCTATATTCTCCAGGGTAATATGCTCAAACATTTTTCCATGATTATGCTTCAATTACTTAAGACCCAATAATGGAACCAAAATGTTGGGTTATTCTAATTAAGTCTACCTCTAGCACTAAATTCTAACTCAATGTGCTATCATGATGACCCTTTCATACAAGATTTGGGTCTTGCATGCTCACATAAAGTGCACAATAGTGGACCAGTTCTTATAGATTTTGTCACATAGTTTGGATAACTTTTTCATACTCTTCTCTTTATATCAATTAAACAAATTTTATATACAAGCATAAACATACTACTTTAATCCTATGAGTTGTAAGTTCGATTACTATCATCATGTATATTATAGTCATCTTATATTAGTATTAAGTGCTTAGAAAAGAAAAAAGATAAGGTATCTCTTATAAAAGTCAACAATTAGTTCATACCATCACTTGTGACACAAATTGATACAACCTATTATGTCATATATTAAGCTTAAAGATATGATATAATATCATTCCATAATTCACCTATTCATCCACTCAATGATCCCCACAATGATTTACAATAAGGGTATTTATACTTATTTTACCCTGACCAAGTGTTTACAATCATTAATGCATGAAGATTTGGCTAACAAACTATCAAGAGACTGAGATTCATAGTGCTTAATAATCAGCTCTTCCTAAAGATATAGGCATTTACACCCCTATATCCTCACTCTATGCTATTTTAGTTTCCATGTGTTCCTCTCCTAACAATATGATACAACACTCCTATCAATAAGGTCAGAGTGACCCATTTGAACCATTCTTCCAACTACTCCCACTTCCCATGCACTCCCCTAGTCTTTTGACTTTATTATAAGTCCTACATCCTCAAGTTCATCATGTCTCATTCTCTTCTGACTAGGTCCTCTCACATTGGTTCCTTCACTCTATTGTCTTCTTATGCCCCTTAGGTTCTGTGCCATGATATTTTTTCACCTAATAGTTTTGTGCGATAACCCTTCTACATCATTGTTCTCTTGCACCATTATCCTCCCACGTCATGCTAGTTTGCATCAAAGTAGGATAACACTTAGTCAAAATTTTAAGGCCAACAATCCTAACTCAAAGAAGATAGATCCTACTTACACTTCTGATTGGGGATACATTAGATAATCAGGAACATGACCAATATGAAGATCCACTAGACCCAATTAGGGGATCTCTTACTACAATAATATCACTAGAGAGAGTTCCAAAGCCTCCAGTCAATTAAAACATGCAATGTACCTAGATAGGGTAATAACTAGTAGAAATAATAGCATGTAATAGTAATGCATTAGATGAATAATCCCACATCCATTGGACTAAGTAGATGGGTAAGTAAGAAATAGTATAAAAAAAGGGGCAGGTGATGTTGTATGTCATCAAAGAGTATTTTGTAATTAAGCTTGGCTCAAAGGAGGTATCCCCCTCAAAGTAACCTATAATTGAGAGTTGTTCCTTACATAAAAGGAATGCAGATTAATATAGTCATTATTTTCCATATATTCTATATTGTTGCATATAGGGTCTTGAAATTGGTATCAGAGCACTTTCTCAGGGAAATTTTTTTTCATTGTAGTAATTTACCTTATGATTTGTAGTCATATGTCATGTTGAAAAGTTGAGTTATATGTGATCATCAATGAAAAAATTATATGTGTGATTTATTTTCCTTGTTTGTCATATGGCTTATTTCTCTCCATTGGCGTGGTGGCACTTTTCATTATTAACATCTAGTAATGACTATTTTTTAAGGGTTTTAATTTCTATGTTGATTTGTCATTCTAGTCTTAGCCTTACTATAAAGTTGTACTCCACTACTGGTCCAATCTACATTCAAGCATTCTACACTGATTTAGCATTCTAGTTTTGTATTGATTTTATTCATTTTATGGCTTGGATCAGACATTAAAGGAATTGCAATAATATGAGATTTTGTATAAGAATCAAAACAAAAATAATATATTACATTACATGGGTCTTGTAATATCTATAATTGTGTATCTGTCTCCTATCGAGACTCAAATTTGATAGGCTTGGAAGAAGTTTGTGGATCAAATAAGAGAAAGTTGGTAAATGAGGCCATTTTGGCTATTTTTTAGGTGGATATTTGACATCTTCATTTGGATCAATGCAAGAATGCAACACTGACATGTTGATCCACCATTTGCATTTATACAATTGTCAATCACCTCTTAGTGTCTTTAGCTCTCATTGATTCCATCTCTTTGTCATCCTTTCATGCACTCAATAGTTTTACCTAGATCTTCAAGATCTTTAGTTGGGGCATTTGGTATATTTTTTGATTGGGAGTACACACCTCCATGATCTCCTTAGCCATTTAACACTACATCTATAACATAAATTCTAGTCCCTTACTGATCCTTCATATCCTGATCTACCTCCATACATAGTATTTTCTTTTTCACTTTGCTTCGACCACTATCCAAACTACCCTTTATTGCATGGTCTTCCAATCCAATACATAGCTTGACCGACTTGGACCTACCACCTAACCCACCCTTCGTTACATGGTCTTCACTGCATTTCCACCCACTTGCCTCCCTCGACCTTGAAACCTTCTCCACGAGCTCCTTGGAGCGTGTTGTAAGATTGAAACCACTTTTTCATCATTTTTATTTTCTCAACTTCATGGTTTTGAATTTGTGTTATTTGGTATTAAGTTTTACTTTATATAGCTTAGTCATCCTTTTTTATTAGTGGTAATTTTAGCTAATAGCTCAGTATTTTTAGTTAAGTCACGTAGGGTTAATGATTATAACATGTTTCCTTAATTTATATTACATTAAGTTTATATCATTTTGTTTCCTTTTATTAATTTTATTATCTCATAGCATGTTATACATGTCTATCATAGTGTCTGAGGGATACCATACACTCTAGTTTTTTATATCTTTTAATATCATTTTAGGATGCATGTTATTATTAAGTATTTTTTACTCATTATGGTCATGTATCAGGTTATTCATGTCATTACACATTATTAGTTTATGGTCATAAATGTGATTTGTTATGTCTCCATGATTTTTAGTAATTAATGTTTAGTCATGTGTGTCATTGTCAACAAAATCAAAACATTGGTCATTTTGTAAAGGATGCCTTTTTAGTCGAAGCTAACTTCCTCTCCATCAATTTGAATTTTTGTTCTCATGGGGTTTCCCATTCTCTCTAGAAGTCATCTCATCAGTGCATTGACTCAGCTTCAAAAAATGGGTACTATTTGGGAATATTAGACTGAGTTCAAGACATTAAACAATGACAACTCTATTGCATTATTCATTCATTTCTTCATCAAAAAAATTCAAGAGGATATTCAAATGGAGGTCTAAATATGGAAACCTCAAATAATGATGGAAGTGATGGGCTTACCCAAGCTCACTAAAGACTAAATCAACTAGTAATGTCTCCAAACAATGCCCCCTCATATCATAAAAGCACCATAGTATACACTAGAAGTGCCTGAACACTCCTCCAATGAGTCCATTCAAGTAACCACCGTGCTTGAGTAGACCTTAGATGAGACCAAGATAAAAATCATAGATCCCAAGTAGAGAATTGAGGATCCACCTCCCTAAGGAAATAATGCTAAGGGGGATGGCATGTACCCTTAGTTGGTTCACAAAGACAACTATTTTATGTACCCCTATTCTAGATTTGAGGTGATCATTGCCAAGATTCAACTTTCATTACTCAACTCTCACTGCTAGATTCTAGTTGTGATTATTCCAATCATCCATATTTATACACATCCACCTCCTATTTTCATGCTTATGTTCACTTTATAGTTGTACATGCTCCTATCATTACATAGACAGAAGAAGTGAAAGAAAAAATGAACACATAGTAGAGCTTCCATCTAGTCTTCAACCTATTTCTGGTATGGTTTTCATTTGCTCCTCTTTTTTCTTATCTTTTTTTAGGGTGAAACATATTTAAGGGGGATGGAATGTAATGTACCTAGATAGGGGAATGACTAGTATAAATAGTAACATGTAATAGTAATGCATTAGATGAATAATTCCACATGTAATAGACTTAGGAGATGGGTAAGTCAGAAATATTATAAATAAAGGGGTAGGTGATGTTGTATGTCATCGAATAGTATTTTTCAATTGAGCCTGGCTCAAAGGAGGTAGCCCCTCGAAGTGAGCCATGGTTAAATTTTTTCCTTCAATAAAAGGAACATAGATTAATATAGTCAAGATTTTTCATATATTCCATATTGTTGCATATGGGGTCTTGATAATACTATGTAATAACTCTAACTAGGTCCTATATTTTCATATTCACTATACTATTAACAAGTAAATTAAATTCTAATCTAGTTCCCACCAATGTTTTTGGCACAATATAGGGGTTAGTAAATATGCATAAGAGAATCTTAATTAAGTTATGTATACGTAAGACCCTAATGCATGGAAAAGAAGAGTAATATTATTCAAAATACATTACTTATGCTACTTATATCTAATAAATAAATGAGCAAAGTTAGAGATACTTACCTGATAGATGAACCCATTGAAACTTAATCTCTCCTTTGGTAAAAGAAGATTCACAAGAGGTTATTGTAGTTTCTAAGGATCAATAAGAAAGGCCAAAGCATCCAAGACTTCTCCACAAGACTAGATTCTCCAAGTATAAACCTTAAGCTAAGACTCCTCAAGTATAATGGTGGAAGAGCAGATTGTAAAGAAGCACAAATGAATAGCTTACTTTCTAATAATGGCAAAATGATCTTGTATATATAGGTGGATTTAACCCTAAGCCTTAATGAAAGTTTTGACTAACAGGGTCAACCCAATCAACCTAGTATCATTATTGACAAAAACTCACTAGGTCAAGAGCTAGGTTAACCAAGAGCTGACCTAGAACCTAAATGAGTTTTGAAAATAAGAGTACAAGGTCAACTTCTAATCATGTAAATTCTCAAAAAGGGTTTTAGGTTAGGAAAAGGCATATGGAAGATGTTAAAATACTATATGAGAGTAAAAAAGAGGAGTAATTACCTAGGAGAATGTTTTAAGATTTGGTTGGATTGGTATAAGTGGCAATAAGGGACAACAATCCTTTGAAGAACGAATGGTCTACCCACCCTTTTCCCAGTGCACCCTTTAAGGTATGCACTTAGAGAGATTGAGATAAATATGGAAACCACTATAAAAGGAAATGAATCTCATCTATAAGCTACTTCACCAATTGAATTTTATAGACAAGCTCAAACAAAAGCAAAACTTGGAGGGTTTGGGGATTAGCAAGAAAAATGGAACAATCAAATTCTTAATAATGGTTCATAAAGCATAGGTAGCCATTATTTCAAATCTTTTCATGAAAATGAATTATACCAATTGTAATATCTATCACCAAGATTATTTGACTTAGAACCTCTCCTAATGGTTGTACCACTAAAAGATATGTTGACCAATTTTGTATGCCTAGTAGAGTGATGGAGAAGAGAAATGGTTTTGGTCCATATTGGTACTTTCAAATATCATAAATCATGTAAATTTATTTATGGAAACTAAAGGGTCACTTTATGAGGTTACCACACATGCCATAGTCCCCCATAGGCCATACAACTTCCAAAACTCCCTTTCTTTCAACTATTTTTTTGATTTTTCTTAACACCTACAATTTTCTTAGTTAGTAATGACAAAAAATGATAGATTATAAAATATTGGATGTCTAAATTAATTTTATAACACTCTGACACCTTGGAAAACCATAACACCTTCATTTATGACCCAAATATGACCCTTAAGTGACATAAAATGACACAATAACTAAATTGGACTATAAAAAATATAATAAAATATTAAATAACATAAAATAATATCATGGAACACCCTATATAATTCTAATATACCCCTATACAAAGTTTTATACTATATGGGGTTGAACTATTTTGACTTGTGGTCAAAATAGTCAACATTCTTAGAGATTTCCCAAGGGTGGTATGCTTACTATGCCAAGACCAATTGCCTAATATTGTCCATTAGGATATGGAGCCACCTATACATAGGTTTGACACTCAATTTTCCTTTAAAATCACACCAAAAAAAAATTAAAGACACACAAAGCAAGACACTAAAGGAAACAAACATGTGTTCAACTTAAACACTTATGAAACACAACACACACACAACTGAAAGGACACACACACACCTAGTCTATTATTTACAAGAGATCATTATTGAGGTGGAGAACATATTAACATACTTCAACTAGGGTTAAATATGGTTCCTTTTTCATCTTTATCACTCCATGAAGGAAATATAATCATGTTCATTATCAACTATTTGAATGTGTAAATGGTCAAGAGGTTTACCATCTTTAGATCTCCTCATGTCTGTAGTGGACTATTCATAGCCTTAATGAATGTTCTTTTATACTCTCCAAAGACCTTGATTTGAGATGAAAATGACTTGACCTCTATCATATCTGATTGTTACTCCTCAAACTTTAGAATAAGACTGATGACAACTGCCTCATCTTTGTTCTCTTTAAGGACAACATGTGCTTGATACATGGCGTCATCAAGTCTACCTTCACCATGTTCCACCACATCTAGAAATGACTTAAAATCATGTTGGGATCTTAATTATTATTTAGACACAACAAAATCTGCCTTAGAAATATGATACTCCTTTTTAGTTATAGACCCTTGGACAACAAATTGACATACACTTTAATTCTTGATGAAACACTCAACAATATGAGTGTTAGACTCATTAGTAAACTTGACATCAGATATGAAATTGTTTAGAGGAGAAGTTATTTTACCCAAATTTTCAAACTCTTGACATATGGCATTGAAACTTTACCACAAGTCATCTTCCTCTTCCTCATGAATGTCATCATCAAGGGCAACTTCATCAATTTTAGGAAAAAAGACACCATTCTTCCCACTACGGTGATCAATTAGATTATTAAATATATCCTCATCATATACATGGATCAGGTCATTACTCTTAGTAGCTTATGAGAAAGAATGAACAAAACTTACCTCAGCTCCCTTAAATGGTTCTTCATGGATGATATAGGTGTCAAGGTTAGTTTTCTCAAAGTATGCATAAGGATCATGTGCATAAGCATATGCACCATACTCATCTAGAAACAAGTCATCTATGCCTTCATGTTTAGAATCACCATCATCCACATTAGACTCTTCCCTCTCATTAATAACACAATTCAAGTTAGAGCTTGCTTCAACATAGGGATAAATGTTAAACCTTGTAAGTGGTTGAGTTCTTATGGTCACTTTGGCTCCATATCTTGACCTAAATGCTAAGAAGGACAAATTATCTGATAGGTAACCACCTGTCTTGGCTATTAAATCTCTTGAAAGGTAGATTGTAAAATGAGTAGGTAAGTCCACAACAATAATGTCTTGAAAAATAGGAAAACTAGGATAGTCATGGAAGAATACCTTCAAGTTTTTTATCAACCCTATTGTCTTAGTAGGTGTACCATTAACTAAAGTAATCCTTTTATATGGGGTTCACATTTTAGGCCCAACTTATCAACTACAACCTTGGGCATGACCAATGTATAGGCATTACTATCAACTATGCAATTGTTTACTAGTTTTTTCCCCACTATGAGAGTGAGGGAGAAAGATGGAAGCTTCTCAGCTTTGGTAGATGGTTCCACAATGTTTTTAGGGGAATTTGTTAGACATACATGACCATGAATATTTCTTAGAGGTGAATAACTTGTATGAATAGTGGATAGTTATTTTTTCAAGAGATCCTTTTGGCCAAGCATATGGATGGCATCCCAAAGGGAAATGAATGCCTTGGCATTCTTCAAAGAATATACTACGTTTAGAGAAGAATTTTTTACCTTTTCTTGAGTCCTTAGTGGCAAAGAAGTTTTTTTAACTTGAGGAATTAAAGTAACTTGAACAATTCTTACCACATTCTGATTTGGAGGAGGTGTAGGAGTGTTTGGAACTAATATACTTGTAGTCATGCCTCTATGCCTTGTAGGAAGATTAGAAAAACTTGTAGGCACATTACTATCACCTCATAAATCCTTCCTCTTGTATCTAGTATTATCTTCAATATAAGTTCCTTGATTGAGCACAAAATTTTCCTCAACTAAGAATTAGGTGAAGCTTTCTTCTTGAGGTTGCCAACCTTGACTTGCTTATATTAAGACCTCATCTACAAATTATAGGAGAGGAGTAACTCCTCCTTGGGCAACTAGATATTTTTCTCCACACTCATTGGCATCCATGAATTGATCTATTTGATAATATTATTTTTGTACCAAGTTTCTATGCATTGGTACCATCTCATTTGTGTTAGTGCTGGAATTAGGATTGTACAAATTAGTAGGCTTCTTGAAGTTAGAATGACCTTGACCTCTTCCTCTCCCATATTGTTGACCATGTTACTACTAATAAGGATATGGATTTTGATGAGAACCTTGTTGTATATTTTCTTTCCTAGGTTGAGATCTTAGCATTTGAATTTTTGCATATTTAACCATAGCATCATCTGCCTTCTTAGAATCAGTTCTAGGCTTGGTGTTGGCATTAAGAACTTGGGCCACACTTAGAGTATCAGTAAGAATATTAGGAATCAAAAGCATATACACTTTAGGAGGTAAATTTCCAGCTTGAATGAGGCCATTCTCAACTCTAATGGCAAGTTCATATGCTTTGATAAGAGTGAAACCACCCATGGATTGTAGCATGATGGCAATATTAGTATTAATGAAGATCAATTATGTGGGGACCACAAAAATAGTATGTGGTCTCATGGGAGGAGGAAAACTATACCAATTATTTTTTAACCTCTCATTTAAGTCATGCATTATTTCCTTGAGGGATATTTGGATCATATTGAGCTGATCTATGAGTGAACTGTGGTCACTTTCATCTTCAAATATTGAATTTAACAAAATTCCAAAGTCATCCCCTGAGGGGATGTAACCATCAAGAAAAATCATATACCAATCAAGTGATTTCTCTCTAAAGGACATGGAAAGGAGTCTAATGAAAATATTATCTTCAGTGACATTATGGAAACTACAAAAAATAGAGATATCCTTGATGTGTTCATTGGGTGTGACATGACCTTGACCATTAAATATGGGCACACTCTTTGTAGCATTAGGGGGAATGGCATCATAATCATCAAGATGGATTAGATTTTTAGTATAAAATGTAGGGAATACATGTTTCCCATCTATTATTTATTCAATCTCTTCAATTTATTGGCTAGAAAAATGCTCTTGATCCTCAAAGGGAAGAATATGCTGAGGGTATTAAACTTCAAGAGGAAGTTCAAGATAAATAGGTGGATTGATAGGACTGAACACTTTACTATAAGATGACCTAGCAAGTAAAATTAAGTATGAGAGCAAATATATGAAAAAAAAATGTCTACAACCACATTTCACCTTGAATGGAGTCACCAAATGTTGAGTAGCACACCAATATGCAGTTGATGTTGTCAAGACCAACATTCACCTTGACAAGTTATCTTTAGGACAATGGGTCCCACCAAGAGTGATATAATTATTATCACCAAAAATTTCACCCTAAAGAAGGTTTTTCAATCCTACTCTAATATTTTGGCAACATGGGAATACTTATAGGTATGAGGGTTTACCTATGGTATAAGTAAACCTCTAGATTTAAGGGATAGCTCCCTAAATTTGTGTTGAAGTGCTTATCACCTATACTACTAAATGTTTGTGGAAAAGGGATAGAATTATGCATGAAATAAATATAATATAATGGGTGATACCATATAAGTATTTCCACAAGACCATCATGCTTCTTTCACTAAGAAACAAGACCTACAATACTAGCTTCAAAGTCCTAGAATGCTCTAACATTAGTATTTCAATATGGAGGTGATATGCATGAGGGCTAACCTAGTTGAGTGAACCATAGACTATTTGTAGACACTAAGGATAATTTTACACTTGAAAACATATCCATGCACTTTAAAAAACTTCATATGATCTATTAGAGTGGAACAACTTGCATCAAACATGGAAGGATTGGGAGAAAACAAGGATAAATGAATATCTCTTAACTCTTCACTATACATCTCTTCACACACTTTTAAAAGATGACATATGAACTCAAACCATATTTTATTTATTCTTAAAATTCAAATTACAACATCAAACTAGTAGGGCTTCACCATACATGGTGTAGAATTAGAATGCAAGAGCCAAAATGGCTAGTACTTATAGAATGTGAGAGAGGATAGAGGAGAATGAAGTATAAGAGTCACAAAAATAATTGTCAAGATAATAAAAGGAGTTAAATATACAATATAAATGAATATGGAGTATAACATGCAAGGTCTACTTGGAAAAATGTCCCTTAAAGCATGAAACTCTTGAAATATGGCATAGGACTCTTCAACTTGCTCCTTGAAAGCTACATGCATCATTTGGCCTTCTTTTAGTGTTCCACAATAGACTAGGGATAAATGAGACTATTTCAATGTGAAGGTGTGGTTATAAAAAATATGCAACATGCATTTATTGTGTCCCTACTCATTGACATTCTTCTAGACATGAGTTATCACTGCCTATAAATATAATCACTCTCCTTTCACTCACCCTTCACACTTAGCAGCAAAGAGATCTTCAATTTTCCAAAATAGTCTATAAAAGGGAGTTTATAAAACTTATCAGGGGTCCTCATATATCTATATTCATCAGGTAGACCTTAAAATACCTCCCACTTGGAGTTTTCATCTTCTAACTTGGTGATCACTCTTTGATTACTATGCCATTTTGGACTGGCTGAGATGAAGGTGTTATTAGAAGCACTTGTGAACTTATCTAAGGCAATAAATTAACATGGTGATTTACATTAGGTCCTATTATTTTTACCAAAGTGAATTTCACATTTTGAAACTTTTTTATACCTATAAAAAACATAAAACTATAATTAAAACTAGTTTTACAACCTATTCGTACAAGTAGGTTGGAAATAAGTCTAATGGGAAAGAGCCCTAGAGAGTTATATTCAAGTTCAAATAATCTCACAAGTCATTCTATCCCTCCTAGATGATTCTCTTTCTTCATCTTTCCCATCAAGTCACTAACAAGGGTTTTAGAGGTTTTTAGGTGGTTTTGATCTCTAAGGATTGTTTATATATTATTGACATTGAAACCCTACAAAATTTCACTAAAAAATTATTTGGGACCCTCCTCAACACATCCTATATCCTCCAACTCCCATGCTGTATGTTTGTATAGTTACAAGCTTCCAAACTTGCCTTCTCGAGCTTCTCTCTTCATTTTACATACCATGTGATGCTTTTAAACCAAGAAATGGTTTATCTATGGCCTATTATACAAACCAAGGGATTTAACACACCTTATAATTCCTCGTGCCCATGTTCTAATGCTTTTTAATTTTCATCTTGTGTTATAAAAGTAAATAAACCTCTTTTAGGGAATAGGCCTAATCAATACCTAATAGGTATGCCTGCATACCTTTGGGTTTAGGATTCCCTATTCAGTCTCAATCATATGTGAAGCCTTATTCATGTTGGTCCATATCCAAGTCATATCTCAAAATCCTCTTTCAATGTTTCCATAGGCCTCTAACTCATTTCCTTGCCTTTTACTTGATAACTATGTAGGTTACACCTCTCTGGGAGTGCCCTCTATCTGAGACAAAACATAGGGAACTTCCCCTATTGCCTCAGATAAAAGGATGCTATGAGTGAATTATCTAAGTTATGGGGATGTTATATACCTATTTTTATGACTTTATCACATCAATCACCCCCCAAAATCTCATAAAACCCAAGGTAGACTTCTATCATGATGACTATGTGCAGTGTTGGCATATGGATTGTGTATTACATGAAACAACCCACTTTAAGCTCTATTTTATTGATTTAAGGCTAATTTTAAGTGTATTTTTCCACTATAAATATCACCTTAAACATATTGATCATAAAACCTTACATTGTTCACGTCTCACCTTGATATGATCAGTTACAATCAATTGTGACTGTGTTGTCTTGCTTAAGAAGTAACACCTATAGGAGAAATTTTAATATTAAACCTTATATCATTGACATAAGGCCTTTTTTAGGTCTTCTAGGCTCATATAATATTTTAAATTTATCACACCATGCTTTAGGTTAGGCCATCCTCAAGACTGGTTATGTTCATAGATCACTGTTATACTAAAATCAACAATAGTTGGCCATCCTTGAGGCAAAAGGGGCTTGTAAATGCATATAAACCCTTAAAATATGTGATAAAAATCATAGGATTCATTTGAGGTCTTAGAACCAACTCTCACTGGTAAAAGTTTGTGTATGTAGGCCTACTATCCCCAAGATTCATTTCATGAGTTTGTGAGTCACCTATAGTTAGGTTGTAGGTGACTTTTCTAAGCAAGGGTACACTTGTAGTTGTGTATATAGGTCAAAACCTTGAAATTGAATCCTTGTTGATGTTATTTTAAATAAAAGCATCCTTCTCATCTCAATAGTTTGACCTAACATAAAGATATGTTCTTGTTATGCCACTTTAGATAATAAGGCCATTTAGAGTTAAGTACTGTAGTAAATATTGAAAAGTTGTAGTGAACAATTATGTGATTTAGAAGCCTTCTAGCATGGAATCCTATTGACCAAATCACTCATGTTATTTTAAAAGTTTATAAATTTTATTATGGATTAATTAAGAAACACTTAGGATCTATCTATATCTCCTGCTACACTATTCCATGATAGCTCCAAAAGTACATAGGGCTCTATTTTGGAGTTTTTAAGGAAACTTATCCCTGAACTCAATTCTTCAACTCGAACATGGATTATCAAGCCTACCTAATTATAAATGATGTCATTAATGATTATCATAGTATATTCAATTCCTAAAACTTATATAGAGATCTCTAACATGTTCAAACTCCCTATGCAACATCCTCAAGCTTTTATGAGAGCCACCTGTAGGTGAGCACATAGTTGTAGACAAGGAAATGAAGGTAACACATGGACAATTGCATGGAGTATGAACATTAAATAATTATTAGACCCTATATAAAATTTAGCATAGATTATTTTCACCATGAATGACTTCCTTTCAAATACTTCCTTTCAATGTGATTATCCTCTATATTGCACTAGTAGGTGCATATCAATGGTGTATGACTATGTGTATAGTTTGCATTGATTGTCACAGTCCCTTTTGTGTCACTTGAAAGTTTGGATTGATTTTTCATGTCATAATAAAGTTTCCAATATATTGGTAAACCTCATTACATCCGCATGAATGTTCTCAACACTTTAGAACACTTCATTCAACTGACAGTGTATGACAATCAAGTAAGAAATTGACTATGTTGATCCTTATTGACTACAACTCCATGAAGGTATACATTGAAAATAAAAATTATAAGGAGTGATATAAAAATATCATGAAAAACTTGAAACACCACATAAAAACTTCCTTTAAAACCATTAAAACAACAAGAACCTCTGCACATGGTGAAATTTGCTTACAACTTAGCAATGGTGTTCTCATCTTGAAACCTAATCTATTTGTTTCATCCACTCACCTTTAAATTTGAAAATAAATATGGAAACCATGAGATAAGTAAAAACACCTCATCTATAATGTACTTCACCAATTGGATTGTACAAACAAACTCAAATAAAAATAAACCTATAGGGTGTGGGGATTAACAAGCAAAATGGAACAACCAACTTCTTAAGAATGGTTCATAAATCACAATCAACCATTATTTAAAATATTTCCATAAAAATTAATTATACCAAGTTTACTATCCTCCATTAAGATCATTTGACTTGGAACCTCTCTTATTAGTTGTACCATTAGAAGACCTATTGACCATTTTTGTATGCCTAGTAGAGTGATGGATAAATAAATAGTTTTGGTATGTTTTTTGTAATTATAAACATAATAAATCATGTAAATTAATTTATGGAATCTTAAGGGTCACTTCATGAGGTTTTTACATGTACCATATTCCCCCATAGGTCATACAACTTCCAAACCTTGGTTTATTTCAACTATTTTCTTGATTTATCTTAACACCTAAAAGTTTATTAGTTATTAATGATAATCATTGATAGGGTTTGACATATTTTACATTTAAATGAAGTTTAAAACACTTATACAACTTGGAAAACTATACCACCTTCATTTATGACCCAAATATGACCCTTAAGTGACATAAAATGACACAAGGACTAAATTAGACTATCACAAAGCTAATAACATATTAAATGACATCAGATAATATCATGACACACCTTATATCATTATAATATATCCATATATAAATTTTTAGACTATAGGGGGTTGAACTATTTTGACTTTTGGTAAAAATAGTCAACATTCTCTTCTTTAAAAAGGTAATGCTTTAGAATAGACAAATCCTTATCAAAAGGCATTTGATAACATGAAAGAATTATTACTTCACCCACCTACACTTTGTCTTAATTAAAATTATCTACCTTTGATCTTATATAATTATTCCATACCCATATCAATTGGTGTAATGCTTGCCCAACAAAATGATATCAAAGGAGAGTATGCCATCTACTATAACAACCAAGGCCTCATCGATTATGAGAAATATTACATAAAAGTCAAACATGATTTCATCACCATATATTTTGTAGATAAAAATATTTAAAATTACATACTTTATCAAACCACTTATGTCATCATTCATTCTAATACCCTTCATCACTTCTTCTCCAAAGCCTCTCTTCTTGGAGCTAGAATTGGCAAGTGGATGGTCCTCCTTATGAAATTTGATATCTAAATTATTACTCAAAAATATGTCAAAGGATAAATCATAGCTGATAAACTTGCCACAACTCTTGTACCCACTACCAATCACCTTCAATATAGTCTTCCTAATGACAATATTCTCTATATTTATGGTCTCAATTAAGCCATTTCTCTTAAAGATTACTTCCATAAGTTCATTGCTGATCTTGAAGCAAGTAATCTTGACAAATTTTCTATCCTCATTGATACTACTGAACCAAAATTATTTATCGAATAAACTATTGAAATTAATGTCCATTTACATAAATATACTTGGACCCTTCACTTTGATGGTGTTAAATGCCTTTAAGGAGCTTGGGTAGGTTGTATTATTACAAGTCCTCTTGAAAAAATAATCTCTTTAGATTTTCACTTAAAATTTGATGTCACTAATAATATGGTAGAGTAAAAATCTCTAATCTTAGGCATGACTACTCTTTATTTAGATATCCAATAAGTTCATGCTTTAGGTGATTTCCAAATCATCTACTAATAAGTCAATGGTGATTACCAATGCAAAAGAGTGAATCTCATTTATTATCATCAAATTACAAATACTCTCACCAAAGATTTCATTTCTTTCACCATCAAGCCCATCCCTTGAGATCAAAATTCTATTACTAATTCCATTGCATATCTTTTTCATCCACATTAGGGTCTCATTGATCCCATTTTTCTTATCCAAATAAAAAAATATCCATCATCTATTTAACCACATGATTCACTTATTTTCCATATTGAGGTTGTCACCATTCAAAAAATCCCATGATACAAAGACATCATTCAATTTATAAAACACTAATCTTATCCTCCCAACCTCAATTCTTGTAAAAAGACTCACATTTATAAATAATATTTTAAATATGTATTTCAATATAACATCCTATATTATCACAATGCTAAAGGTACCTTCATCCACTATGTTATGCAAGATTAGGTTACTCCTCTTATTGAACAAATACATGGGGGCATTTATGGTGGCCATTATAATGGACTTGCTACAGCCTATAAATTCTTGTGTATGGGAAACTTTTGGCCCACTCTTGAAAATGATGCTATTTAATTTGATAAAAAGTGTACTCCTTTCTATAGTCATGATGATTTAATTCATTTACATCTAGCTGATCTTCAAATTGTTGAATCTCCCTAGCCATTCTCTATATGGGGATTAGATCTCATAGGTATAGTACCTTGATCTCAATATGGGCATGTCTTTATTATCACAACCACATAATACTTTACCAAATGGGTTGAGTTTATGCCCATTATTAATTTCACTGGTACCACCATCTTCAAATTTATCCTTAATCAAATTATTTTCCACTTTGGTGTCCCTCATACTATCATTTCAAACAATGGTGGAAATTGCAAAAATTAAGATATCAAAAATCTATATGCTAAATTTAAAATCAATCACAAATTTTTCACACCTTATCATCCATAATGTAATGGCCAAGTTAAGGCAACCAATAAAATTATTAATAAAATTCTCCAAAAGATAATTCATGAAACTTTCATGGATTGACACCTTTATCTTTATCCTAATCTTTGGGCCTATCGCACTAGCATACATACTGTCACTGGGGTAATGTTGTTCTCTCTAGTCTATGGTTTTGAGTTAGTCCTTCCATTAGAATTTAAACTTCCCTTTCTCTATATATATCTTCATGGAATCATACCTGATGAAGAATTACATGAAGCTCACCTTCATGCTCTCAATCTCCTTAATGAACACTATCTTTCTACTTTTTAACATAACCACCAATACAAGGTCCATATTTCAAAACAACATAACAAATGAGTTAAAGCCTTCATATTTAATGTTGGTGATCTTGTCCTTAAATTAGACTACACTCATGATAAAGAAGGTAAATATGCACAAAAATGGTGCGCCCCCTATTTATTCAAAGATATTATTGGTCTAAGTACCTATCACCTTGAAACCAATGAAGGCCATATTTTCAAAGAGCCCACCAATACACAATTCCTCAAGAAGTATTTTGCCTAATTCTTACCTTATTTTCATGCTTTCTATCTATGTTATATATCTAACATTTTTTGTGAGTTACTTACACGGGTCTCATCCTTTGTAGTTCTTTTCTCTTTTTCACAAACCTTAGTCCTCGCTTTTAGTCTTTTGGTTTCCTCTTTTTCTCATGAGTTTCATTATAAAACCATGGATAGGACCTGGTTTCCTCATGATTTACTTTTATCATCTTTATTTTCATAATTTCTACACACTTTTTGACACCCCTTGGGTTTCTCTTTTTTGAGTTGTAGTGTAAGACTGTGGATAGGACCTAGCCTTCCTCACAAGTAACAACTTTTTGTTATCTCATTTTTTTAATACTTTTTGGTACCCTCATGGGTTTCTCTTTTATGACTTACAGTATAAGACCATAGATAAAACCTGACCTTCCTCATAAAATTACCATGTTGTCATTCCTTTTCTAAAATGTATTTTTCACTAATTATGAGTTCTTGATCTTTTTTCTCAACTTTAGCTTTTACTTATTTTGATAGATGGAATTTGCACAAAAGAAAATGTTAGCATGTTTTCCTACATTTCCCCCATTCTTATGATAAGGAATCACACTTTACTATCATTTAATCCCATTTTCACCCTTTATCACATTTTTTTCAATTTGTAATAATTCAAATTATTTCATGTTTCATTCCTCTTGATTTCCTTTTTTTTCACTCCACATTAGATAAAACAAGGTCAAAGTCAAGATAATACTTTTATTTCACTTGACTTTATGAGACTCTTAGACACCATTCTCTCTGAGTTCTCTCTTAACAACCAAGTCCCAAGTATTCCAATGAAATTCATTTTTAGCACTCATGTTTGGTTTTCTAAATCTGTATGGATGAGGAATAAAAAAATCCATTAAGAAAGTTAAAATCCAAATCATTTGAAATATAAGGCAATGATATAAAAAAGTCAACATACAAATCTCAAAATGAAAAATCACAGTAAAAGACATGATTACAAGCACATCTCCTATCTCCAATCGAAGATCAAACTCCATAGTTGGCCTCATGATAGAGCTGAGGTCCATTGGGGTGTAGTATAACGGTAGATTAAAATAGGAGAATCCAATAAAATCTATGGTGATACCTACTTTATCATGCAAGTACCCAATCTTCATAGTAAATTGATGGCTCTATAAAGGGTCTTGAGGAATGGGGAACACATTATGGGAAGGTATATCCATTTTAATTTTCATGCATGTAGCCTTCATGGGATGATCTATATACTACATTTGTTATCCTAAGACTTGTGTGGCTAAGAGAATTTATTCATAGTTCTTAAGGTCGAAAGTCTTCTTATTTTGACAAACCTAATTTGAGTGTCTTGACTTTGATAAAGAATTCCTCTACCTTGGTTTTTATTTCATTATCCCCTCCACCCATTTCATTTCCCCCCTTGATAGGCAAATTGTGATTCTAAATATTTTTTTCCTCTTCCATACTTCCTTCTGCTTCAAATCTTAAAAACATTCTAGCACTACTTAGTTTCAATTTTATCTACCCTTAGATCTAAACAATATGTTTGAGCAACTATGGATTACTTTCTTTACACCATGGCTCTAAATTTCTAGACTTGCTTGGATTTATTTTTACCGTTTATCATTATTGTACTACCCTTTAAGTGGACACCTAAATCCATTTTTACTTTCATGTAATTTTTTCCATTATTTGAGTGAGGTTGGCTTGTTACTTATCACTCATCAATGTTGTTTTCCTTTTTATGCATCTTTTTCCATTGATGATTAAGGATTGTTGTTACTTACTCATCAATGTTTTTTTACCATATTGCTTGCCCATCTTTGTAAAAGTAAGGATTGTTACTAATTTTATATTGATGTTTTATTACCATCCTTTTGACATGCATCCTTGGTTTGACTTGATGAGTTTGACTTTCTTACTTAAGGTTTACTTGTTTGAGTTTTTCAGTCTTTAGTAGCCTTGGATTTTTGGTTACTCAATTTACTCTAAATTTTGACTTGGTCATTTGGTCTAACATATCACTTGTCACCCTAGCTTGCCAAATTTCTAAGTACATCTTATCCAAATATCTCCATTTATATTGGCTTTCTTGCATTTTTTTGTTTTTACTCTTTAGTTTTGTATTCTTGGGTTTGTCAAAAGTAGTCTTTATGACCTACACAATCAAAACTACAAACACAACATACAACCATCCAATGATAAAGGTGAGTAAAAGTACACATTACATTCACTTTTTTAGTTACTTTATTTTCCATCATTTAAATTTTGGTTATTTTGGATTTAAAATAATGAAACTTTTTTTATCCTCAACATTGTGTGTTACTATATTCTTTCTTGAAGCACCATCCCCTATTGTACTTGGGTGACATGTGATGAGCTTCAAGTGGGGCATATGTATACACATAATATTTTAAAATTTTATCAAATACTAATGATTTATATATTACAAGAACCCATCAAATCTCAATCTCTCTGAGTACATGCCTTAAAGGATGCAATGGGAAAGGGAAGGGTAGACTATTGGTGCTTTATAGGATTGTTGTCCCTTATTTCTACTTATTACCAGTCCAACTAACTCTTAAAACATTCCCCTAAGCTATTAATTCTATAATTCACACTCCAATATTTTACCATCTTCTATACCCCTTTTTATATCCTAAAACCCCTTTTGATAGTTTACATGACTAGGTCAATTGGGTCGACATTGTACTCTTATTAGCAAAACTCATTTAGGGTATAGGTCAGATCTTGGCTGACCTAGCCCATGATTTAGTGATTTTTTGTTAATAACTATACTAATTAAATAGGCTCGACCTTTTTGGATAATTTTTTTGAAAGGGCTTAGGGTTAAATCTACCTATATATACAAGATCATTTTCTAATTATTAGAGTGTAAGCAAGAGTTATTATTCATTTGTGCTTCTTTACAATATGATCTTCCACCATTCTACCATTCTAATTGAGTCTTATCTTAGGGTTTATACTTGGAGAATATAGTTTTATGGAGAAGTCTTGGATTTTTTGGCCTTTCTTAGTGATCCTTACAAACCACAACAACCTCTTGTGAAGCCCCTTTGGCCAAGGGAGAGATTAAGTCTCAACGGGTTCATATTTTAGGTATCTCTAACTTTTCTCCTATCTTTAATAGATATAAGTAGCCTAAATATTATATTTTGAATAATATTACTCTTCTTCTCCATGCATTTGGGTCTTACCTATACATAGCTTAATTAGGATTATCTTATTCATGTTTACTAACCCCCATATTGTGCCACAAGATTTGGTGAGCACTAGATTAGACTTTACTTTACTTGTTATTAGTATAATAAATATAAAAACATAGGACTTAGTTAGGGTTATTGAATATTTTTACTTTATTGGAGGCTTTGAAACCCTCCCTAATGATCCCATTGTAGTAAAAGATCCCCTAATTAGGTCTAGTAGATCCACATATTGGTCATGTTCTTGATTATCTAATATATGCCCAATTAAAAGTGTAAGTAGGATCTATCTTCTCTGAACTAGGACTGATTTATAGATCTAATGCATTCCACCTTAAGTACATATTCAAATGAGACACCTCATGTTCTCATAGAGTCCCCACCTAAAAAAATATAGATAAAGCAGATGCCTACATATGAGGTTTGGGAATCTAGCACCACTATTCCTCCACCCCTTCCAGATCCTCCTACAACACAACTATCCCAACCCATGGTAGATGATGGGTTTTTCATATCAAAATTACCATTAATTTAGAGGAATTATACATCAAAAAATTAGATACATATTCCCAAACCACCACAGAGGATGATCCAACACCCATAGACATTGATGATTATTTGTGTGGATTGAGATTCACACTAGACGGCCTCAAAGAGTACATAGATGATTATAAGGAACTTATAACTTAAAAAACACATGCATCAACACCAGTTAATAGTTTTAAATATATAAGTCAAGACACTCATAGTAATGGATAGATTCTTATATAAATTTAGTACATATGGTCACATCTATGGATATTGACCCAATTATTTAGATACAAGTAGTCAATACATAAGATAAAGCATAATATATTTTAAAAATGTTACTTGATAGAGGATTGATGGCATTACCCATAATTTTTCATAGATCTATTAGTAGATATCATAGTAAGATGATGGAAAATTTTATCATTTTAATAGGATTATTAGACATGATACATATACATGCTCAACACTACAATATAAATTGAGTAAGTTTAGGGCTTAGGGCACTATTCAAATTACACATCCTTCACCTCCATCAGTACATACACCACGATGAAATTTTAATTGACACAAACATTCAAATAATGATAAATTGACTATTCAATTTTTTATCAAGAATAAATACACCCCTAATGTTGTTATCAATGAGAATTTTGATCATAATACTTGTACTTTGGCATTTTTATAGCACATGGGACATCAAGAGATTGAGCCACAACATGTTATACATTTCTAAGACTCCTTAGGGCATATCACACTACTAGTTTCATATGGACCTAAAGTGGTCAACACACTTCTTTTTGTCATGAGCAGGGGCAATCACATACATGTTACACTTAGTAGTACATGGTTACATGAAATGAATTCCATAATTGATTAGATAGACAAATGTTTGGCATTTAGTCATGAAGGACACACAAATCACATTATACATGATGGCACAAATGAGAACTACATATTTCACAAAAATACATTATAACCTAATGTGGTTTACCTTGGGACCACATAAGAGGATTCTTATACAGTAGAGCAAAATTTGATTCAAATGCATAAACTCCATACCATAGCCAAGGATAAGGCTATAACTTGACCAACAACATGGTATGATGATGATAGTGATGATGATTTATTTGAGTTTTGACAAATTTAGTATCAAAATTGGATGATCCCCTACCATATCCACCATTTGACTATCCACATCCTCTATATGTGATATTAGGTCTCTAAAGGCACTAATTTGCATTTGTACATACTCATATTTACTTACACATTATGAACATATAATTTCTCTTACCTTACTACTTGTATATAGTTACATTTTCATGATTACTTATACATAAATTATATACGTAGAAAATACAAAAATAATATAATATGTTCAAAATATAAAAACATTAAAATATTGTTCAAAAACACAAAATTTAGATTGTTTGCATATCCATGTTTACATTCTTTATACTTTCCAGGTACTCCATATGCTAGTTATCTTAGTATACTTAGTTTTATCATACATACATGTTTCACTTATTCTACTCAAGTGTTTGTAGATTCTTATAAGAATCAAGTCCAACACACATATCCATAGTTTCTAGTATCTACCCATTGGCAGAACATACACAGCTACACATATTCATCATTGATACATTCTCCCATTGGGGGAATCATACTACATAGATTATAATTTTCTAGGTTACATCTTTCTAGACTCTATATCATAGATTTAACATTGATTATATCCTAATATTGATCATTCTATAATACTAAAATTTGTTTCTAACTACTACTAATATAGACTCAGCTTATGTACATATTTTCTCCTATACATATTTTTACCACATATTCATACATACTTTCATTTATAACTTTACTAGTTTAGAATTGATTATGTCTCTTTGATTATACATCTATTTGAGGGAATCTGAATATGCCATTATTCTATGGCTCTATTCTAATTCCTTCCATTTTGTGTATGTTTTGGACATGTGCCCATGTCCTTGTGTGTGCCTTCTTGATTGCATATTCATAAATTTAAACATGTCCTTCTATGTGGATCTAATCCAACCTTGATTTTTCTTTACGTGTGTGTAAATTTGAACATGTCCTTGTTTGTATTGATTTATCATATTTTGACATGTGCCCATGTCCCTTGTATTGTGTCCCCTTAGTCTACTTTGCATGCCTCATGCGTGTTATATGTCTACTTTCATGTATGCATTATGGCCATGACACCGATCTCTTTCTTGTTACACTTACACTTAGTTTTTGATGCCATGAGTTCCCTCATGCATCTATTATTCCTCCTTGGATGACTTGATGGACATCATGCCCTATCCCCCTAGGTAGTTACTCATATTAATCTCAGATTACATAGTTCATACACATGATTACATTTTTATATCTATCTTGACAACAATGTGGATGTTAGTTATAACGTACATCATACATTACCAACTTATGCTTAGATTATAGTACATTTTGATGTTATATATACATATATTGGTTTATTACACCTATCTCATATGTTTTCAGCATAACACACATCATCAAGATATTTTATTTTAAGGACAATTATTGTATAGGTACAACAACTCCAATACAAAGAAGGGGCATTCACATAGGTTTATCACAAAGATTAAGCTTTTTGGGTGCACTAAGAATAAAATTTTCATCATGTAGACACATAATTACATAGCTTAGAATTAGGAAAACATAGTGGAAAATAGTCAGATAGAGATCATAGTCAGTTTGGTAGAAAAATAAAATAAAGGACACTATCACTAAAAGTAGGACACTATCATGATGCACTACTATCCAAATAACCACACTACTATCCAGCAACCTATAAATAGGAAAATCCACATTTTATAGAAAAACACAATAATTACAACCTAGATTTTCATAGTTACAATCATACTAGGTTTTCTTAGATTAACAACATGTATGAAATGATTGCTCATATTTTAGTTTCATATATACATAGACACAAATTGCTATAACTTAGTTCAAAATCCATATACATAGATATCAGATTTAGGAGCATGTATGCAACACATTATTTCCACGAGATTAGTTTTGCACTAGTTCATCTTAGATGGAATGGCAAAATCCATGTCATTCTCTATGTTTTATAGTTTAGATAATATTTGCACCAAGTTTCACACCAAATTTATGCCTTATTCTATCTATAGTTGCTAGTATTTATGCATAATCCCTGAGCTACATTCTTGAGTGCTTGAGAGGCCCCTTAGTTGTTTTACATTTTAGATTTTCTAAGTGGCCCCAAAGCCATCCTACATAGTTTTAATTACTTCACATAGTTTTAGTCATAGATGCATCAAATACACATGGGTAGTTAATGATGGATTAATAGCCTACTTGAGTTCTTGATCCACCTACATAAGAGGGTTAGACAAGCCATTAATCCATTCCAATTTATTCACATTGCATGATCCATCGAGCAAGGGTGGGAAATGATGGAATAAAAACTAGATTGAGTTATTGACACACCCACACATGGGGATTGAGAAAGACATTAACTCATTCTAAGATTTAAATCATTTTATTACTATCTACACACACACACACATAAGATGTCACCAGGTTTTACATTGGTTTATGTACTCAGTGAGGTGTATTCATTCATTTCCTCTCTCTAATATCTTTACTTAATTTTGTCTTTACTTTTGATATTCATTAAGTAAGGACTGATCCATTCGTGTTTCATTTGCAAGTTACGTAATAAAGCATAATTTTCACAATCAAACCCATTTTTATGGGCTTCATCTCATAAGTCTTGGTACACTTCTTTTTCCTTTATCTTAGTCATTTTAATTATGCATTTATAGAATAAAGGGGAGGGGGAATCTATTCATATAAAATGTCATTTAAGTGAAATGAGTGTTACTTGAGATAACCCATCCCTAACTTAGCCCTAGATCTATCTTAGGGCCTATTTTGACACTTATAAAAACTTTGTGCAGGTCTTACACATCCCTAGACATCTCAAAATCAATCTTAGACCCTCCCCTAAGGATCCATGCCCCTAGTGCCTCAGGGTCTTCCACCTAGACACTAGCATTATACTTTAGTGATTAAGGTATGACACAAGTGTTCATTGACAAATTTCAACCCTAATGGATATATTTTCAATTACTAAGACACTTAAGGTTGTCCTAGACCTATTTAAATCTCTAAATAAGCATCAAATAATTATAAATACATGACTTTTATACATAAATAAGCTTAGAACAAGTTGTGCACAATCAAAGTTATTGATCCCTTTTCTACCCTACTTTTGTATACATTAATCTACAACCATCCCAACCCAAAAATACACAAATTTATAGTCTAATCCTCATTCAAATCACTCAATTCAACACTCATATTAGAATTCATTTGCACTTTCACTAAACACTTAAGAGGGATAAGTACAATGGGCTTGATCCCTCCTCAAATTATTGGTATGTGGAAAACTCTCAACACAATAAGGTGTTGATGATGTCCAGCCTACCTAGTTAACATCACAGTTTTGATACTTATGCCACTCAAATAACCTAACAAAATGAAGGTTTAGGCTTTGTTATTCAAATAATTAAAAATAGTACACCGATAGTAAATAAAGGATCATCCACATAGGTATAGGTATATTAGACTCAAAAAGAGGTGTACCTAGAAGATCAAATAATTTATACACAAGGAACACTAGAACTAAAGTAGAACACTAACATGGTGCACTATTATCCAAGGTACAATGTTGCTATCTAGGTTGTGTTTTGATAAATGGACCCTATTTATGATATTTAGAGTATCTTCCAAACTAGTTTTCAACCTCCAAATCATTCATCCCAGTTAGTTTCTAGCTAAGTACTTATTTATGTCACTCATTACTATTTTTATAAATATCAGATTAGGTCAATTCTTGTAGAAATCATTGGCTATATTTATTACATATTTCTACCCTAATTTACTATACTTAGATCCTTTAAAAATTTGGGGTTTATATTCCATAATATTTTAAAATTTAAATCATTTGGTGAATCTAACTTACTTAAAACATATTTCTTAAAACACTAGTGTAACACTAGGGTTTCCCTTCTTATTTCTAACATTTACTCACTTTTTAGTTGGTAGTCTTTCATCATGATTATCATGATGGATGCCATTTTATATTTTTGATATAAAGCCTCGTGGTTTGTATTGCATGCCTATTACCCACCATTTTTATAATGATGCACATATATGTCACTCCTCTCATGGATCATGTTATAATTAAGCTTATTTCACAAATTATATACCTCAACTTGAGCCTCCCTTTTATGGATAACATTGTTACATGGGAAATTTTGACTTACCTTAGCTACTGTTGACCCAATTTTGCCCCTCAGGCAAAATCTCGGTCACCTCCTACACCTGCTTCGCAGGCCCAGTCATTTCAGGGTGCAAGGTCCACTTTCAGGGCTTGACAGCGCCGTTGCAGAGAATAGGCAGCGAAGGACAGAGTCTTCAGACGTCCGCAAGAGAAGAAGGGGAAAAAACAGAGTGTTTGACACTTAGTCAAAAAAGAGGCAGAAAAAAATGCAGAGGGCGGCAGAATCGCCGCCCACTACAAGGGCAGGTAAAATGAGCCCGTCTACGAAGAAAATGCAGAGGGAGGCGAATTCGCCGCCCATAACACAAAGAAAAGCAAAGACATCGGCCGACGTCGGCAATACTGCCGTCGTCAGCACCTTACAGAGACCGACGTCGACAGAACCGCCGACGTCGGCAGCACAAGGGCAGGTACAAAAAACCAAAAAAACCCGCCTATGGCGGTGAAATGAAAAAGCCCGCCCATGGCGGCAAAATGAAAACCCCCGCCCCATGGCGGTGAAATGGAAAACCCCGCCCCATGGCGGGGAAAGGGAAATTGCCACGCAGAGTATAACTATACCGACGTCGGCAGCCTAATTTAACTGACGTCGGCAATATTGCCGCCATCGGCAACTTATCGGCCGACATCGGCAGGTATTCCTACTTGAAGTTCATGCAAAGGGCGGCAAAATCACCGCCCACTATAAGGGCGGCAAAATTCCCCTGCAGTGCACAAGAAGAAACCCACCCAGCCGCCAAAGGAGAAGACCAGCATGCAAAACGAGGCAACCAGCATGGTCTTGGCAGACTTGTGACGTCATCAATAGTGTTTTTCACACTTTTCAATGAGACTTCTCTTGGCTCTTCTGCTATAAATACAAGGACTTAGTCATTTTCTAAGGATCTTCCTGACTTTTGTAAAGAGCACTGCTCTGCAAATTTCCCACCTGAATCAATAAAAATACAGTTTTTACCTCTATTTGGATGGATCTATCAGTGTATGCATTGAATGTTAATCTGTGTCCAGTCATTGTCTCTTGATGCTCTCACAGGTTCAACACCAGCAAACCTGTGATCTATGAAGCGCCACTGTCTGCTGCTGCCAGGAGTAGAGTTCTGTTTCAGAGGTATTGAATAGGTGAGGTCACTTACAGTGTGTGTTTCTCAGCACCTTGGTGAGTCCCTGTTTCCTGTGCTTTCCATAAGAACCTCCATGTCATCCCAGAGACCTGGTCTTTTCTGCCAGATCTGAGTGTATGTATGTTTTTGTCTGATTCTGAGAGTGGATCTGGAAGGTCACTCATGTTTTTGGTGTATCACCTCTTTTAGAGTAGGCTGTTTGTTTTCAAGCTTTTTTCTCTCTCTTTTCCCCCCCCCAAATGTATACCTATATACCTATATTTTGCGTTACCTGAAACAAACAAGATACATCAGAGGGAACTAGCCCATATCTAGAGACTCTCCTCTCCTGCTTCGCCATCCCACAGGCGAGAGAGGGGTTTCCATGTTGCGGGGAGAGGGCAGGAATCCGTGTTCCTGCCACTGGGTGCACTTTCCAGCGTCAACAGTTACTACTTGATGGAAGAGAGCTCAAATAACTCTTTTTGTTCCTCCTGCACCTAGACTTTTTGATTACCTTGGCTCACATCCCACCTCTATTACTCACCCTTGGCAATTAGTAGATCCTATAGTTTGAGTTATTACTATATGAATCTAAATTTTCTCACTTCATTTAACATGACTAATATTACTATTAGTCAACATTAATTTCACTTATCTAATTTATCTCATCTAATCCCATACTAAAATCACCCCCTTCTAATCATTTATCTCATAGCCCCCATCAATATTTTTTTATTCACTAGTTATAGTCTTATCCCCCTTCTTCATTAATTCTCCTAATCATCTCTTATATTATCCTAATCTATCTTATCCATTATTTGGGAATTTTAAATTTCCATGACCCACCTACTAAGCCTATTCCTAGGATCTCCTATACCCCTAGTCCCTAATCACCCACCTAATCCCTATCTAATCCCCTACCTAATCCTAATCAACCCCTAAGAGGATTCTAAAATCCTCTAATTCTATAATTCTCTCTATTCTCACCCTTCCTATCTAAAATCTTGTAAATCTAGAGGCTTCTAAGGAATTTTTAATTCATTTTAATCTTTCCCTCCACATTCTATTTAAACAACATAATCCTCCATTAAAACCGACTCATGAATCCATAAAGTCCTCATGCCCACATAATCAAATAGAAATATCAAGCATCCATTGAATCCATGCCAATATAAGTCTTTTAATCCATCATCAATGTCCATAATCATGTTAACATAATGTTAAAATTATGAGTCTAAGATAATCTTAATACAATCCTCTTGTTTTTGATCCATTTAATCTTGGTTTGGAGCAATTAATTTTAGGATTAAAGTGATGGTTTGAATGGTGCATTCATCTAGTTTCATTTGATCTTAATGGCTCTAGATATTGTAGATATGGATTACAAATATGGTTAGATCAATCATTAGTCAAGAAAACCAAAAAAAAGGATAAATAACTAACAAGATAAGCTAGCCTATTCAAATGGGGTGTGCAAATGATAATTAAGATAAAATGAAATAAATTACATACATATTACCTTTCCAAGATCTTCCCATCACATAAATGCGGCTCAGAACATGATTTTCCCCTTGATTTTGTGCTCAATTCTTAAATAATGATATAAGAACAAGCTCCTCTATCATCTCCAGAACACCAACTAAACTAGGATCATGATATGAAAATCAATGTTATGCCTACCTTGAAGTTATCCTATTTCAAATAAAGCATTATCAAACTACACTCAAATGGCTTCTAGAGAGAATCCTACATTATAAGTTTACATAAATGAAACTTATTAAAAGTGGTCTTGGCCCTCTTATTTATAGATTTTCTAGATTGATCAGGATCAACCATAACTGTCTATCTTGAGATCAAGTTGTGTGGCCATGAATTAATCCAATTATGTAAATAATATCCATAAATACCCTCATCAATATTTATAAGGGGAATTAAAGGGGCATGGGAGGCCATAATCAAGATATTTGTTGCATTTATGGTTTATGGATGCCACCCTACAAATGATATCATTTGATAATGTAGATAATAGAAATAAATTTCCAATAAAAAAATATTCAATAACTTCCATATAATTATTACTTAATATCATAATTTAGTTTAATTTTCATAAGTAATATTAATCAAATTTTAAGAAATTCTTTTGAAATTGGTTGCACTTCATTGATAAAACTAATCAAAAAGTCATATTACTAGGTTGTAATTATACTAGAGAAAAATTATAAGGTGATGTTAGTTATATATAGAACATCATCCCATTTAGGACATTGTCAACACAAAATAATACATGCACATGTCATGTGCTTCTGAATTAGAATAAAAAAGTGATCCAAAACACCAAAATGCATATTCATCATTTTGACTTGAAATGATTTGATCAAAGTTAATAATCACATAAAATGAATTATCCCATTTAGTGATACGTTATCCTAAATTAGAACTTGTATATAATAATCTCAAACCATTTAGCATTTTAAAGTGATTTTGGCCTAATTTGTGCATTTTCATGAATTTTGAGTAAGATTAACAATTTTAACACAAAGGTGTTAGGAATTGGATGTCTACATTTTACCCTTATTTAAGAAAGTGTAGTGAGACATTTAGTGAAGAAAAATATTTTAAAATAAAAAGGGTTATAAAAAATAATTGGGAAGGAGATGACCTATGATGCACCCTCAAGAGGACATACTAGGATGAAAGAGAAGGATGGACTCTCAAAAATAGAGAAAGTGAGATTAACACATGGAGTAGATTAAATTCCAATGAGCGAATGCTTATATGCATCGATTCATAGTGATCAAAATATAATTATAATAAAATGGTCCCCAAGGATAGGGGGAAGGGGAAGATACAATCCAAAAATATAAGTGACATACTTTGAACACACCCAAAGCTAGGGTGTAAGTTGTGCACTTACAAAATGATCGATCCTAAGATAAGTTACACACTAAAATATTGCCAGAATGAGGCAAAAGTCCATAGATCTTAGAATTATAAGAAAAATAAAATCATGTCTCTAGAAAAAGGACATAATAATAAGCTCTAGTAGAGAAAATTGGATCATTTGATAAAGCAAATTTTCCCTAGTAGGGCTAATTTTGATTATTGATAAATAATGGTTTTCCCCTGTAGGGCTGATTTAGATTTATTACTGGTTCAAATGGTGTTCCACTATAGGAAAAATTGGAAAGCAAAATCTCAAGGAGATAATCTAATGCATAGATTAAATATGAGTGGGTGTAAATGTAGATGTGATGGTCTAATGATTAAAATAGTCATAAAAAACTAGGCATACGAGGATACACAAAGTGATGAAAGAGATACAAAGAAGAATGGAGGATGAGATAACCCAAGATATTCCATGTATCCAAATGTTACCTACATAGTCTAGATGTACCTCAAACCAATGTAGTTCACCCAAAAGTGGCAGAGAATGGAATGATGAATGAAGATGACTAAACATTATTCAATTAGACTCATGATGTATACCAACAGATGCACATCTTACATAGAGCTAAGTGTGAGATAAGTCATTGGTACCTAGTTCTATTAGTGCATTTGAAAGCTAATAATTGGAGCTGCATTGATATTGAGACCTAGATCTAAAGTACATAGTGTTTTCTATAGTAAAAGGAAATTAGACATCATAAGTATGAGGAACTTATAATGGCATAACATTTCACATGTACTAAGCCAATTCAAATGTGAATGTTTATAACTAAGGATAATTATAAAAACTCCAAATACCAGAGTTAAAACCATTAAATTTCAACAAAAATAAATAAAAACAAATAAAAATGAAACATAAATGGACTAAACATAAAATCAAGGTATGAAAAATTAGGATTCAAGTAGGAACAAGATTGTTTAAAAATCAAGTAAGAATAACTTAATAATATCATATCAAGATATGAATAATCAAGATCCATATAGACCATCAAGATGTATTTGGAAAAACAAAATAAAAGAACAAGACCAAACAACAAAATAAAATACCAAGAAGGAATAAGAAAGCATAATAAAATACCAATACAAATCAAATAAACACACTCAAAGAAAAACTATGTTAGTGCGGTTTGAAAATAATTATTCATGCACGTGAAATATAGGCATTATTTTCCACAATATTGTTACAAGAACAAGAACATAAATTTACTTTCAAGTGATAGGGAAACAACACAAGAAAATGGGGGAAAAATAAGAAAAGGAAGAGGATAGTTGAACTGACCGCAGATGTAAAAAATAAGTGGATGTTGCCTACATAGTTCCATGGATGCATGGTCCAAAATGAAATTCAAGATAAATGTATTTTTCCCAAGAAATGGGATAGAAGAAAAGGTAATGACTAGAAAACATGATTGATGTTTTAGAAGAAAAGGGAAAATAATAATGGCCATGGTAAAATGGCAAGCCAATGGGATAATTACTTGCAAAATGGCAAGAGCATGGGATAAAAATGTACAAAAATGTGAGATAATGTTTTTGTTATTTTTTGGATCATTTTTTAATGTTTTTGGTGTTTTTAGGATAAGATATATAAAAAATGTCCAGGGAACCAACTAATCAAGGAGATGCTCACCCAAGAGTATAAGTTCAAATAGAAACTAAAGCTGGCTCCAATGGCCCATGATCATAAATTAAAGAGAGTGAGTATCATGTTAAGGAAACAATGTCTACCAAATAGTATCAAAATAATTAGAGAAATATAAAGCATTAGATAACTCTGAAGAACATTCTACATGCAAATATATTGAGGTAAAAAGTTGTCCATGCTCACTTGTTTGTAAAAGTTGTAAAATATTGTTCACACTAAATTGATTTGTAGAACTAGAATTGAATGCGTTCATAGTACCTATGAGTCATAATCAAGATCATAATTGGTAAAGAGATAAAAAGTGTTTAGGTTACAATGGCCTAAGGCATAAAAAAATGTGGTTCTCAAAGTGAGAATGAATATGGTCCAAAAGAGGATGATCAAGAATGAATATGGTCCACAAGAGGATGGTATGGGGTGGGATAAAATGTGTTTAGAGTGCAAATGGTCTAAATATTTCACTATATAGAGTCATGAAAATAATATAGTTCTTAAAATAATGGTTTAGGATAGGTCAACAAAATGAATATAGTCCATCATTGGAAGGTCCAAGATTTAATGGTAGGGTAAAATTACTTCAGCACAAGTTGCCCCCAAGTAATGGGTCTTGTAGAAAATGGTTCAAAGTCGTTAAGTGTAGAAACTTTTAAGGTGTACAATGTTCATGGGCTCTATAATTTAATCACCATTTGGAGTAGCCAAGTGATATGCCCCTGATCTATACTTTACCATGATAATGTATGGTCCCAACCAAATAGGTTAGAACTTACCCTTTTTCTTGCATTCAACATTTATGTTATTCTATTTCTCTTTCAATACCAAATCACCAATATCAAACTATTAAGAGAGAATTTTCTTGTTATAGCTTCTCCATAATCTATTTTGATAGGCTTACAAGTTTTCTAGGGTAGCTAAATGCTTACCATCAAGAAGTTATACTTCTTTCAACCTTAAGACTCTATATTCTTCATCATCTTTAATATGCTCCAAAGATACTCATTATAAATTTACCTCGATTTGGATAATATCTTATGTACCATAAATAAGGGAGCATATAGTGGCTCTTATAGGGGTTCGATGACTGGTTCAATAAGCCCATAAGGCAAGAAAGATTTGTAAGTTCTAATTATGGATAGTGTCATTGAAAATCATATTTAAAATAGATAAAATGGTTTTTTTATGCCTTAAATTGTCCATTACCTTTTGGGTTATGTGGTGTAGATTTCTTGTGCTTGATTTTGAATTTTGCACAAAGGTCTTTTACATATCTATTTACAAAAGATATACCATTATTGAATATAATGCATGTTAGGATGCCATATCAATAGATGATATGGTAATGAATGAATTTGGATATCTGCTTCCTAGTGATGTAAGTGAGAGTAATGGCCTCAATCCATTTATTAAAATACTTAGTATCAGCTAAAATGTGTTTATGGACATCTAAAGATGTGGGGTTAACTTTCTCAATGAGATTGAGGCCCTACTTAGAAAATAACTATGGTTTTATGATAAGATGTAGTGGAAAGGTAGGTGAATGTATAAAATTTCCATGTTGTCGACAAGGAACACACTTTCTTACATAATTTCAAGCATTTGTCTCCATTTTGGTGAATAATTACCTAATCTAAGGAGTGTTTTAGCTAATACTACATATCTGGTTTGGGCCCTACACATTTCTTCATGAACCTCCTTCAATGCTAGCTTGGATTATCTTAAAGATAAATAATGAAGTGCCATTCCATTATAGCATTTATGATAAAGCATGTTTCTAAGGAGGGTATAATGGGATAGATGGTGTAGGAATAGTTTTTATCAGTTATTGGACAAATCAGGTGGGAAAGCATGATCATAGAAATAATTATTATAGTCTTTATACCAAGGTATTTCATGTAGGAGATTGGGACCATCAATGACGTATACCCTTTCTAAATCAAGTAAAACATGTGCAGGCTAAAGAAGGTTTTCAATGAGAAACTGATACTCTTTAGCACTGCTATCAATTTGTATCATAGACCCAATTATTTCCATTGTATTGATAGATTTATTATTATCCCTTAGTACTTTTTCAAACTATATAGATTTAAAATGAACTTTAAGATTATCAACAATGTGATTTTAGGGTACAAGCTTGTCATATCTGATTTTATACTAATTAGTGGTTTAATTGATGATCAATTGGGAATCACCATAGACCATTAAATATTGGATATCCCATTGTATGGCAAGATGAAGTCCTATAATAAGTGCCTCATACTCAGCCGTATTATTGGTATAATGAAAATTGATATGAAACACTTTGGGAATTAGATCCCTTTCTAATGTAATAAATAATATGCTAGCTCTAGATCCTTGGGACATGAAGGAACCATTAAAATATAGTTTCCATTATTCAAGTTCCTTCTACACTTCTTCCATTATCATGATAGAATCATC
Source organism: Torreya grandis (assembly GCA_037957365.1). NCBI lineage: Eukaryota > Viridiplantae > Streptophyta > Pinopsida > Cupressales > Taxaceae > Torreya > Torreya grandis. Next base: position 2,987,431 of record JARHVA010001023.1, on the reverse strand, counting down.
TAAAAAGTTGAATCTAAGTGGTTAAGTGCCTATAATAGGGGCTTCTACAAGTTAATCAGAAATAACCTACCCCTTGATAGATTTATGCTTCTTATACTCGACATCAAACTCATTTAATATCATGATCCACCTTGCCATATGTCATGTGAGAGCTACTTTAAATAGTGAAAAATTGAGATGATCCACCTTAACAATAACAACAATTTTATTGTTTATCATATAATGTCATAGACTATGGGAAGTGAACACCATAAATAAACACACCTTATTAATAGGTGTATAATTGTGTTCATAAGCCACCAGTGTGCATCTTAAATAATAGTCTACATGTTCTTTACCTTGATCACCATTTTGGGTCAAAAGTTCCCCCAGTGCATGTTTAGTTGTTGATATGTAAAGAAGTAGTGGTTATACAAGTGTTGGCAGTCTCAAAATTGATAGGTTGGCCAAGTATGTCTTGAGATTCACAAATGATAATTGACAATGTTCAACCCATTGAAATGTAACCCCTTTTCTCAAGAGATGAGCAAATGGGTGGCACATATCTACTTGTTGAGAAATGAACCTACGTATAGACTAGATCTTTCCTTATAGGCTTTGAAGTTGTTTAAGATTTGAAGGTGGAGGAATTTCAACAATGGCCTTCACCTTAGCAAGGTTTAATTTGATCCCTCTTTGTGATAAAATACCCTAATAATTTTACTAAATTGATGTTAAAGACACACTTCTTAAGATTGAGGCAAACTTTATATTCATGAAGTCTCTCAAAGATTCTCTACAAAAAATTAGGAGTCCAACATGTGTTCTTGATTTAGTTTGGATTTCATCAACATAATCCTCAATAATATCATGCATCATGTCATGGAAGATGATATTCATGGAATGCTAATATGTGGCTCTATCCTTCTTCAAGATAAATGGCATGACTTGATAATAGAATGTTCCCCATAGAGTGGTAAACATAGTCTTGTGTTGATATTATTGGGCTATCTTAATCTGATTTTATCTAAAAAATATTTCCATGAGGAACAACATCTTATACCCAACAATATAATTGATAATCATGTCAATGTTGGGTAGAGTAAAATCATCTTTAGGGCATACTTTATTGATATCTCTAAAATTAGTACAAATGTGTATACCCTATGGATTTTTGCTGACTAAAACTATGTTTGATATCCATTTATAATAGTCCATTGGTATAATGAATCCTACTCCTAATAACTTCTCTAATTATACTTTTACCAAAACAACAACACATGGATGCATATTCCTTGATTTTTGCTTAACTGGTTTGGCATCTAGATGAATAACAAGTTGATATAGTACCAAGTGAGGGTCTAAGTATGGCATGTCTAAATATGTCCATGAAAAAATACCAATGAAATACTTCAAAGTGGATATAATTTATTCATGTTCTACTTCAATAAGGGAAGTTCCAAGATAAACAATTTTGGGATCATTGTATGTTCCTAGATTCACTTCAACTATGTTTTCTATAAGGAGTGTAGAACCATCTTCAGAATAGTAGACAATGTGTGATCATGATCATCTTCATTTTCTATAGTTTATTTTTGTTCCTCTCAAAGCTCTAGATAATGTGATAACTCAAAATTTTCCATCTCAAGTAATGGCCAAGTAGCAAAAATCTCATAAAACTCAAGATCAAGATGCTAAAAAATTTGTTGTTATTCTGAGGAAATGCTTGTATTGGCTATAGAGCTAGGACTTGATGGACCTTGAACATAATTTAGGGATGAGAAAATTTTCCCATCTAAGAGTGCTTGAAATAAGTTTTCACTTAAGGGATTATCTTTATCTTTACCTTTTTTCTAATCAACAAGTGCCTCAAAGAGGTTTTCACCCAAAGATCTCAATGTTTTATCTTTATTATGACCAATAAAGCTTGTCTGCTTTCCAAAGTAGGCATAAGGATATAATTAAATATCAAAGCCTTGTTTATTATTTATAATGGGTAATCTGACTCTAAGGCCCATATATTCTACAATTGATTCTTCATTTTGGAATTCATCAAGGCATATAAATGAATTTTGTTGTTACCAATTAATGAGTTTAGGATGGAAAAGGCATATACAAAAATGAGGTGTTAAGGTCAAAATGTAATTTGAATCAAATTAATCTAAGTAAATAATCTCATAAAAAAGGATATAATGGGATGCTATGTCACTGATAGGAGTTTTATCACTAGTCAATTTAGAAGAATCACTATCAAAAGTCATGAAGTCACATCCAAGCAATATAAATCTAAGATCAAGATTTAAATTAGGTACTCCAACTGATAAAGGTTATAGGATTCCTTATGATCATGGGCCAAGGCCCCTTCTTGTATTATCAAAATTTTCCATGATTCGATTAGGGATAAGATATTTTGGATGCTGAAAGTAATCATCAATGACATCAGAGTATGTCTAGTCTCTTTCAGGGAAAGCCTCTTGATCCTATTTTGGCAAAGTAGTAGGTACAAATACCATAGGTGGTTTCTATTGTCATTTCTTCTATTTCTAGATCAATTTGGGTTTGTTATGTCTTTTTTAACATTTGGGTTTACCAAATGTTTTAGGAGACTTCAAAAAATTAGTAACATGGAAGGTATCCTTGAGATGGTACATGGAAATACCCACATCTTCTATAACAAATTATTTTGTAAGAGTTCCAGGAATTAGATCAACCAAATTGGATGGAAGGTCACTAGGGTTGATATAATTATATTTTGGTGGATATGAAACTATTTCCTTGTTCTTCTTTGTAACAAATTTAGAACATAAATAATAGTTATAATTATGTAACTCAGCTTCCAAATGTTTGTAATACTGATAAGGTTGTAGATTAGTTGGAATAGTAACCTTGATCCCATCATGGGGAAACTTAAGGCAATGATGCAAGGTGGATGGAATGGATTGTACTTCATGGATATAAATATGACCAAGAAGTATGTTATAAGGTAGTTTAATATCCATAATATGTAATAATGTGTGATGGTAAATAGACCTAACAATGATCGATAAATAAATAGTACTAGAAGACTCCCTCTCAGCATTGTTGAAAAATTTTATGGTGATCATCTCTAGATGAATGTCCTTCATAGTTTAGCCTAATATTTTTACTATTTTGAGGGACACTATACTTAACCCCAAACCATTGGATATAAGAAACTGCTTGATCTTGTGATTTTCAATGATGACCTCAATATACAGTGGGTTGTTATGGCTCGAACCTAGGGTGGACATGTTTTTTATCAAATGTGAGTTGTCAAAATGAATACAAGTATCCAACTATTATTTATAACTATTCATGATTAATATATTTGGGAATGGTTAGTTCTTATAAAAGGTTATTCAAAATAGTTTAATGTACTTTAGACATATGCAAGAGATCCAAAATGGAAATCTGCATAACAGTTTTACTCAATTGGTCCAATAGATTATAAGGCTTTAAAAAATTAGGACAAGATGGCTTGGCCTTAACTGGCATAATATTCAACTTTGGATTTAAATTCATAATGTTCACATTAGGTTTAGTAGAAGAAGAGGGTAAAGGGCCCTAAAGGGTAACTCATGAGCATCTCATTTTGATTGTGTAATCTAGAGGTGGTAAGGAGTCATTATAATTAGAAGATGTAGGTGAAGGGACTTAGAGAGTGACTTTTAGATGTCTAATTGCATTGGAGAAATTTGATTTGGTGAGGAGCCATTATAATTAGAGGAAGGATGGGGTTTAGAAATAATAACTTGTGCAAACAGAGGCACAATTGAATTATATGAACTCAATGTATTATTACTAGAGGGAGAGGGTGTTGAACCTATAACAATGGGTCTAGTACTTTGAGGACTACGATATGGTTCATAGGTTTTAACAGTAATAGTGGTAATGTGGGTGGCATAAATTCATCCCATAGTGTTGTTATAGTCATAAGGTATTTTGTTGTAATTGCTAGTGTCCTAAATTTCACCCTAGATAAGAAGGGGACTGTTCAGGTCCTCTTACTCAAATCTAGTCTAACATGGGAATGACCCTAGGCTATGGGTCACCTAAGATTGGGTCAAACCTCTAAAGAAGTCCAGCATCCTTATGGATCTATCACCTAAACTAAACTCTAATTGGGAAAAGGGATAGAGAAATGGGTAAAAATACATGAAAACATGTAAAGGAGGTGATGTACTGGTAATTTTATCATTCATATATTATTTTTGAACTTTTAAAAACACTAATGAGATAAGTAAAATATTGGATTTACAACTCCAAATGTCTGTTATGCATCAATGTTTCATGTAGAGGTTCACCAAGTAATCAAAACATGAGGGAAATGATGGAAAGGCCTAATTAAAGGAACTTAACTAGTCAATGTATCCAATTGATATATTTAATCAAGTTACATTAAACACTAAACATAACCTACACAACAAGATAAACTATTAGCTAAGTGAGATCAAGACTTGACAAGGGAGAAGCTTATACCACATATGCAAATCAATCTAACATAAACACACTAGACTAATATGATGAAATATAAAAATAGTCCTTTATTAATTTCAAGAGGTTAAAAATATCAATCTTGGTAGATTCTAGTCATGCACAAAATATGGATTCACTCCAAGGCTTAGAATCCTATATATATAGCAAAAAGAGAATGAGAGAGATGGGGAACATGCATTAGAGAATAGAGGAGTCATTAATGATCAAGAAACATGGTGGAAGTTCATTTATTCTTTTCTATATGCATGCCTTCTTCTAATTAGGACTAATCCTTTTCAACAAGTTAACCCACATTTGGATCCAATAATCTTCAATCTTTCTCATTAGCTGAGAGATCCACTGAAGATAAGGGTTTGTTTTGCATGAGTCATAATCCTTCATGTTAAAGAAAATATCTTCATGGTTTTGAATGTCATTAATGTTCCAACTAATTTTTCTAATCCCCTAGTATAATCTATGAATTCATATGCCATCTTCCACTTACTTTCTTATGAAGATGAATTTCTTCATATCTTGGAACTGACAGAACCATGCTTAGTTTACCTTAGGTAGTTGTATGTTCCTACTAAATTATGGATGATTTGAATATTATATTTATATCTTAGCATGATATTTACTATAAATCTTGAACATGGATCTACTATATATTTAAAACCAATCTCCTTTATTGGTTTTTAGATAGTCAATACCTACACCTCGACACGTCTATCGATTATACAACTAGTAGCCCACCTTGATTTATATTAGGTTCAAAAGGACTTATTATGCCTATATGCATCATGGAATCCAATAACCCTTTACATACACAAATATCCTTTGAATAATGGTGAACATGATCATGAAAAGATATTGTAACCTTAGAATACCAGGTTTGTAGGTTCAAAACCCTTGAACTAGGAACCTAATTGAGCTTTAATGATACCCCTAGGCTCAAAATGTTTATTTTGGCTCCACCTAGATTATACCTAGATATCGATTCTATTATTTAATTATTAAGGTGATGAAATCCTTTTATCCTATATGTCTACCTATGTGGCATCCTCTCAAGCTCCTTGACCCTTTGACTTAGTTTGCATCGTCTACCCATATATTTAATTTTGATATCTATGTGTATGTCCTATTTTGTAAGTTAATGTTTGAAGGCTTAGATCTTGAGATATAAGTCTCATCAAGACATGAATTTTATTTAGTAAGATCTTAGCATCAATAAAATTTATTTCATGTGATCCTTTATCCCCATGAGGCTTTCCGAGCATAATTATAAAATGCACAAGTAAGTTGACCCATCCATTTTTGCATGAAATCTTGGTGATGGTCTGGCTCTTTATAGCCCATGTAAGTCATCTTTTCATCCTTAAATTTTTTGGGACTCTATTCATTTATTCAATCCAAGAAAAATCTTGGCATGTGGGCCAAAATCATTTAACATCATTGGCAAATCAACTGGGCAGTAGGCCTTCTATGCACACTAGACTATTTACATGACCTTTAGACTCATAAAAAATGACTATAGGAAACCTCTTTGAATGAAAAAGACAATATATTCCACCAAAATAGGGAATAAAACATGGAAAATAAGTAATATAAATTAAAAAAGTAGATGTGTAAATAAATCACTTATTTGGGATAAAACAAAATTAAACTAGTCTAACTAACCAAGACAAAACAAGATCCACCTAGATCAAAAGGGAAGTTTCTAAACTCACTCATTCTAAGAGATGATACAAGTTATAAAATAGGGTGTTTATTAAACATAAAATTTCATGATTGACTCTTCTTTCCTACCAACTCTCTTATCATCTCCTCAAATGAGTCATCAACAACAAACCAGTCACCAATAAAAACAAACTCATCTTGCACTTCAAGATCTTTTTTATACTACTTTTCAAATACAACCTTATTCAGTGATATCTCATCTATGCATTGTCCTTGAGTGACCTCATCTTTATTATCATATGATATGATTTCATTAAGATATTCAAGGAGATTTTAATACTTAGCCCAATCTACATCATGTTCCTAAATAGGTGACTATTGATCAAACTTCTCAATAACATACTCTTCAATGGGCAACATATCCTTACAAAGATCATCAATCTCTTATCAAGATTCAAAGTATACATGATAATCATCTTTGTTTTCTTCACTTTTATCAACCTAGATAAGATCAATTTTAAAGGTATCTTCATCTTTCTCAAGTGGAAACATCTAAAATTCAGTCATGAATTCAACTAGTAACAATTCTTCATGGAGTTCTTCCACAACAAGACTAACCTTATCTTGTATACCTGAGATAGCTTCTTCAAGATGAGATAAAACCTCATTTTTGAATTTTACCTCAAGTGAAGTATCAATGAGGATATATTCATCATACACACTTGAATCATCTTCTTCACATCTCTAATAACTTAACTTATAGTTGCAACATCTTTCTCTATCTCCCATAGAATAGGCTCCTCCTAAAGAAGGGAGATGGGGGGAGGGTGATGAAATTCATTCATTTCAAAGGGAATATGAGGCATGAAAGTTTTATCATGATCATTTTTTTGGATATTGAGGACAATGTAATCATATAGGGACTTTTGGAGATGAGGGAAAAAGAAACTTTTAAGGACCTCTACATTCTGCACCTTTCACTTGGCCATCACCTCATCAAAGTTTGAAATCTCCTTGTTCTCATGGACAATTTTAAATTTAGGGATGAGTGGTGAAGAAGATGGAATATAATAAATTTTAATCTCATGCATAGGCATATGGATATCTTCTTTAATAATATCTTAACTCTAACTAGGAGGTTCTCTTGGCACACACTGAGCATGGTTAAGAACTTAATGAGAATAAGGAACACAAGAATCCTCTTGGGACAACTAGCTCAACTAAATTTGATGCCTCTCCCAAGCCTCCATATTCTCTAATAAAAAATTACATATCTCATTCCTCTCCTTTGGATCATTGGACACATTTTAAAATAGACCATTCACTTCTTCATACTGAGAGTTTGAGAAAACTTTTCTTGCATATGCTAGTATTTTGAGCTCTATCTCATCGATTATTTATTGGAGACAATGCTTCTCATGTGTATCATAATAGACATATGTGGAAGGTGAAATTTGTTCATGATATTTATATGGTTCATAAATAGTTTAAGAGTAATGCTCTTGATAATAAGGATAATGGGAAACTTGATAAGGCTCATCATAACTTTGATAAAACTCATGATAAAGTTGATTAGGCTCATAAAAAGGCTCATATGTATCATGACAAGGCTCATATAGATCATGAAAATATTTTTATGATCCATGATAAGGTTGATAAGGACCTATTACATAGGTATTTTCCTCATACACAACCATGAAAATAACATCAGAATAGTGTAATAAAAATAGACTTACTTGAAAACTACCTAGGATTTCAAAAACAATTGCTTGAGCTTAGGATCACCAAATTATTGATGATTAACACTATTAAAAATTCAATTTCACCAAGACCATCTATAATTCATCTCACTAGGTGTGCCATAACTATTGGTGTCTTAGATTGCACCCTAGATAAGAAGGGGATTATTTAGGTCCTCTTGTTCAAATCTAGTCCAACATGGGAATGACCCTAGGTTGTGGGTCACCTAAGATTGGGTCAAACCTCTAGTGATGGCCAACATCCTTCTGGATCTATCACCTAAACTAAACTATATCTAGGAAAAGGGATAGAGAAATGGGTAAAAATGCATAAAAGCATGTAAATGAGGTGATGCACCAATAATTTGATCATTCATCCACTCTTTTTGAATTTCTAAAAACACTAATGAGACAAGAAAAAGACTACATCTACATATCCAAATGTCTATTATGCAGCATTATTTCATGTAGAGGTTCACCAAGTGATCAAAACCTAAGGGAAGTGATGGAAAGGTCTGATTAAAGACACTTAACCTATTAATGTATCCACTTGTTAGGTTTAATTAAGTGACATTAAACACTAAACATGACCTACACAACAAGATAAACTATAGATAGGTGAGATCAAAACTCGACAAGGGAGAAGCTTCTACCACATATGCAAATCAATCTGACATAAACACACTAGAATAATATGATGAAATATTAATAATAGTCCTTTATTCATTTTAAGAGGTTACAAAGATCAATCTCGATAGATTCTAGTCATGCCCAAGAGAGGGATTCACTCTAAGGCTTAGAAGCCTATATATATATATATATATAGCAAAAAGGAAATGAGAGAGATGGGGAACATGTGTGGGAGAATGGAGGAGTCATTAATAATAAATAAATTTGGTGGTAGTTCATTAATTCTATTTTGTATGCATGCCTTCTTTCAATCAAGACTAATATTTTTCAACAAGTTAACCTATATTTGGTTCCAATAATCTTCAAGCTTTCTCATTGGTTGAGAGATCCACTAGAAGACAAGGGCTTGTTTTGCATGATGATTCATAATCCTTATTATTAGAGAAAATATATTCATGGTTTTGAACGATATTGAATGCTCTAACTACTTTCTCCAATCCCCTAATCTGATCCATGAATTCCTATGCCATCTCCCAGTTAATTACCTATGAATACAAAATTCTTCATATCTTAGAACTGATAAAGCCATGCTTAGTCTACCTTAGGTGGTTATATGTTCTTACTAAATTGTGGATGATTTGACTATTATATTTATACCTTGGCATGTACTTTACTACAATTTTTGAACATGGATCTACTATAGACTGAAAACCAATCTCCTTTATTGGTTTTTAGATAGTCAATACCTCCACCTTGACACATCTATCGATTTAACTATAAGTAACCCACCTTGATCTATAATAAGTTCAAAAGGACCTAGTATGCCTCTATTCATCATGGAATCCAATAACCCTTTACATACATGGATCTCCCTTGAAGAATGGTGAACATGATCATGAAAGGATACTATAACCTTAGAAGACCAGGTTTGTGGGTCTAAAACCCTTGAACCAAGAATATGATACAACTTTAATGATGCCCTTGGGCTCAAAATGTTTATTTTGGATCCACTTGGGTCATGCCTAGATCTTGGTTCTATGTATTTAAGTATTCAGGTGATGAAATAATTTGATCATATGTGTCTACCCATATGGCATCCTCTTGAGGTCATTAACCTTTTGACTATATTTGCATCATAGATCTCCCTTGGTATAAATGAACATGAGCCATTGGATCTACCCTTGACTTATCAACCTTTACCCAACTCATGCACTTACGCCATGTGGTGGATTTACATTTAATTTAATCCCATTGACTTTTCTAACCATGATCTACACTGTTAAATCTTACATGTATGATTTATCATGCATTATTAATTTGCCTTTATTTGAAAATAAATAGGTACTTCATGAGGCTTAATATTGATGTATGCACACCCATCATTTAACATCCACATTATCATCATTGATGTGTATATGACCATCAATCTTAAAACCCCAATGGATAATTTTCAAGATTTATTTTTATGTCTATACGACTGTTACTAACATCTATGCAACTGTTAATGATGTCCATGTGACCATCACACTTTGAAAACTAAACAATTAGTTGTTGAGCTTAATTTTGATGTATGTGTGCATGTCCTATTATGTAAGTTAATCTTTGAATGCTTAGATCTTAAGATATAAATCTCATCAAGACATGAATTTTATAGAGTAAGATCTTGGCACCAAAAACATTGATTTCATGTGATCCTTTATCCCTACAAGGATTTTTAGCATACTTATAAAATAGACAAGTACACTGACCCATCCATTTTTGCATGACATCCTAGTGATGGTCTAGCTCTTCATAGCCTATGTAAGTCATATTTTTATCCTTCAAATCTCTATAACTCTACTCATCTATCCAATCTAAGAAAAATCTTGGCATGTGGGCAAAAATTGGTTAATAGTAACCTAGGTTGTTAGCATGGGTATTATGATCATGCTAATTATGATTTTGACCTTGATACTGATTCTAATTTTTCCATTGATTCTATCCTTAGTTCTAATTATTCTTTGGTGGTTGTTGATTATGTCAAGGAAATAGATCTTGGTCTATTTTCATATCCAAATTAATGCCCTATGGATAAAGCTTGAGCTCAAGTTTTCCACTCTCAATCAAATCTTTAATAAGGTGCCTCAACTAGATGCAATGATAAGCACCATGACCAAGAACACAATGAAAGTTTCAAAATTCATTTTCCTTATACTAATTTGGTTTTGGTTGATCTACAATAAATGGCCTTGGTACAAGCCATACAATTAGGTTAGATTCTATGAGATTTTGGAATGTTTCCTCAATAAGATCTCCCAATTTACTAAAGACTTTGAATTAATTATGGAATGTCCTTCATGGAAGAACTCTTTGCAAATGTTTGGTAGATTAGGGGGAGATAATTGGACATTTGGAGCTGATAGATCATGCATCATTTATATGTGTCTTTATTCAGTCACTTCATTTCTAACCATGTTTTTATTTTTATTGAAACCTTTAGATTTCTCTATTTTAACTTTTTGACTAGGAAATTGGGTCTGATTTGAAGTTTGACCTTGTGAATAAATATTGATAAGGCCTTTTACAATAAGTGCCATCTCAATATATACACCCTTGTTTATAATCTATTCAAATGTGTTTGTATAATAAGTTCATATATTGTGCACCAACTTAGCGTGTAACATCTATGAAAAATGTCCACCAACTATTTGTCTAGCAAATTATGTTGAAAGTGACCAGCCAATTCTATCCACCATTATAGATATGCTACGAAACTTTCCCCATCATGTTGTTTTTTTTTTTACAAGTCAATAATGATAAATTCATGTTCAATGTTGTATGAGAAGTGGTTGACAAAATTTTTAGATAATTTATTCCAATCTACAATTGATCCCTTGGGTAACTTAAAAAGCCAATCTAAAGTTTGTGCTACTAAACTTTGTTAAAATAATCAAACCAAGAAAATGCTACTATAAATAACCTCTTAGCATAATATAAAAAATTCTTGAATGTGTTCACGAAGGTTACCCTTTCCTTTGTATTTGTCTAATTTGGGTGCCTCAAAATGAGGCAGAAAGGGGACTTGAAAAATACTCAAATCAAATGGATATGGATATATCCTATCAAATTTGTATTTTTTTATTTTGTTTCTTGTCTCCAATCATGACACAATATCTTTCATGGAATTCCAATCTTGTATGTTTGGTAAATTCATCAAATTTATACTTTTTTATTCTATTTCCTATCCTTAATCATGGAAAATAATTCTATTGGGGTGGTATGTGCCCCTGTTATTGGGGTAGTATGTGACCCTGTTGCATGGATTTTTGGGGGATATACACCCTATGATCCATGACTTAATTTTGGTTCCTTCCTTGAGTCAAGTAAGTGAGATGTTGATTTCTAGGTTTATTAACATTCCCTAAAGTTATTTGTCTTGAATTATACATGTTCTATTGATTTTTGGGAGTTCATGGTCTATTTTCTAAAGTATGTGTTGGTTGAGATGAACTAGCCAAATTATTTTATACGACTTCTTCAATGTGTATTGAATGTTTTGGTATTTGATTTTTTAAAGGAAAAAAAGGTTCTTGATGATTTAAAAATGAAATGGGACTTGGATAATAATCAAATCAAATGGATATGGACATATCTCATCAAAATCATACTTTTTGATTATATTTCCTATCTCCAATCATGGAACATAATTCTATTGGGGTGGTATGTGCCCCTGTTATTGGGGTGGTATTTTCCCCTATTACATGTATTAGTTGGGGATATACACCCTACAATCCATGACTTTATTTTGGTTTGCTCCTTGAGTCGAGTAAGTGAGCTATTAATTTCTAGGTTGATTAACATTCCTTGGAGTCGATCATCTTGAATTATATATGTTTTGTTGATTTTGAGGAGTCCATGGTCTATTTTCCAAAGTACATTTTGGTTGAGACAAACTAGCCAAATTATTTTGTATGATTTATTCAATATGTATTGAATGTTTTGGTCTTTGGTTTTATGAAGGAACAAGAGGTTCTTGATGATTGAAAAATGTATGCTTCATGTGTCTAGTGAATCATGTTATGTAACCTCTAAGGACTTAAGTTGTTTTATTGAGACATTTTCATCCATCATTGTTGTGTTCTCAAATAAAGTGTTTTATGTTGGTTTAACCACATTCCCTTGCTCCTTGAAATCATCATTTTGGATTTAAGTGGAAATTAAAGAGTCTGTTAATTCTATGATAAGTTAGTTTATATATCATTGACTTATCTTTTTGATCTTGGTGACAAGATATTGATCATATGGTTTTAACTCTATAAGTATTTCCTTTCCTTTGATAGAAGAAGGCATGTTTTATTTTGCAATATGCATTAAGGATTATCCTCATTATTGTTCTCCTTCTCTAACCAAGGTATGAAATTATTCCATAGTAAGTTTTGAGGGTAGTCTAGTATCAGATTCAATCAACCTTAAGAGTGATTCATCTTTATCCTCTTGGTTTGATATTCCAAATAGTCTTCCTTAGATCATATAGTTGTGGGAATGTCTTCAAATACCATAGAATTGTCTTGACCATCATAAAAGTGCTCCTCCTCATAGCTAGGGCCATAAGAGACCCCAATATGAGTGTAACTTTGAGTTATGTCTATAATATTTGTTCTCTACATTTGGAAAGATTTGGAAAAAAAAAATCAAACATTTAAACAAGGTATTGGTTTTGATCTTTTCTAAACAAATGACAAGGTAGCAAAGAGACTATAATAAAAAGGAGGTGGTGTATTACCACACAATTAGAAAAATGTGTTCATAAAATTACTCAAAACCTTTTGTAGGGTTTAAATCATATAAATTATAAGAGGGTATGATAATTCAAAGACCTAAGTGTAAACTAGAATAGTAAACATAGGTTGAGATATACGTCAATACCATAAAATCTATTTCAACTTTGGCAAGTTGCTACTAGGAAATTAAAATAATTCCCTTTGAATTAGGAAGGTAACAATGAAAAATAATAAACTCAAGATGTGAAAACATGTAACAATTCCTAAGTATAAAACTAAGAAAAAATGGGCAACATAATTCCACCACATGGCAATAAGAGGTAGAATAAAATGTGTTCCATAAATTCGAGTGTAAGTGACATGTAAGATGACCTAAGTTCACAATGATTAAATGGTGATGATGAGTATATAAATGGCCTTCAACCTAAATGTGAAACTGAATCCAAGTTAATTCAAAATAAGGGAAAATGGTAAAACAAATTAACACCTTGGACTAAAACTTATAAATGTGCATTTTTGAATTTAAATTATGAATGAAGGACTTAAAGATTTTTGGAAAGTGGTATAGACTCAAATGGGAAACATAGCTATGTTATTTAGATAATACAAACACAAATGTTTAAGATGAGGTTTTGAACAAGGCAAAGATGATTTGGATTTGACCAGTGTAACACCTCCTTGTTAAATAAATGGTGGACAATAAATGTGTTTGGTTATGACATGTTTTGTTAAAAAATAAGTTTTAAACTCAAATAATGACCAAGAAAGTAAAGGAAAAGACCAAAATATAACTAATTAAATCATCATAATCCTTAAACTAACAAGGTCGCATCATATTATTCAAATCTATCTATATATGTGCTCTTGGAAGGATTTTAATTGTTAATCCAAAAATAAAAGCACATGAAGTAGTAGGGTTTTTACACCCCTTTATCCCAAGAGATTATACAGTGACATGGACCTTTGGGTTATTCACCCTGCATCAACAATATTTCCATGGTAAGTGGGGTTGTTCTAAAACTTAAAATTTTGATTGTCTAGATGGTCCTAAGCATGGCTAACACTAGAGATTTCTCATGTCAATTGGATCCACATCAATTATCTTATTATGAAAAAGGTCTTGTCATTTTCACAACCATTACATCCATCGATTATTTAGTTTAGTACGATGTCTAAACTGATCATACATTCTTAGATGGACTTCCACTAATGGATTTTGCTTAACCACTCAAGTAAATGTCCCATCAAGTCACCCTCAATTTATATACCCCACTATGGAGTGGGGTTGAAGATAATGCCAGGAGATGAAACCCTTGGTCAAAGTTTCCCTAAATAACTCATGAAGAGGCTATGAAATCCCCTCCACAAGCCAAATTACATAAAATAAAACTAAGCGAAAAGGCTTTAGAGGTTTTCTTTAGATCATTCAAACTATACAAGTTTTGGGGAGAGCCTAGACAACTTCCTTTTCATGCATTTGATAAAGGCACAATCATAATGAAAAGGCATTTTTGGTCACCCAAATTCCCTAAAGGGGATAGGGGGAGAGCATAGATACACTCTTAAATTTTCTCAAATAAACAAGTAATAGATGATTTTGCATAAAACAACACACTTTTGAAAAGATTTCCACTTTAGTGAATGTTAGTTTTAAGAACCAAATTAAAATTTTTAATAAAGTTCTTGGCCCATTGGCCTTAGTTTTCAAAGACTTTGAAAAACTTCACAAAATAATTAAACAAATCATCTAAGTTCCTTTTAAACACCAAAGGGAGGTTTAAAGACTTAATTATGCTTAATGTTTTATCACTTTTCCATGTGGGTCCTACAAGGTTAGAGAGTTTTCCCTTGATTTCAAGCACAATTGGTAATGAAACAAGCAAGTTTTAAAAACTAGCTCTTGGGTTCTCTATTTTTTCCATCGAGATCGATGTCGATCAACAATTATCAATGCCTGTTGTAGCAAGACTGATATCGGTCATAAAAAAGCTAATGCCAATTGAAAATGACTAATAACAGTCACTTTTGAACCCTTAGGCAAAAAATATTTGATCAAAAACTTTTATTAGCCTAAGTTGCTATAAAATCTCAAAAAAAACTTCTAGATCATGAAAATACTATTCAGATGGAGACTTATAAAGCAAAATAACAAACTATAATTTTGTTAAAATCTCTAAGACATAAATTTTAACCATGTTTTTTCTACAACCTAACTAATGTGAGTTATCTTGGACTGATGTCGAATACACAAAACTGACATTGGTCATTGTGTGACCTATGTATCAACAAAAAACCTCAAAAACATAGGAAAATGAAGCTAAAAATTGATTGTTAAGACTTTTAAGGAAATCTAAAATTACCAAAGTGTCTTCCTTGCTTGAATGGGTTGCATGGTCCCATCAAACATGTCAAGATGTATAGATGGATTACAAAGATGGTTAGATCAAATATTAGTCAAGAAAACCAAGAAAAATGCATAAAAAACCAACAAGCTAAGAAAACCTATTCAAACGAGGTGTGCAAATGATAATTAAGAGAAAATGAAAGAAAACACACACACACACATATATATAACCTTCCCAAGATCTTTCCATTACAGAAATGTGGCTCAAAAGATGAATTTTCCCTTGATTTGGTGCTCTAGTCTTCAACAATGATGCAAGGCCAAGCTCCTCCATCATCTCAAGAATAATAACTAAACAAGGCTCATGATATGAAAATCAATGTTATGCCTATCTTAAATCTATCCTATTACAAATAAAGAATTATCAAACTACACTCAAATGGCTTGTAGAAAGAATCCTACATTATAAGTTTATACAAATGAAGCTTAATCAAAGTAGTATTGGCCCTCCTATTTATAGGTTTTCCAAATTTATTAGGATCAACCATGATCTTCAATCTTGAGATCAATATGTGTGGCCATGCATTAATCTAATTATGTAAATAGTATCCATAAATACCCTCATCAATATTTGCAAGGAAGGGGAATTGAAGAGGCATGAGAGGCCACAATCCTAATATTTGTTGCATTTATGGCTTATGGATGCCACACCAAAAATGATGTCATTTGATAATGTAGATAATAATAATCAATTTCAAATAAATAAATATTCAATAACTTCCATGGAATTCTTACTTAAGCTCATAATTTGGTTTAATTTGCCTAAGTAAGATTAATCAAATTCTAAGCAATTCTTTGGAAATTGGTTCCACTTCATTAACCAAATTGGCTAGAAAGTCGTATTACTAGGCCATAATTTATATAGAGAGGAATTATAAGGTGATGTTAGTTTCATATAGATCATCATCCCATTTAAGATATTGTCAACACAAAATAACACATGCACATGTGTGCTTTTGAATTAGAAGAAAAGAGTGATCCAAAGCACCAAGATGCATTTTTATCATTTTGAATTGAAATGATTTGATAAAATTTAATAATCACATGAAATGCATTACCCCATTTAGGGATAAATTATCCTAAATCAACACTTGTATACAACAAGCTCGAACCATTTAGCATGTTTAAGTGATTTTGGCCTAATTTGTGAGTTTTCACAAATTTTAAATAAGATTAATAATTTCAACACAAAGATGTTAGGAATTGGATGTCTACAAATCTTACTTAGGTAATTTAATTTATTTAGTAAATTTAGATTAATTTCATGATCTCAACCCCATATTTCTCAAATTTCCTATTACATTTTGGAGACCACAATGGCATAATTACTCCCAATTTATAAATTTTGCTTGTTAAAAGTGTTTTGGGTAGCTTATAGGATTGATTGGTAGAAGATAAATTCCATATTTTTGAAATTTTACATGCACAAGTTAAAATTATGACATTATTCTAGTTTTCATTATATTTCAGTTGTGATTTTGTCCCAAAAGTCATGATTTTATGTTAACTATCCAACTTGACCACTAACAGTTTTTGTGATTTTGACAAGTTTTTAATCTTCTACAATAATGCATCTCAAAATTGTGGTTTTGCATCAAAAGTTATGGTTTTGCATACCAATTTGAGGTAATGCATCTAAACCCCTAATGGCTAATGGTTTGTTTTATTGTGACAAGTTTTTGATAGTCTGTAAAATTACAAAGTTGTGACTCACGATATTACTCTGTAAGTCACGATATTGCCATACAAAGTCATGATATTGTGATTTATATTAAAATTTCTAAATTTTATGTATTAAATTCTTAATTATAGGTTTTATTTTGACATCCATTCTTTTTCAAGGGGTCTAGTAATCACATAAAGCATTATAACTAATTTAAGTGGTTTTAGGTCTTAATGCATATATTTTTTTAACCACATTTAAAACAAAAGTGTTATATATATATATATATATATATATATATATATATATATATATATATATATATATATATATATATATATATATATATATATATATATATATATATATATATACACATATATATATATAGACACACACACACACACACACACACACACACACACACACACACACACACAACCTTATAATGTGATTGGTTGTGTGCAATCAATAGGAAGCATCAAAGGGAAGTGATTTACAAGATAAACATCATAATCTTAACCTTTTTCCTATCCTCAGCAAAACCACTAATCCTATAGTCGTGATATTCACTTGAGAGTAGCGCTATTGCATATTCATTAGTGTTATTGTGATTTGGTGATTTTGAGATTAATTTAACTACTATTTATTGTCTTTGAATACTAGACACAAGGTTTAAAATCATTATGATAAGGAAAAAACCTTTTTCTATTTTTTGAACTATGTGGGTTATCCATTTTTCTACAAAAATCTTGTCTTGGTATTAAATTTTGATACATAATCTACCATAACATTATTTGTGCATAATATTTAAGCATTTATATCTAATCTAGGTTATTCTATATCATCAAAGTGTCTATTTTGGTCAAAAATCAAAATTTTGAAGTTTTATGCTCTATTTCAAGATCAATAATTTCATAGTCACTATATCAACCTATGAGTCATGATATTGCATTAGCAGTCATGTTTTTACATTATTTCCTAGTTGATCATCACAGTTAACTACTTATGCCAAAATCATAACTCATGAGTTATAATATTGCACTGGTAGTTGTGATATCACTCTGTGTATTTACACTATTGCATTCTGAAGTTCTAATTTTGCATTGATTTTTGCCTTCAAAATTATCCTTTTGGAGTGCATTTTTAGATTCATTTTTAGTGAATTCGTAGGCCTCTCACAAGGCCCAAATTTACTTTGGCATCAAGGGCTCCACCCCTTAACCCCAACCTATACCATGATAGGGATTGCATTAGGGGTGTTTCCCTTGGATCCCACAAGGGGCTCTTCTCCTTGACCTAAAAATGGAAGATTCCCCTAGACCCTTTTGTGGGATGTTACCCCTAGACCACTATATCATGGCCCACTCACCCCAAAGAAATTATATAGCCAAAGCATTATTTTGTTTTGGGTGTTTTATTAAGGATTATTAGACTAACATTTTGTTTCTTATAGGAGTGAATATAGAGGCTATTTTGTCTTGCTAACATCATATTTTATAGGTCATATTTTGGTCTAACATTTTGTCTTAGAAGTTTCTCCTTAAGATCATCAACCAAAATACTAATCACTATCTTGTGGTTGCCTCTTTAAAAATACCACTTGAAAGTACTAATAATTTTCTTACAAGCCACTTGTCTAAGATCCCTTTTGGCATTTTCAAACCCATTCTTAAATAATTTTTTAATCATTTTTTCTTATATATATATATAACTTTAATCATTTAAAATAATTTTATCCTATACATTATTATATCTTGTACATATATCACACTTAATCTTAATTGGTTAATTAGACCCTTTTGTTTTTTTGTTTATCATCTAAGGGTTATGATGGTGTATGCTCTCCTTTTTGCATCCTTGAAGTGACTCCTAGAGGATCAAAATCCACCTATAAACCCTCCCTATTTTTGTTTTCTAGGAGTTGATAACATGGATTTCATCACCATGCACTAGACCAAACTCTATGTTTTAATGGAGTATAAATATCAAGAGAGTTGTCCTTAGACACTAAAGTGGAATTCCACATAAAGAGTTCTATGGATTGAGGGGAATTTAAGCTCC
Source organism: Torreya grandis (assembly GCA_037957365.1). NCBI lineage: Eukaryota > Viridiplantae > Streptophyta > Pinopsida > Cupressales > Taxaceae > Torreya > Torreya grandis. The sequence continues at coordinate 2,968,021 of JARHVA010001023.1, read as the reverse complement.
AATACATAAATAAGTTAGAAAACATCCTATATATACTTGGGCCCCACTACCCCTTCATTTATATTAAGGACCCCCCTAGAAACCTTATGTACACCTAGCATAGTACATCTCAATCAAAACAAGCAATCCACTATGAGAGTCAATATCATCTCTCAAGTGACCATCATGTGCAGATAGGTTTGAGAGGGTTTGAGGGATTCTTTAATGGGTCAGTGACCTACATCCTCACCAATAAATCCATTAGATGGTACGATCATAGAGTTACACACATTTGAGTTTACTAAGCATAGGTTTGTGGCTTGCTTGATTTGGTGAGTGTATGCTAGACCCATTCTATTTGTGATCCAAGTTAGCCTCATACTCAAACCTATACATGCAAATCTAGGTATTTTTCACATATCATCTTATATATCCTTATATCATCATTATATCATATTTTACATATTTATATTCATCCCATTGCACATATTATCTTTTATACATCTTTTTATGTGTCTCGTACTATCTCCCATCACCACCTTGTTTTAATCCCCTCCTAGTCTAGACATATCCACCCATCATTGGCCATACCCCCAATACTTACATATCCCAATCATATCTTGTCATCTTAATTATGTCTTAAGTCCATTATATCCATAATTAATCATTTGTCTTGACCTTTCCATTGCCTATTCCCCTCATCCCACTATCTAGTCTAACCTCATCCTATCTTATCCTAGGTGGATATTTAGATCACACACTTTCCCAAATCATATTCACCATCATTACATCACAACTTTTCTTCCATTTTTTCTTCATCACATAATCCTTTTCCATCCCATCTTGAGTAAATTAGTCTAAGGCTTGAGCTAGTCCTTCTTGTCCATCCATATCATCCTATCACTCTAGTCTACTATCACTCACCATTTGGTCAGATCTCATACCTAGTCAGTATCCTACTAACATCTTATCACTTTGTCTTTTTCAATATATCATCTAATCATCATAAATCATAACTAACACCCATAAAATCCCCAATCCTATCACTATCTTGAAAACTAATCATTATTGATAGATCACTAGCCCTTATAATACTATCAATCTAAAATCTAATCCTAGTCCTACATCATCTCAGTCACATTTCATCATCATCATACTAGCTCAGTCATTTAGGACTATTTTGTTCAATATCCCATATCTAATCCTTAATTTACCTCCACAATGGCCCCTTTCATCATCCATATTTTATCATCCATCCTCATGAAGTTAGACCCTATTCTTATAGAATAATACATATTTTCCAATAAGGATGAGATCCTCTTCAAGATCATTAAGATGGGTGTCCCAACTATTGAAGGGCTTAACCCCATTCAAATAATTTCACATCAAGTGAAAACCCATTCATTTAAGTCCCATTCAAATCCTCCTCCCACTAGTCATATCCCATCATCTACTCCTTCCTACACTAGTAAAGGGAATCCTATCTTGGCCACCTCATCTACTACCAATCCATCCACCTAGTAATGGAAACAACCATCTGATATAAATTCCAATGCTTTCACATCTAATTCATAAATTGAAGTGGGTCCTTATATTCCCCTTCCTATGTCATTATAATCCCTTTTCCAACCACTTATCATCACTAACATGATGGTTTATCCACCCATATGATGTCTTGATCCTACTAAGCCTAAGTCATCTTGGCATAAATCTTACCAATACTATCCATATCACCAAACTTGGGGGCATACCATTAATCGATGTCATGATTTCTAAGACTATATCAAAGCCCTCATTGACCATGGTGATATAGAAATTAAGGATGAACCAATTGATTCTATATCCCTAGGTGAAAAAGAAAAGTAATGCCAAAATTCTATTTCTAATCATGATCAATCCTTTCCTTCTTCGATATAATTTCAAGACACCACATTTATCTTATATGATCCCCCCATCTTTGATAAGTCCTCCATCGATGATGAGTCTATTCCTCATGAGCCTAGTCCTTCTTCCCATTATGAATCCTTCCATGGGCTTATCTTTGTTAAATCTATTATTCCTCCATCATCCCCCTCATCCATCATGCCAAAGTCCCCATGTTGAGAGGTTAATTGGAGATAATGAATCTTCTACTAAAATCATTGCATCTTGTTCATTGGAGTTAGCATCAAAGTCAACACAAGTCTTAACTTCATTAGGTTCATGTTTAGTACCAATATCTAAATCAGATTCCTTATCAGAAACATCATCCTTCATTGATATTGAAGTAGATGTTGATAATGTCTATCTTTTTTAGGATGCCTCTAATCCAGATACATACAATACCCACTAAGATACATTTAGATCCCAATAAAGATGATGAAGTAATAACAAAGTTATTGAAAGCTTTATCTATTAAATGTTTTTAGATTCAATCTAATCCTACTTTGTATGTGTATAGTACAATTAGTCTTAGTGATCATTTTACTAATCTTGAGGATATTTTCTCCAATGTCAAAACTAGGTCTCTTAAGAACCCCTATCAATACCATGTTTCCCCATCACCATTCATTGACCTCATCATATCATCTCCCCCACCTTCATCCATCATAGATCCCTTTATTTCTATCAATGAACACCCTCCATAGGGATGAACTATAACATAAATCATTAGACCCTTCCTTTAGCAATATAATATGTGACACAAATACAAAGGTCCAAAACCATATTCCATATGTCAATCATAATAATCAAGTCATATTTGATCCCATCAATCAAAATCAAGAATATTTAGATAATAGGCCTCCAAAAGTGTATAGTGAAGCCCAAACCTAGGCACTAGGGGACTGTCAAAGTCAAAATAATCATTAAATATGAAGTCAAAAATCAATCTCCCCTAGTGAAGCCCAAAATCAGGCACTAGGGGGTAATCAAAGTCAAATCCAATCAAAAAATCATAATGATGTCAAAATAACTATCAACATGGTTGATCATCCTTCAAATAATTAGATGAAAGAAGAATCACATAGTACAAAAGTCTTGGATCACTTAAAATCTTTTGTCACATGGCACCAATCAAATACCAAATATCCAACATCTCCAATGATGTATGCAACTACTAGTCTTAATCCCCAATCACCCATTACACCTTCTTATCACAAACCCATAATACCATTAACTCCTATAATCCATTATAGTCCATTACTCCCCTATCAACATCTATAACTAATCCAATCAATGCCTCACATCACCCACCTAGGCCACATCATCTCTTATAGGGGTGATGAAGACACCTGGTCTAGATATCTTAAGGGGTCACCATAAAAAATCACTAAAGGTCATGATGATATTAATATATCTAGTGGATACAACATGTTCCTAACATCACACATATCTATAATAGGTATTGGTTGAATACCATAACAATGTCATCATCTTGCATCTCGTACCTATATCTAATAAATTGAGATGCCATCAAAAAGTCTAATAAAAAAAAATGAAAAAAGAAAATAAGATAAAAATCATTCATCCAATGGTGAAAACTAGTATTATGGTACCTTGGGCCAGTACCATAATGAAAACCAATTTCGAGCATCATGTTAAAATAATTCATTTTTGGCATTTTACCTCAACACTTGGGGCAAAAATACATCCATCTCTTGTCAATAACCCATCCATGTCATCATTTAGTCCATTGTTCTTACCCATCATCTACCATCATATCATGCATCTTATCTATCATTACTTCTTGTCTTAACCTTTTTACAGATGAGGAAGGTGTCTTAATAGATGTTTTATAATCATCTTGGCATATCCTCTAATGCATACTCAGGTAATTGAACATCTGGTTATTTCACGATGTGGTCATTAGTAATCCCTAGTCCCTTCTTCTTTGACCCTCATCTCCTTTTTTTCATAACCTTCATCCTTTTTTCATCCCATTCATCATTTCATCCATCCTCATCCTAGTTTCTAGGCTTAGTATCCCCTTTTCTAGTAACCCCATTTGTATAGTGTACATACATATTCCAAAAAGCCCTAAAAATTAAAATATTTCAAAACTAAGAATTATAAAATCTATAAAACCATAAAACATTTAAGTTGGATTGTCTTGTGTCATCCCATCATATCTCTGTATATCCTAATGTCCTAATTTATTCATATCATTATCATCCTACCTTGTCTTAGTCATATTGCCTTATCTTATCTATTACTAGTCTTACAATCCTAAACATCTTATCCTCTTGTCTACATCATTATCCTAATCTTAGTCCCTCATGTAGTCCACGTCCATCTTTATTCACATTCTTATCCTCATCCAAGTCCCTCATATAATTCACAATCCATATGTTTATCCAAATCCATATTTTATCCTCATCCAAATCCATATCCTTATCCAAATCCATATCTACATATGCATCCTTACCTAATTCCTAATCCTAATCATCATAGTTACTCTATCTGAATATATCATAAGTCCAAAATCACATCATGATCTTCCTAGGCCTACCCATCACCCCATCACTCATCCTATATTTAGACAAGACATTGTGATATTTCCTATAGTTACTTTTGTGTGTTACTTGTCTATCTTGTTTGACTTATTTTAATGTCTTTTATCATGTAAATATTTTATTGTATTTGTTTTTTTAGCCTATTTACATCATGAATATTTTTATCTATTGGGAAATGAATGAGGATGCTATGAGGTCACCAAAGCTACAATAATTATTATAAGTGCCCTTGATGATGTAGGGTTCACTTTTTACCCATGCACTTTGGAACAATATCCCCCTGATCATAATTATATCATGGGGAAAACTACCAAGTGCTATATTTATGTGTGTGTTTAGACTATGATGAGCCTTATTATAGTTGTGATGGCTTTATCATCTACACCCTCATCATTTATCTAATCATATAATCATACTTATTTCTCATCATTAATATAATCTTATCAAATCATTTGACTAACATCTAAACCTTTATCCTCTTATCCTCACCTCATCATTTGAAACAAATCTTATAATCAGTAACATCATCCTCTAATCACTAATCATCATTATCATTAACTTCTTCTCCATCAATATTTGTTTATCCTCAAGTTAGAAATACATCGGCCTGAGGTCTCCTAAAACTATATAGACAACTCTTGGTCATATTTCAATGCCCAAGGATAGCTCAACCACTCTTTCCTCTTTCCTCATCATCCATCATCACATATCTCTCTTAGCTTTCATTAGCCCAATCATTGAGCTATAATATCAATCATTCATCAATTATTATCCTCATAATCATCTTCCTAATCTTTTCATCAATCACCTGCACTTATCTATTGGCACCCACAAAAATCCCAAAATCCATATTTTCTTTCATTAATCATCCATAATTGGTCAATTTATCATCTATTTCTCCCTTTCATGTGTTCTTGTTAGGGGCATCATTGTTATTAATCACATTATGGCTCATTGATGTGACTTATAGTCTAATTTCTACCACGTGTATTTTGGTCACTTGATCAACACATTCTTCTTTTTCATCTCCTTAATCATATCACTCAATTTCATCTTTGAGATACACCCATCATTAATCTCATCCTGGCCTATAAATCTCCCTTGCATGCATCCTAGCTTGGGATACATAGAAATCCCATGGCCTTTTAATCCTATCACCATCATGTTATGGTTGATTCCCCCTTGGGATGTGTCAAAAAGTGTGACAAAGTCATCTCTACTCCATGTACATGTGTCTCTGCTAGGGGCATTATCAATCTATAGCTCATTACTCAAGTTGAATTCATATTCTTCATCTTCTATTTTGCATTTGACATTCCATCCCCTTATCTTTCCATCTCATCCCACCCATCATTTCTTCTTTCAAGTATCCATCCATCTCATTCTTCATCGCATGTCCCCTTTAGGTGGAACCATATCCACTAACATCATCTATGAAATGGATTTTATTTAAAAGACCATTACTCCTTCCACTTTGATCCACTCATAATGCCCTTTCCAAGAGGGAAAAGAGGTATGAATCTAAATTTTTTTTCTAAATTTAACATCACTAATATTATGATTAGTTGACACTAATTATGCTTATCTAATTTATCTCATCTAATCCCATCCTAAAATTACCCATTTCTAATCATTTATATTATATCCCCCATCACTATTTATTCATTCACTAACTATAGTCTTATCCCACTTATTCATCAATTCCCCTAATCATCTCTTATATTATCCTAATCTATCTTATCCATTATGTGGAAATTTTAAATTCCCATGACCCACCTACCCACCTACTAAGCCTATTCCTAGGCTCTCCTACACCCTTAGTGCCTAATAGCCCACCTAATCCTTATCTAATCCCCTACCTAATCCTAATTAACCCATAAGAGGATTTTATAATCATCCAATTCTATAATCCTCTCTATTCTCACCCTTCTTATCTAGAAGCCTCTACATCTAGAGGCTTTTAAGGAATTTTTAATTCATTTTAATCCTTCCCTCCACATTTTATTTAAACAACCCAATCCTCCATTGAAACTAACTCATGAATCCATTAAGTCTTCATGCCCACATAATCAAATAGGAATCTCAAGCATCCATTGAATCCATGCCAAACTAAGTCTTTGAAACCATAATCAACATCCATGATCATGCAAACATAATGTCAAAATTATAAGTCTAAGGTAATCTCAATCCAATCCTCTTATTTTTTATTCATTTAATATTGGTTTGGAGAAAATAACTTTAGGAAGAAAGTGCTGGTTTTAATGGTGCATTCATCTAGTTGCATGTGATCTTAATGGATCTAGATCTTACTTAGGTAGTTTGATGTTTTGAGTAGATTTATATTGATTGCATAATCTCAAATCCATATTGCTCAAAATTCCTACTACTGTTACTAGATAAAATCAGGTGCCCCCTTAGCCTATATAAGAATAACATAATCTAAAAATCCCTCCCTCATCCCCAAAATAATCCCATAAGATCTAGGGATCAACACAAAGCATATGATATTATGGATAAGTTTAGAAATACACCAACTAAGATTTCTATTTTGGAATTACAACAAAAGGCAAATATTTTTAAAGATATTATTTTTCAGACACTCAACCATACATCTTTACCTCATGATATTTACCCAGCATATTTTTCATCTATCATGAACAATATTAAATACATCAAGGATGTTATATATTTTTCCAATGAGGATTTACCCTCATAGTTATTTATTGATCATAATATTCCAATCTTCATTCAGTCAAAAATCAAAACCATTATTATTAAATTATTTCTAATTGACAGTGGTTCAGGATGTAATATATGTATCTTCATATTCCTAAAAACTATGGGGTTTGACATAATATCCATTCAAAAGACATATAATAACATTAGAGGTTTTGATGACAATTCTTGACAGGCATTGGGTAATATTACATTAGATATCATAATTGGGCCCAAAACCCTATCCTCATAGTTTTAGGTGATGTTTAATCATTTGCATTATAATTTATTTCTTGGGAGACCGTAGATACATTCCATGGAGGTTGTATGATCTACATTACATAGAAGTGTAAAAATTTTACATGATGTATACTCATACACTATCCTAGCTGATAACCAACCATTTAGATATTGCATTCATAGAGCTTACTACCCTAAGAACATCTTCAAATGGGACACCTCATGTTTTCATAGATACCCCACCTCATAATATTATGATAAAAAAGTTGAATATATATGAGGTTAGGTAATCTAGCACCACTATTCCTACACCCCTTCCAGATCTTCCTATGACACAGTTATCCCAACCCATGATAGATGATGGGATTATCATAGCATAGTTACCATTACCTATTAATTTAGAGGAAGTATACATTAGAAACTCAGATATAGATTCCCAAGATACCCCAAAGGATGATTCAACACCCATAGACATTGATGATTTTTGTGTGGATTGAGCTTCACACCAATAGGCCCTAGAGAGTACAAAGATCATTATAAGGCATTTGTGCCATTAGCTACATAGGCATTACCATCAGTTCATAATTACATAGATACAGGCCAAGACACTCATAATTATGAGTAGATTCTTCTATACATATGGTACATATGGTCAAATATATCGATATTAACTTAGTTATTCAGATACATGTATACACAAGATAGACCATAACAAATGTTATAAATGTTATTTGATAGAGGATTGATGACATTACCTATAGTTAATCATATATCCATTAGTATATTGTCCCAATATAATTATAGACCATTTTTTCATTTTCATAGGATTACTGGACATGATACAAATACATACTCAGTAATACAATAGAAATTGAGTAAGTTTAGGGCTTAGGGCACTATTCATATTACATAATCTTTGTCTCCACCAATATAGGCCGCTATTATAAAAGAGCACTATTGGTTGGAATATAGTATTGGGCTTGAGAATGCATAATCATAAACATATCTAGATTCAACTTGATTTTGGTTGTGGTGGGGATAATATTGACTTTAATAACGTCTTCATCAAGTAATGAGGAACTAACTAGTTTAGCTATTGGTGCCTCAAAGAGGTTTTCACCAAAAAAGTCTTTTTGATTGTTCTAATTTGGATTGTCTAATAACATATATAATAAGGCTTCACTAAGGGACATTGATAGGTCACTTTTATTATCCCTTAGTACCTTAAGTAACTATTGACATTTTGGCCTCACCAGTCAAATGCTAACCCCTAACATCAAAAATTTACATTGAAAGCCCCTTTAAGCTTATCCATAGTTCCTAAACTCATCATGTCTTATGAATGCTTCTTGAAATCATTTAACATTATTAGAGGTATCATGGAGTATGCTTATAAGTTCATTATATCATGTCTATTTGGAGGTCTATTGGTGATGTCTACTAGGTCCCCATGATGGTAATTATGTAAGTGGAAGAGTGCCAGTTGTTTTTAAGGCCTATAAGGATGGTCTTAAAAATGTTTGATATGCTTGAAGATACTTATCATAATTTGAGGTGATTTGACAAGACTTAAACTTCTATTGTTCAAAAGTTTTAAGCTTGTTTGTGTCATTTTAAGATGAGAGGGAGCCTTAATGGCAACATTAAGTATGTCCAAGCTTCATTTGGTCCATATTATAAACCTTAGTAATGTGTGTCAAGGTCATTCTCCATATCCTATTTCCTTGATTACCCCCTTTTAAGACCCTTAAGTGCCTAATATGAGTGCATTTGCATTTAAAACATTTGAAAATGGGAATATTCTAGTGTTTCATTGATTATAAAGGTTTTGAAAAGGTCCCATTATCATTACAAGAAAATACTAGGTGTTTCATATCATTAAAGGTCATTTTTTAAAGCTTATTCCACCTCCCACTAGCCAAATGGGCCCCACACATGCCAAAATGCATCCTTTAAACTCCTCCCTATCATATGAATTAGTTTTAAATGTTAGTTAACTCATGTTTTCCCTCTCTTAATCATTAAATGGCCTCTTCAACCTTTAATGGTAGTTCAATCTAAGAAACAAGAAGAAAATGCAAGAAATAGGTGTTTTTAGGTGTTCTCTATAGGTTGTATGGACTATTATGACCATGTCCATATAGAGGGGGATCATAGGTTTTATAAGGTATCATATAATACATCAAATAATTTTCATTGAAAATTAATTCAAAACAATCTTAAAATCATTCCTCTCTCTCTATCAAGCTCTTTGGCAACCTAGGTAAGCTTTCAAGTTTAAGGATAAAATGAATAGGAGAGAGAAAATGGTGAGTTAGTCTCTTGGGTAGAGGAAGGGGGTCACTTGGATTTATTATTCATGTAATTTTTATATAATTTTATTCCCTATACTTTATTAATGAATTATAACAATATGGTTACTTCAGTGAGCTTCTTCATCTATGCAGGGTTTAGAAATGCAATGGTTTTGGTGCATAGTTGAAGTATTTTTGAAAAATAATTATTGATGGTGATTATATGGGCCCTAAAGGTCCATCCCAATTAATATTCCCCTTATTTCACACATATTAATGTGTAAGATCTAACAAATATTGATGTTCACACACCTGCAAGTTACATGACTGAGTTTCTCCATGTGTAAAACATTAGTGCATGAGTATGGCAGTATTTGATATTTATTAAATTGGATTATAAGTTTTTTGAAGAAATTAAAATATTCTCTACCTCTCATGCTCAACTAATTTACCCTTAAATCAAGTAGCCTCTTCATGGTTCTATCTCAAAACTATGACTACCCTAATATGGAGTGTGGGGTTCTTTAATAATACATGTAGAGAGTCTTGAGGTTGTTTCAAAGGCATATACACAAAAAAATATTTGATCCATGATTTATTTCACTTCCTCATACTCATCATGAACCTATACACCAAGTCATCCTTACCTCTAGCCTAATCTACAATATCAAGCCCTCACTTAGTCATCACAAACCCTTCAAGGTAGATTAGACATGTGGTGATCACTATTGAAATGAAGCATAGAAAGGTGAGGGAACTCAAAGAGAAGTAATAAGAATTTATGAAGAACATGACAGAGGAAGAAGAAATGTTAAAAAATATTAGTACCTTTAAAACAATCAATAAGCCTTCAATGCCTTTAGAGACCTAGTTGGATGCATAAAGAATAGTAGAAAATAGAGTTTAGGGTTGGGAAGACCTTAAATTATTTAGAAATATTGTTCATGATAACACTAATACATCTAATGGTCAGCCTAAAGACAATGTAAGATAATGATAAAGATGCAAAGAACCAAGAATAACTCAATAATAAGCCCTAAGGTCTACCTCTTAGGTGATGCTAGTTCTTGTAAAATGGGATGGTTAGGAGAAAACAAGAAGACTTTAAGGGAAACCTAGATGAGTGAAGATATAGTTTTCAGATGTATGAGAACATCAAGATCAAAATATACTCTCATAAATGCATCTAGATAAACTTGAATACAGTATATATAGTCAAAATTTAGATCACATGTTTAAGGGACCTTAATTAAGTGTTGACTATTTGAGTGGGATATTGAGTACATTGAGATATCTTCCTTGAGTCACAAGGATAGAGTAAGGATTATAAGATGAAATAGTTAGGGTCTAACGAAACGACAACTCATTAATTCTTCATAGGAGATAGGCTTAATTAGAATTTCAATGGAGGTAAGATTATAACTATTAGGTTGAAAGGATAATAAAGTCATGAGAAGGTTTTAAGATGATCAAAGAATTAGAAAAAATAATGAAAATTCATCAATACACTATGTTCACCCATGGAAACATGATACATAGTTTATCTCTCAAAATGGTCACTCCTTATTATAGATAAGTAGGTCTTTCAAGTCATGGGCCTAGTCATGCACCTACCTAGCTATCTAGGTTAGATTTAGGCTTGTTCTAGGGGTGCAAGCCCAGACTATTACTATGGTGCTCAAAATTTAGCACTCAAATACATTACATAAATATACATAAGGTACAAGCCTTATGTTCTCACCTAAAGCACAACAGAGAAGCAACTAGGGTCTATGTTGGGCTAGTTGTGCCATGGCACAAATATATTCTTTAGGGGCTTAGGTTAGTGAAACTATGTTTATGAATCCATGGGTGCAAGCCTTGGGTTTTATGGGTTCAATAGCACTCAGTCACTTAAGGGAGAATATGGTGTTGGGGTAAGGGTCTTAAGCATGGTCTTGTGCTTATGCATAGGTATCATTCAGGGCATAAGGTCTTGACCACACTTAGACATTTCCTATCATGGGAGTAAGATTCATTACTAGTTAAAGGCCCACCATGAATGATTTAGGTTAGAATCTTGAGATAGCTTAATATACATTCAATAGAATAAAACATGTAATCAATGAACATTCAAAGACTTAAAACATTAGTTCATTAACCATTTTTTCAAAGCATCCTTCATTAAATATGTTAAATAATGATACATACATAGTCCATATAAACTGAACAAGTGCTCAATCACAAACTGCTAAGGCCCAAACTCAAAGACAAGCTTGGGCATTACAAAGGGGAGCATTAAAGATCATCCTAACTAAGTTATACACTAATGCAACTATCTAGTAGCAACTCGCCAGAGCTTCACTACTTTAATTTTTTTCTCTCTCTTAAACTAAAATTAAATTCATTTTATAGGCTTTGAAACATCCTAGGATCATTGGGAATGGAGCATGTAAACTGTTGATATGGTGTTGGAGGTATACATCCCATCACCTCCACTATGTTTTGTTTGCATTATGCCATCATTGTCCCATGCACTTGTTTCCCAATGTTATGTGATTCAAAAGGATTTGCTTGTCTTTAATGGTTAGTCATTATCCCATGCATCCACTTCTTGATGCTAATTGGATTTGCTAGCCTCCAGCCAGTTGGTACTACTAGAATGTAAAATAGTAACCACCCTCTATGATTGCCTCATACTTAGGTGTTTTATGAGCTAGCATGGATCCACTACTTAGCATGAAATATGGCTCAACATTACCTCATACAAAAATGTTAGTACACCCTTAAACTATCCTTCTAGTTCCTTATCTATGCAAAAATTAGGTGTGCTCTACTGTAGTTTTGCCTTGAAGTCTTTAAAGCCCTATATTACAAGCTTGATTTCCTTAATGGCACTATCAATCTTTGTATAGGTAGCCTCAATAATGAGCACATTAGTGTTGTCTATTTATTTGTGAAATGCCTCCATCCTTTCCTTAGCCTTTCAAAACCACCATCTAGGATTGCTCCCTATTCACTTGCCTTTGACTGAAAGGCATGGAAGCATTCTTCTAGGTCTTGTTCTTAAGTCTTTAGCTAGGTGCTCAAAGTGTTAACTTATGCTATTATCTATGTGTGCTCATCCCTACTTACAATGAATGCTTTCTTTATCAATTTATCCTTCTCCCCTATGCTGTATGGAGTCATGCATTGATGATTAATGCTTGGGTGGAAAAGTTTCAAAAGATGACATTAGCATCATCTGCATGCTCCTTCAACCTTGTAAAGAGGTCCTCTGCCTCATCAAAAAAAAATTAATCTCTTTATTTATGGCTTCATAAGGGGTCTTCTTCCTCTTCCTATGCTAGATTCATCTAAGGGAGCATTTCTTAACTAGTATGCACACCTTATCAACCTTAGACAATTTGAAAATTTTAATACCATCCAAAAGGGATGGCTCTGATTCCTCAATGTGCACAACCAATTGCTTGAGCTTGAGCTTCATGGCATTGATTTCTTCCTTTGCCTTCAACATTATATCTTTCCACTTTATGTCATGAACATCATTAATAATATTCTTTCATGCTACCTCAGAGGCCATCTTAAGGAGGGAGTTAGCTGACCTCACTAGATTCATATCTCAAGGTTGACAAGTTGGTAGTCATGCCTCTCTTTTTGTTTCTTAATGTTCTATATTAATTTTGATGGCACCTCAAACTAAGGCTCATACATGTAGAAAATAATTAAAAAGGACACTTAATGGTGAGTCAATACTATTATATCTCTAAAGGGCATGTACTCCAATATTTAGAAATCCTCATCTTGGGTATACTCAAATTCCTCTTTCTCAATGACCAGATCCACTATGCCCAATCTTATTGACTTACACTACTTTTTTTGCATTTTTCTTCCTCACTTTCCTATATGGGTTATTCTTATTTTAACTTTTCCCCTTCATCTGCTTCTTCTTCTTGTGGCTCCTTGGCATGAACCTTCATAGGTTTCTTCTCAGTGATAGCTTTCTTTTTCCTTTCCCTCTATGTTTTTTATTTTAAGGCACTAGCATCACTTTCTTTGTCTCCAAGCATCCCTTTTGTACTAGGGTACACCTATTTTATAGCTTCCTCTACTAGGCTGTTGTGGGTGCTAGGCACCTCTACAGATTTGTCTTTTATGGGTTCTATACCTACAACAACCCTCTTATCTTATTTTTCTTTCCTAGCCTTGTCTTTCTAGGACTTTTTATTTTTTATTTCCTCTTCTTTATGATTTTGGTAGTTCTCTCCTCCTTAGACCTTATCTTTTCAACCTCAACCTTGTCAATTTCTGCTTGGGTCATGCCCTAGGCCCTCATGGCCTATCTTTTACAATGTAACTCTAATGTTGGTTCAATATGGTCCTAATAAAGGCTGATATTCTCCCATTTACACCTCAATTCTTCTTCATCTTATGGAGGTTGTGTTTTAGTTTCCTCAGTAGGTGCACTTAATGGTCCTACTTCTCCAATCATGGCAGTAGTGTCACCTTGGAGAACCTTATGTGCTTACACCATGATGGGCTCTTCCTCTATCTCTCCTTCTACCTTGTGATTTTACTTGACCTTGGATCTCTCAATCCATTCCTCTAACATGCTAGCCTTCCTCATTTCTTTTTTTATTTTTATAGCTCTTGTACCTTTTGAATATCTATGTTGTTAAGGCCAAACATCCTTTATGCTTGTTCCTCACTTGCCTCTTCACTTCAGGGTGGTGGGGGAGTTTCCTCACTAAATGATGAGTCTTCTTTGGGCACAAACACATACCATTCCCAAATTCTACCTGCTCTAATTTTTCCTACACCTCTATGTCCACCAAGGTGATGGTGGGCATCATACATGAGAACATTGGCTTATTTTTATTCTACTTTGAGATATGAGAAGTCTTTGGCATGAAATTCACATGCTTTTTTGTGGGGGTTAATAGAGAGGCTTCATCACCTGAGGTTATATTAAAATTTATGCAATCCTAAATCTCCTCAAGTGTCTCCCCTTCATCTTGGGAGACCTCTTCTTTTTAGTTGGCCATGACATTCTTCATCACCAATCCTGATGGGGGGTCGATAGTTTGATCAATTCTTAAGCCCTTCCTTCTTGGCTTCATCTCATAGTATAACTTATAGATGTGCCTGAGTATGGTAACTTTTTGAAGGGGGTAGATGTCAGTATAGTCTGAGTCATCCTCTTTATCTCTTGTTTCTTTTCCATCTAGGTGTATGAATTAACACCACAATTTATTCCTTTCCATGTCTATTTCCCTTACCAGAATATCCAAATGTTGTACATTAGGGATCCTTCTAAGTATGTGCCTAAAAACTTGACCAAGAAGGCATGTGGGAGTTTTAACCATCTTGACATGTTATCATTGACTAGTAACAAGTGCACTACACAAAAGTGTTGCATAATGACAAATATTGTCATTCCATACATGATTTTGGGGAGCTCCTAGATGATGCACCACTCAAGTCTGAATGCCTCTATATACTTCTCACATCACCTCATCATGAGAGTTTTATATTTCACATTGAAATAACTATCAGGATCTAACAAAGACAATTGATTACTCTTGTATGCAACTAAACACAGAATTAAACCAGAATCTACAAGTAACTAGAAATTAGAATCAGTAAAGAATAAGAGATACAAGAAATAATGAAAACTTGTATTAAACTCTTCCAGAAGGAAATACAATTGAAGAAATCTCTCTTTCTTCCTCACACCTCTCAGATGTACAAATCTCTTTCCCTCAAGAGTTCTCTCTCACAATTACAAACATAATTCAATCCTTGAATTGTCTTCTTCATTATGATACAAGCTATGAAGATCTATCCTTATTATATAGAATTAGGGATCATGAGCTATGCAATCTCAACCATTAGAGACACCTCTTAATCAAAGGTTCAAATCAGTCTTGCCAAAGATAGATAAACAGACTCAAGACTAATAGTGAAACTTTTCATGCAAACAATTTGTTTCATTCTCAAAAATAGACTTTTAGAATGCACTGGTGATCGACGTCGGTCCCTATCTGCCTACATATGACCGACATCAACTGATCCATAACTGACATTAGTAGCCTCCAGTCGATCCATGATCGACATTGGCAATTGTGCAGTCCAATAACTTCTGCATTCACTCATCTAGTGTAGCTTTTAGCTCCACAACTCAACAATCTCCCACTTGGAGATAAACAACTACACATGTACCTATACAACAACATCTTCTAGCTTCTCCATCTTCAAGCTCAATCTTGAAGACCAACAAAATTTGAATGAAGATTCAACTTCTCTTTTGTTACCAGCTTTGTTAACATATCAATAGGGTTCTTATCTGTATGGATCTTTTCCAGCTTCAACTCACCATCCTCCAATACCTGTCTAATGAAGTGGTACCTAAGCTATATATGTTTGGTTCTTGAATGAAAGGCTGAATTCTTTGCCAAACGAATTACACTTTGACTATCACTGTATAATCTACAACTCTCTTGCTCCTTTCCCAACTCTTCCATGAACTGTGTCATCCATATCATCTCCTTACCAGCCTCTATGACTGCAATGTATTCTACCTCTATAGTAGACAAGGCAATAACCTTCTACAACTTTGAAATCTAGCTAACTGCCATTCCACCAATAGTGAACACATATCTTGTGGTGCTTCTCCTACCATCCAAGTCACCTGACATATCTGCATCTACATATCCATGTAGAGAAGTATTTGACCCTCCATAGCATAAATTCTTACTACTAGTCCCTCTCAAA
Organism: Torreya grandis; assembly: GCA_037957365.1. Classification (NCBI taxonomy): domain Eukaryota; kingdom Viridiplantae; phylum Streptophyta; class Pinopsida; order Cupressales; family Taxaceae; genus Torreya; species Torreya grandis. Next base: position 2,951,547 of record JARHVA010001023.1, on the reverse strand, counting down.
TATCTGAGAATCCACTGCTTTTCAGTGTTCCTTCCCTGGATTGGCCATAAACTTACTGACAACTCCCACTGCTTGGGTAATATCAGGTTTGGTACATACCATTGCATACATTAATCTCCCAACTACGAAAGCATATGGAACTCTTCTCATGCACTCAACCTCCTCATGTGATTTAGGACACTGTTCTTTGCTCAACTTGAAGTGTCCAGCCATAGATGTACTTACCAATATTGCATCCTGCATATTGAACCTCTCCAACACCTTATTCACATTATCCTCTTGAGACAAAATCAACCTGTGATTTTTCCTTTCTCTCTTAATACTCATGCCAAGGATTTTCTTTGCTACTCCCAAATCCTTCATGGCAAATGTGTGAGCTAATTTTACCTTAAGCTCATTAATATCCTACATGTGTGAACCTGCAACAAGCATATCATCTACATACAGTAACAAGATAATATATCTACCATTATCCAAACTCTTAAAATAAACACAATGGTCAAATTGACATCTACAAAATCCATGCTCTATCATAAACCTGTCAAATCTCAAATACCATTGTCTAGGAGCCTGCTTAAGACCATATAAGCTTTTCTTCAACCTACACACAAGTTTCTCCTTACCTTTGACCTTAAAACCTTCTAGCTATTCCATATATATTTCTTCATCCAAATCTCTATGAAGAAACATTGTCTTAACATCAAGCTGCTCAAGATGCAAATCCTCAATAGCAACTAAAGACAATACAGTCTGAATAGAAGTCATTTTTACTACAAGAGAAAAAATTTCACCAAAATCAATACCTAATTTTTTTGCAAATCCCTTTACTACCAACCTGGCCTTATGTCTCATTTGTCCATCCTCTCCTTTCTTTAATCTGTAAACCCATTTATTTTTCAGTGCTCTCTGTCCCGCTAGCAACTCAACCAAATCCCATGTTTGGTTCTTTTCCAAGGAATTAATCTCCTCATTCATGCCATGCTCCCACTATTTCTAGGCTTCTACCTGCATTGCTTCATCAAAGCTTTCTAGTTCTCCACCATCCATGAGCAACAAGTAGAATAATGAAGGGGAATATCAAATTGGATGTTTACTTACCCTTTTTAACCTCCTCAAGGGTGTTTGGGACTCATTTGCTGCTTGTTGTCCACCCAAATTCCCTATCAATGACCGATTCTAGATCTCCAAGTCTGTACCTAACCGATGTTGATTCGACCCGACCGACGTTGATTCCTTCCTGACTGATGTCAGTTACTATCTGACTAATGTTGGTGTCTATTTGACCGACATTGATTCCTTCTTGACCGACGTCGGTGTCTATGTTTTTTTGGAAGTGATTTCCTGTGAGCTCATTTTGGATCACTACCTCATCCAAATCAATGTTGTTCTGCTCAGTATTATTCAACTTCTTGAGCTGATCCCTGTACATCACTTTCTCATTAAAACAACATCACACCTTATAATTATTTTTTTAGTTCCTAAATTCCACAATTAGAATCCAAAATCTCCAGAGCCATAACCAATAAAAGTGCACCTCATAGACTTAGCATCTAGCTTCTTTCTATTTTATTTATCACTGTGCACAAAAGCTTCAAAACCAAAAACTCTGAGAAATAAAAGATCTACCTTTTTACTTGTCCAAGCCTCTTCTGGACTTCCACCATCTAGAGTAGTAGAGGGTCCTCTATTAATCAAGTAAATTGTCGTGTCTACAGCCTCTGCCCAAAACTTTAAGGGTAAACCATCATGCAACCTCATACTCTGTGCAAGCTCTAATATTATTCTGTTCATCCTTTCAGCAACTCCATTTTGCTGAGGTGTCCTTAGAACCATCTTTTCCCTATGTATTCGACTCATAGAACAGTAACTTTTGAATTTATTACTGCAGTACTCACCACCATTGTCAAATCTAAGGCACTTCAATCTCATACCTATTTCATTCTCAACTAAAGCTTTCCATTTCTTAAATGTGTCAAAAACATTAGATTTCTTCCTTATGCAATAAACCCATACCTTTCTTGTAACATCATCAATGAAAGTAACATAATACTATGATCCTCCAATAGAAGCTACTTGAGCTAGTCCCCACACGTCTGTGTGAACAAGCTCCAACTTGTGCTTCTTCTTTGTTGACCCAGTTTTAATAAATCTTACTCTCTTCTATTTTCTAAAACCACAATGCTCACAAAAATCTAGATCTATGCTTTTCAAATCTGAAAGCTTACCTTTTGACTTAAGAATTTTTATTCCCTTCTCACTCATATCACTGAGCCTACAGTACCACAACTTTGCATCTACATCTGAAGTAGATAATACAAAAGGAGAATAATCAGTAATAAAATTACATAAATAGAGAGTACCTACTCTCTTACCTCTGGCTAATACAAGTGCACCCTTGGAAACCTTCCAAGATTTAGCTGTGAGAGTTACTATGCAACCCTCATCACCCAAATTTCCTGTATAAATTAGACTCCTCTTCAGGATGGGTACATGCATGACATCTCTCAACACCCATGTGTTTCCATTGTGCAATTTCAGCTGCACTTTTCCTTTGCCAACAATTTTACAAGGCTCATCATCCCCTAGATAAACTTTTCCAAAATCTCCATGGACATAATCAGTGAAAATTTCTTTATTTGGGGTAGCATGGAAAGAGGCCCCAGAATCTAAAACCCAAGATTCTATTCTATTATCCAAAGAAAGTGAAAGAGCATCTTGTTCAACAATACCTAAAACTTTTGCTTCTTCATTACCTTCATGCTGATTCTCTTCTTTAACCCTCAACCAATAATCTTTCTTTGCATGCCCTCTCTTTCCACAATTCCAATAGGTTATTTTTATTTTTCCATTTTTAGATTTGGATCTATTGCTCATCTTTGACTTAGACCTTGATCTCCCTTGCTTGCCCTTCTCTCTTTGCCTTCCCTTGCTTTCAATACTTAAAGCATTACTTTATGATTCTCTTGTGCTTTTCTTGCGAGTCTCTTCATTCAAGATTACACTAACAACATCATCAACTTTCAATATATTTGTAGCAGATGTATTATTACTAACTGCCATTACCAAACTATGACAAATTTCAGGTAAAGAGCATAAAATTAAGAGAGCCTTAATTTCATCATCAAAAACTATTTTGACTGAATTTAATTGATTTACTATTGCATGGAAATCATTTAGATGACTAGATATAGATCCACCTTCCTGCATTTACAAATTAAATAATTGCTTCATAAGATATACCTTATTTGAAGCTGAGGGCTTTTCATATAAATTTTCTAAAGTATCCATTAACTCTACCATTGTATTTTCTTATGACAAGTTGGAAATCACAGAAGATGCCAAGCTCAACCTTATGGATCCCAAAGTCTTTCTATCAAGAACATTCCATTCTTCATCTTGCATATCTGTGGGCTTGCATGAAACCCCACCCAATGGTAAGTACAGATATTTCTGATATAGATAATCCTCTATCTGCATCCTCCATAATTGATAATTCTTGTTGTTAAACTTCTCCATTTTTAGTTTACTTTCTTCTACCATTGCTATACTCCCACTCAATCAAAAACCCTGTGAGTGACCTGTAATCAATACGCACTAAATAGATCTAAAACCACCTGTTAGTGAACCAAGATTTGATACCACTTTGTCAGGATCTAACAAAGACAATTGATTACTCTTGTATACAACTAAACATGGAATTAAACTAGAATCTACAAGTAACTAGAAATTAGAATCAACAAAGAATAAGAGATACAAGAAATAATGAAAACTTATATTAAACTCTTCCAGAAGAAAATACAATTGAAGAAATATCTCTTTCTTCCTCACACCTCTTAGTTGTACAGATCTCTTTCCCTCAAGAGTTCTCTCTCACAATTACAAACAAAATTCAATCCTTGAATTGTCTTCCTCATTATGATGCTATGAAGATCTATCCTTATTATATAGAGTTAGGGATCATGAGCTATGAAATCTCAACCATTAGATACACCTCTTAATCAAAGGTTCAAATCAGTCCTACTAAAGATAGATACGCAGACTCAAGACTAACAGTGAAACTTTTCATGCAAACAATATATTTTATCTTCAAAAATAGACTTCTATAATGCACAGGTGACTAATGTTAGTCCCTCTCTGCCTGCATATGATTGATGTTAGCTGATCCATAATTGACATCGACAGCCTCCAGTTGATCCCTGACCGACATCGATGACTGTGTAGTCCAGCAACTTCTGCATTCGCTCATTTGGTGTAGCTTTTAGCTCCACAACTCAACAAGAACTAAGGCAAGTGAATTCCTTATATTTCTATACTTGGGAGTCATTGTGTTCTAAAAATATCTAGAGATTATCCGTATCCCCATTTGGTTTCCTGATCTCCTCCATGACTATCAAAATGAGAATGGACCCCTACCTAAAATTCCCCTTTGTCATGTGGCCCTCTAGTGAATTATTCAAAAATTCCTCCATAATAAATTTGGGAATGTTAAACTTCATGCCTTGTGCCATATGGTAGGATACATAGAGGTAAGTCTTTGTTACATCGATCCATCAACCACTAGGGCAAAGTTTCAAGTCTATGAGGCATGATGCCACCCTCATACTAAGTTCCTTACAATATTTGATAGGGAATTTGAATCCCCCCTTATAATAACTCAAGATCTTTTCCATTCATTTCACCTCTTCATCATCATTCATCAACTCATGGATGTCTTTCTTAGTGTCTGGGAGCCTAGTTATCCTTTCAATGATGCATGTTAAAATATTCATGCTCCTTCCCATAAAGTATATGTGGTTTCCATAGATGCATAATAAAAGGAATTAAATGAGTTCTAATGGCTTTCCAAATCATGACAACTTATATAGCGAAGTTTCATTATAGGCTATCAATCTAACTCAAATGGAGACATAAAATAACATTATGCCTTACTTTGTCTTGCTCCTTGTATCCACCATCTAATTTGACATTAGGTCTTGCACATGGATGGAATTATGATGGTTGTACTCCTTCAACTAGTAGGTGTGCACAAATGAATTCCAATTTCCCCTACTAATCCTTCTGGGGGAAATTTCATTACTTGATAATACATCTTTATCAATGCCTCAGTGTCAACTTGCATGATATTAACCCCTTCTATTAGTGGCATTGTTATTCTTATAGGGGCTAATTCTACTACTACATGTACCCACTATGGATCTTGTTTCTATGGACCCAATCCCTTCTGATTCTTACCCATCCTAAACCTTTTAGTGTTGAATCATGATAGATTAGGTCTATCAAATCTTCTATGGTTCTTGGCACTTCATAGTCATGAGACCTAAAATTGTACCTTTGGATCTAAGCTTCATAGACTATTAATTTCATCTTCAGTGATGACTCACTTTTCCATCGATTGGTTCTTATAGGAATCTCTTCCTAAACCTCTCTACAACAATCTTATTGTGAGCACAATTTCTTTATCTTCATAATCATTCACTCTAGGTGCTTGTGGGTGCTTAAATTATTGCTCTATTAGGGGTTTTGTGCTTCAACTCTCGGGTTCACTAGTTTGATTTAGTTTTTTCAATGTCTCAAGTTTCCATATATTTTTTAATGGAAACCAATCTATTGTGTGACGTTTTATAACCTACTTCTATCTACCATATTTAATGCAAGTCCATTAATAGTGTGGTATTTTCTAGATTAATTAAACTCCATAAAATTCTATGAAATCCACAAAAATCCTCTACCACCAACTCATTTACTGCATATATTAGTGCCTCCACCATCACCTCATTCAATACTCCAAATGGTATTTCAGTGATGTGACTTATGGTTCAAATGGTCACTTTTTGATTAATTTTAGGCAGATGATATCTATCTATGATGATTCTCCTTCTATGCTTTATTCTCTTCATATAACCTTTGCCTTTAATTTGGTAATTTGGGTGCAATGCCTCACATGTTCATGATTTAACCTCCTTAGATCCATCTTTTTTTCTTGTTACACTTCTATTTCAAGTGTGATAATCTATCTTGGTTAATGTTTTGAACTTCATCTTGCCTTGGCCTATCTTACCCCATACAAATCCCTTACACTACCCCTCTAACACTTGATTATTCTTATCTAGTTTTCCTATGTATGATCAAATTGTACATCTTCAATTTTTCTCTTACGTATGATAATTTTTTGAATATTCACTTGGCCCCTATTTTGTCTAAGTCTAGAAACCTCCTTACACCCAAAAACTTAGGTGTCTATCCCTATGTGCTTATAAAGACAATGAGTTTGACTCACCTGACTAGTATTATGCACAAAAGCACTAGAGTAGTTCTTCCTTGGACCTCCAAGGTGTTGTAAATATTGTCATTGACGTCAAAGGTCTAGCATTATTGGTGATAAAGGCCCCATTGCATTTAATGATGTTTGTAATAGTTATATCCTAGCTAATATGTGTTAATATTTATTTAATATTAATGAATATATTTTTGGTTGCATATAAGTTAAAAGAGGGCCCATGGAGAAGTCAAATAGTTATGGGGTAAATACAAAAGAATAATGGGATGCATTTTCCCATGAAGAGTCATTTTGGAGAATTCTAAGAGTCACCAAATGAAGACAAAAGAGGAAGGGCACAATTTCCCATGAAGGGACACTTTAAGGAATATGAAAGTTACCAAGGTAAAGACAAAAGAGGAAAGGATGCTTTTGCTTATGATGGGTCACCATATGACTTTTCAAATTCAAGGATATGAAGGGTCATGAAATTTTGGTGCCATTTTTCATGAGGATTAAAGGGTCACAAAGGGTAAATGCCAAAGGTCATTTGGAAAGCTATAAATAAATGCTTGAGAATATATTTGTAACATGTGAGAGTTAGTATGATTTATATTTGTTATATCTAGCTTAGAAGAGCAAAGGAGAGAGAGAAAAGAGATATTGTAATGAACTATCATTTATTGAGATAGCAAAATTGAGAGATAGTTGTGTGGTATACACAAAGGGGTTGGTGCTCCTGTGGGTTGGTGCTCATGAATTATTGCTATGTTGGTGCTTAGCAAAGGGGTTGGTGCTCATGAATTATTATTGTGTTGGTGCTCAATAAAGGGATTGGTGCTCCTATGGGTTGGTGCTCAATAAATGGGTTGGTGCTCATGTGAGTTAGTGCTCCTAAATTGTTATTGTGTTAGTACTCAAGAAATGGTTGGTGCTCCTACAAGTTGGTTATTTTAAATATTGTAGTTTGAGTTGGTGCGCATTCATATACTTGAGATAGTTCTCTGTGGTTTTTCCCATATTGGGTTTCCACATTCAATCTACTCTCTCTCTCTCTCTCTCTCTCTCTCTCTCTCTCTCTCTCTCTCTCTCTCTCTCTCTCTCTCTCTCTCTCTCTCTCTCTCTCTCTCTCTCTCTCTCTCTCTCTCTCTCTCTCTCTCTCTCTCTCTCGTGTGGTGTTTATTATTTTAGTTTTTATTGCATATCTTGAATGTTTGGTTAAGTGGAATTTGATTAAGGTAAAGTTTATAAGATTTATGATATACTAATTAACCCCCCCACCTCTTAGTATATCCCGTGCTTAAAAATTGGCATCAGAGCAAGTTCCTTTTGAAAAAAGTTTTACAGCTTGAAGGTAAATTAGAAAAGCACAAGATGGTCAAGTAGCTAAAGAAGGAGAAACAATAATTAAAATCTGTGGTTGAGGCTCTTAAGGAATAGGTGTGTATCTTGTATTCTAAGTTGGCTATAGAAGCAAAAGAAAATAAGATATTTATTCAGGATCTTAAGAATCATCTAAAGGTTACAAATTCAAGTTTGAAATAAAAAACGAGAGAGATTTTATTCATGGCCATACATGAAGATGCCTCTATAAGCAAAATTATAGATGATCAAGAAGAAGAAGAGGATGAAGCCAAAGTGAATCTATAAGGATAACTCATTTGTGCCTTAGAAGAGTTAAAAGCTATTGAAAAGAAAAATTGAAGATTGAAGCACCAGATTGAAAAAAATGAAATGGAATCAAAGGAAATAATTGAAGATCTACAAACACACTTTGAAGAAGCCAAGAAGAATGAAGAAGATCTAATGGCACAATTTAAAATAGTAAGAAAATAATGTGAAAGGTAAGTTATTGAAATTGCTTCTTTAAAAGTAGATCTTGATCAAATAAATAAAGCAATCAATGATATAGTAGCTAATGATTCAAAATTTGAGAATAGCACTATTATGCTAAATAATATATTAGAAATCCAAAATTCAATATCAGATAAGATAGGTATTGGATTTAAAAAGAAAAAAATTTGTGTTGAAGCTCTTACAAAAGAGGAAACAAAAAGGGAAGAAGTGAAAAATACAGAGGACATCTCAAACAAAGAAGGCTGGAGAGAACAAAGCTACAAAAGACAATCAGATCAGAGATACAAAAATAGGTCCTATTTTTATTTTTACTATTTTTATTTTAATGGATATGGTCACAAGAAATTAGAATGTAGAAAAAGAGCTAATAGTTTCAAAAATAAAGAAAAGGAAAGTCATGTAGAGTCAAGTAGAAGCTACAACTCTTTTGCTCCTCTATCATGCTTTAATGAAGAGGCCATAATATGTTACAAGTGTAACAAATTTAGAGACATAGCTTGGTACTATACAATCATGTTCAAGTCAGTTGAAAAGGACCAGCATTTCAAGGCTCCATTCATCAAGAGGAAGGTCCAGACATGGCAGAAGAAACAACCTGAAGATTCTATGTTGGTTCAGATAGCTTTGCATGCAAGAAATGAAGAAAATCCATGGTTCATTGATAGTGGATGTTTAAGGCACATGATAGGATATAAGAGCAAGTTCATAACCTTGAAGAAGATCAATGGTGGCATAGTGAAACTTGGAGACAATACTACTACCAGAATTGCTAGAAAAGGTACACTAAGTTTGGATATGTTATAATTAAAACTAAAAATGTTTTATATGTAGAAGGTCTTAATCATAATATTTTAAGTTTAAGTCAAAAGTGTGATCAGGAGAACACACTAAAGTTTTATGTAGAAGGTTATGAAATTAGAAGAAAAAATTTAGATGTATTGGTTGTAGATGCTCAGAGAATAGGCAATAACTTGTATATGCTATCAGACATCAAATGTCAAAAATGTTGTTTGAGTTATATTGAATAAATTTGGCTATGGCATAGGAGAATGGGGCACATAAATTTTGACAATCTTGTCAACATCATCAAAAATTAATCATTCAAAAATCTTCCAAAGATTACAATGCCATCTGACATGCTTTGTGGACCTTATCAGCATGAGAAGCAAGCTAGAAGGTGGTTCAAAACAAAATAGTACTCGACCACTCAAATGCTAGATCTTCTTCACACTAACCTATGTGGAATTATGAGGACTCAAATTACTCGAGATGAGAAATATTTTATGTTGCTTATTGATGATTTTTCACATATGACTTGGGTAATGTTTTTAAATAAAAAATCATAAGCTTTTAGACATTTCAAAGAATTCAAAGCATTAGTTGAGATTGAAACTAATTTGAAGATTAAGTGTCTAAGATCATATCGAAGAGGAGAATTCATGTCAGATAAATTTATTGAGTTTTCTTAAGATCATGAAATAAAGAGACATTATTCAGCAGCTAAAACTCCACAACAAAATGGAGTAGTTGAACAGAAAATAGAATAGTTCAAGAGATGGTGAGGACAATGCTAAATGAATCCAAGACAGCAGATAAATATTGGAGAAAGGAAGTTGGTACAATAGTGCATATTCAGAATAGAGCATTATTAAGAGTCAATAGTAACAAGACTCCTTATGAGCTATGGAAAGACAAACCAGTAATAGTTGATTATTTCAAAGTTTTTGGTAGTAAATGATTCATAAAGAGAATCAATGAAAAACTTGGTAAGTTTGAATCTAGAGCAAATGAAGGTATATTTTTTGGTTATTCTTGTAAAAGTAAAGCTTATAAATGTTAAAAAAAAAGAACTAAGAAATTTTTTAAAAAGTTCAAGTGCCAGAATAGAAGAAGATGGAACATAAAGAATCAGTGATCCAGTAGACATTCCTGAAATCATTGAAGAGGAAGGCTTTGAATAATCAAATGAAGATGAGGAGAAGGAGAAAAAAAGGCACCAAAACTCCATCTAAATATGTTTAGAGAAATCATAATGAAAGTGACATCATCAGGGACATAAATGAAGGAATTTACACTAGAATAATGATGGTAAGTGAATCCGAGCAAGTTAATTTCTCTTTGTTATCAAAAATTTAGCCTAGAATTTTTTTAGAAACTAGACATGATGAGCATTGGGTTAAGGATATGGATGAAGAATTAAATCAAATAGAAAAAAATGATACTTGAGAATTAGTGCCTAGACCAAAAGATCACAATGTGATAGGAATAAATTGGTTTATAGAAATAAGATGAATGAAAATGGAGAAGTGACCAAAAAAAAGAAAAATTAGTATGTAAAAGATATGCTCAGATTGAGGGAATAAATTTTCAAAAAACTTGTGCACCAGTGGCAAGGTTAGAGGCTATTAGAATGTTTCTTGCTTATATAGTGTTTAAAATTTTTGAAGTGTTTTAGATGGATGTCAAATCTACCTTCCTAAATGGGAATCTTGAAGAAGAGGTCTACATTGAGTAGCCTGAGGGATTTATTCTCTCAAATATTAGTAACCATGTATGTAGATTGAAGAAAGAATTGTATGGATTGAAACAAGCTCCCAGAGCTTGGTATGCAAGACTTGATAAGTACCTACAAGATCAAGGATTCAAAAGAGGATTTGTTGATAGTAATCCTTACATCAAAATAGAAGGTGAGCATTAATTGATTATTGTGGTATATGTTGATGATATCATTTTTGGATGAAATATTGAAAAGATGACAAAAGAACTTTTTGATAGGATGCAAAAAGAATTTGAGATGTCTATGCTTGGAGAATTATCATTTTTCTTGAGATTGTAAATATGTCAATCAAATAAATGAATTTTCATATCTCAAACTAAATATGCCAAGGAAATATTGAAGAAATTTGGTTTTGAGGATTATGCACCAGTTGGCACACCTATGTGTATAGGAAATAAGGTGAGCAATGATGAGGATTCACCTATTACAGATCAATATTTGTATAGATCTATGATTGGTAGTCTTTTATATTTGACAAAATTAAGGCTAGACATCATGCATGTAGTAGGTATGGTTGCAAGATATTAGTAGTCTCCAAAAGATAGTCATGTTCAATTGGTGAAGAGAATATTCAGATATATCAAGGGGACATTGGATTATGGAGTATGGTATCTCATAGGTAGAGATTTCCCTTTGGTTATTTATACAAATTTAGATTGGGTAGGGTGTTTGGATGATAGAAGGAGTACAAGTGGAGGAGCTTTCTTCCTTGGTGATGGCTTAGTATCATAGCTAAGCAAGAAGTAGAATTCAGTATCACTTTCTATAGCTGAAGTAGAATATATTGTAGTAGTATTGTGTTGTGCTCAAGTGCTTTGGATGAAGCAAACTTTGGAAGATATCAAGGTAAAGTATGATGAACCTATTTCCATTTTTTGTGATAATACAAGTGTTATAAATAGTTTGAAGAATACAATAATGGATTCAAGAACAAAACATATTCCTATTAGATATCACTTCTTGAGAGAGCAAGTTGCAAATCAACAGTTTAAGATGGAATATATCAGTATTTTAGAGTAGATTGTAGATATTTTCATAAAGGCACTACCAAAAGACACATTTGAGTATCTACGAGAGAAGTTGGGAGTAATTTATTTTACTTTCTACCATTGAAGTTCAGCATCAGTTGAAGGGAAGCTAAGTGTTAGCTCCAAGTAGGCCCTTTGCCATTGATGTCAAAGGGGAATAATAACAAAAATAGTTACAGGGAATAGGTATAGGTTGCTATAGTAAGGGGGAATTACTGTATATTTTTTAGATGATAGTATGTGCAGCTTTTAGGATGTGGTAGTTTCAGGATTGAGGTTGCCATCAATGACAAAGGGGGAGATTGTTGTAAATATTATCATTGATGTCAAAGGTCTAGCATTATTGGTGATAAAGGCCCCATTGCATTTAATGATGTTTGTAATAGTTATATTTTAGCTAATGTGTGTTAATATTTATTTAATATTAAGGAATATAGTTTTGGTTACATATAAGTCAAAAGAGGGCCCATGAAGAAGTTAAAGAGTCATGGGGTAAATACAAAAGAATAATGAGACACATTTTCCCATGAAGATTCATCTTGGGGAATTCTAAGAGTCACCAAATGAAGACAAAAGAGGAAGGGCACAATTTCCCATGAAGGGACACTTTGAAGAATACAAAAAGTCACCAAGATAAAGACAAAAGAAGAAATGATGATTTTGCTTATGAAGATTCACCATATGACTTTTCAAATGCAAGGATACGAAGGGTCATACAAGTTTGGCACCATTTTCTATGAGGATTGAAGGGTCACAAAGGGTGAATGCCAAAGGTCATTTGGAAGATATAAATAAAGGATTGAGAAGCCATTTGTAACATGTGAGAGTGAGTATGATTTGTATTTTTTATATCTAGCTTAGAAGAGCAAAGGAGAGATAGAAAAGAGATATTGTAATGAATTATCATTTGTTGAGATAGGAATATTGAGAGATAGTTGTGTGGTATACACAAAGGGGTTGGTGCTCATATGGGTTAGTGCTCATGAATTATTGTTGTGTTGGTGCTCAATAAAAGGGTTGATGCTCCTATGGGTTGGTGCTCATGAATTTTTGTTGTGTTGGTGCTTAACAAAGGGGTTGTTGCTCCTGTGGGTTAGTACTCATGAATTGTTTTTGTGTTGGTGCTCAACAAAGGGGTTGGTGCTCCTATGGGTTGGTGCTCCTATGGGTTGGTGCTCATGAATTATTGTTATGTTTGTGCTCAACAAAGGGGTTGGTGATCCTATAAGTTGGTGCTTGTGAATATTGTAGTTTGAGTTGGTGCACAGTCATATACTTGAGATTGTTCTCCATGGTTTTACCCACATTAGTTTTTCACATTAAATCTGGTCTTTCTCTATCTTGTGTGGTGTTTATTATTTTAATTTTTATTACATATATTGAATGTTTAGTTAAGTGGAATTTTATTAAGGCAAAGTTTATAAGATTTATGATATACTAATTCACCCCCCTCTCAGTATATCCCATGCTTAACATAAGGCTCTATGATCTGTCTCTTATGCACCTAGATTATGTGCATCTTCCTCTTGAGTCTGGCAAGTTTCAAATGCCCACCACTTAGATGTCTAGCCTCAAGTGATTTATAAATCACAAGGGCTCAACTCACTTGGTTGGATTTTTGTATGAAAGGCTAGATGAATGTCTTTCTAGGGGCTTAAAAGTGTCTTGTATCTAGAACCCAATGCATAGTGGTATGGTGCACTTCTCTTATCTAATGTTAGAATCCTCACTCACCCATAACTTAGGTGTCTAACTTTAGGCACTTATAAAGCACAGTGATCAACTCATTTGATTAGAATTATGAGTAAAGTGTCAATAGATTTTCCTTCTAGGCTTCAAAGCACTACTTCCACAATCTTTACACTACTGTCTAAGAATAAAACAAAATAAAACAAAAAAGAACTATTTGGCTTGTGTCAAACATTCTATTGGTTATCTTAACTCAAACTAACTTTTGACCAGAGGTTATCATCTTTATGGCATGAGTACCATTGTATTATCAATATGGCTTTAGTTTGTTTCCATTGAAATGCCTAGGGATCATTTTGCCAATCAACATGCACAACTTACATGTGCTTATCTCCAATATGTGGTGGATGATATAGGGACCTGTTGACCCATTTTGCCCACAGGAAAAATTTTTGGTCACCTTCTTCACCTGATATTTAATGCCAATCTTTTTCAGGTTCAGTGAGTTCAGAGAGTTTATTTTATGCCCTGGTTCAGTGGTTCAACCACCCTTGGTTCAAAGGGTTCATCATTCAGTTTAAGCACCTCAGTTCAAATAGCGTTCAACCTTTGTATCGTTGAACCGTTAAACCAATTTTTTGGTTCAATGGGCTAGGTTCAATGTACTTGTTTTAATGACAAAAAATTTCAACCGAATGGTTTAAAAGAAAAAGTTCAACAGATGGTTCGGTCTCTTGGTTCAAAGAGGCTTGTTTAAATTTGGTTCAAAGTTCATCAGCTAAATGGTTGAACCTTTGAACCGTTGAACCATTTTGGTTCAATTCATTTGATTCAATGGTAAAGTTCAACAAAAAGGTTCAACAAAAGGTTCATCGGCCTAGTCCATTCAACATCCAAGTTCATTGCCCTAGTGGAGGGCTGGTGCTTCAAGAAGATCCGGGTAAGTCTAAATATGTTCAAGTCATTCAAAATGTTTAAGTCCATATTTTGGGTTGCAGAGGCACAAGTTTAAAGGAAAAGGCCTGGTAAAAGAATTTTGTGGACTTTTTGTCCACGAGGAGAATGACCTGCGAGAAAAGTCTACGACTCAAATGGTGAAGTTAGGACCGATGGAAGAATTTCCACAGAATTTTTGTTTTCAGGAAATGTTTGTGGACAAAAGTCCATAGGAATATACAAAAGTCTGTGAAAACATTATAAAGCCCAACAAACCATCCAAACGCAAGTTAGATCTACCAAAATAAAGGAAAGGGCTACCCAGGAGGGCAGTTTAAAAAATCAAAGGGACCATCTGCAGACCAATAAAAGGACCCATCAAAGTATAACAAGGCAGATGAGTGCCCAACTACGTGCTAAGACAAAATCAAGCTATGAAGAAGAAAAGGAAGGCTGCAGAGAGGCCAGTGGGGATGAGGACATCCTATGTGGACGTCAAGTAAATAGATGAAGATAGCTCGAAAGGCTGTTAGCATGAACCTGACTACCAGCATGGACCTGACATCTCTGAGGCCATCAAATTTAAAATGAAATAGAATATCCATTGGGTTTTAAACATGGGAAGGCGCTAACATGGAAAAGGAGAAAAGGGCCTGATTGTAGCGACCTACCAAGGAGTTCACCCAAAGGGGCCAAGCAGCCAAAAAAGACAAGAAAGACAGAAGACAAAGCCAAAGTGACAAGACAAGAGGAATGACAAGGTGTTGAGATGACAAAGCAGTCCAAGTGGTAGATGGCATGAACTATAAGAGGCATGGTCCAAGCTTTTAAAAGGGGACAAACTACAGAGCTTGACAGGAAATTTTAGCCTACGAATAGAAAGGAGATGCAGCCTATATTTTGACATTAATGTTAAATGCCAAAGTCAAGATTGGGCAACCACATGACATGGTTCCAATAAGTTTCTTCTAGAATGATGACATTGACCGCAGTGTTTCCTCTTCCCAAGGAGGGACATGACTTGCAACTTGCCAAAAGAAGTGCCAAGTTCTCTTCTTGTTTTTCTCCTATATATCACGAACTTCTCATTATTTAAAAAAATTAGATCTTCCACATTTGTAAAGGGTGCAGCTCTACAAAATTTCACTTGGATCAATACAAACATAATTTTTTACCTCCATTTGGATAGACATTTTGGTGTATGCATTAAATGTTTGCTTGTGTCTAGTCATTATCTTTTGATGCTCTCACATGCACCAACAGACCTACTATCTACAAGGCACCATTATTGTAGATGAAATAAGAAGTGTTAACATTTGAAAAGACTAGAATAGACAGGAGTTACATATAGTGTGCATTCCACAGCACCTCAGTGATTTTTTATCTCATGTGCCTTCATGAAAGCCTCCCTGCCACTTTTAGCAGCCTAGTCCTTCTACCAAGTGCGTAGTGTATGTATGCATTTGTTTGATTCTGAGAGTGGATGTGTGAAGATCAACCTTTATTTTGGTGCATCACTTCTTTTAGAGTAGGTTTTTTTCTTGTATCTCTCTCCCTTTTCATTTCCCTCCCTTTATTATATCTATATAGCTATATTTTGCACTGCCTGAAACAAACACAATGCATCAAAAGGAGCTAGCCCTTATCTAGAGACTCTCCCCTCTCACTTCACTGGTCCCATAGGCGAGAGGGGAGTTTCCATGTTGTGCCAAGAAGGTAGGGAGTTTAACCTCCTTATCCTGGGTGTAATATTCTGCATCAACAATTTTGGCACGCCTAGTGGGACACAAGTTTTCAATGCAGTAAAGTTTCAGGATTGATGCTGGTCCCATTATAGCAAATCAAGTTTCTTTAGCATCTAGCAACTCTGAGTTAATCATCTAGTTAAGTAGCCTGGTGCCATCAAAAATCATTTCTTGTATGTATAATCCTTTTGCTCAAAATTATGGGTCTTGTTTTCCTTCACATGAATATAATCAGGCTCTAAATATTTATGCAATCCCCTCAAGCAGCTCTCTTAGTTTCCCTACAACGATAAGAGAAATGGCACTAGAATTTGAGAGGCAAATAATGGAAATCTATAGGCTAGAAGAGCGGTACAAATATCAATAGGACCTAATGTATAAAGAAGAGTGTTTGTTTAGGCAAGCATAGGCCTTATAATCCATGGAGGAAGAGGTAACAAAATGGAAAAATCCATCTATCCAAGGCAGTCAGCCTTGCATGCCCCTTCCTCATCTGAAAAAGGCCCCCTCTTTTACACCAAATCCATTTTATTAGATTGCACTTGCTCTTTCTAGCTCATCCAATATAGCTACTCCCAATCTCGTGCACTTGGCTTTCTAAAATTGGAAGACATCAGAATAGCCTCCCATGGAGATGAATCTTCTAATTTTCTCATATTGCAAATCTCCCATTGAGAATAATACCACCAGCCAACACATCCCTCCTCCAATGCACCAACAGTGTTTTCCTTGCATTCTTTAGCCTCCCCAAGTTTTTCAGCATGATGTGCAAATTTTGAGTTGGAGGAAGGAATGCCAAGGAATAGCTCAGAGCTTTGAAGAGGATCATGCTAGTGACCTCCAAAAAAGACTCTTTCAGGACAACTAGCCAAACAAATTGAGGATTTAGAGGCCAAGATGAAGTTGCTCCTTGATAGAGATATAATTTTCATACCTTGTGGAGGAGCCTTAGGACCTTGGAGATAACAAAGTTGCTTCATGTTCACAAGAGCAAAATTTTAATTCAGAGATCCTGAACTGGGGAAAACAGTTGAATCATGGGACAAAGAAAAAGAGAAGCAAGGTTTTTCTCAAAACCTTGAAGAAGCTGAAGTTACGCCTGCTCATGATAATATTGTTAGCCTCTAGGAAAAGATTTTCCAAGAAGATCTAGCCAGGAGAATTGCAGAATTAGAATCCAAAGAAAAATTCCTCAGCTAATGTGTGATGGATGGTTCAGACCAAATAGCACATTCTATGTCTAAACACACCCCACCTACACATTTCCAAGAGAGTTATCAGGCTGCACCTCATATTGATGAAGTGCTGATCAAGTGGAGAGAGGAGAATCATTTGATTCTAGCTCAAGGGTTGCCCCCTCTTCCACATGTTTTCTCCACTTTGTCCCTTCTCAAGGAATAACCTATTTTCCAAGAGCCAGCTGAGGAGTAGAAAATTCAATTTGCAAGTCTTTAAGAGGTTGTTATGAGTGACAACGAAGAAGAAATCATCATTGATACTCCTTATGGAGACCTTATCAGAAATGGAGAAGATGCAAGTCTTGCATATATGCAGATGTTCTAGTAATTTGAAGAGGAGCAAATGCATGGTAAGCTCTCTTTTCCTCTATTTGATGAACTTCCTCGATGTTTTGATGATGAGGTCAACTACATTGAAGAGGTTGAGTTAGAGGAAAATTAGGAGGATAATTTTGAACATCTAGAGGTCCTAATTTTTGAGGAGGAAAGGGAGAGGTCAGTCTTCCAAGAGGAATGCTTTGAAAAAGAGAGTTTTAAATAGAGAGGTGATGTTTTGTGGGATGAGAAACCATTTTGTGAGTCCATTTCAGATAGCGCAGCAGTCACACTTCTTCAAGAAGGCCAAGAAGAAGTAGAGGATGAGTTTGATAGAGTTATCAAAGAGGCCGAAGGAAACAAATCAGACCATGATACATTGCAAAAGGAATGTGCAGATCAAAAGGCTTACGGTGATGAGTCGACATCCATTGATTTCTTGGTGAAGAGTACCCATATCAGGGACTAGCCTTTAACATACCTCTAGGGATAATCAGAATATGTATATATTAGAGGCATGTTTGATTTTGATCCACTCAGATTCCAGCCAACTCAGGTGACAGGTAAAAAGAGTAAGTCACCATTTCTCTTTTTCATTCTGCGACTTGCCTGGTGTCATAAGTCTTCTCACCAGGAAGGAGACTTGAGAAGTTTTCCTTTCGATCTAGGTGGGAGGCAGACTTTCCTAGTTAGCTATATATAATAGTTTTCTTTTAGTTGTTTTCTTGTTTTTCCCTAAGTGCAATTGCACAAGTAGTTTTTAGCCTTATGTTTTTCCCTTTGCGTGTGGGGGTGACAGCTTTAGGTCTATTTCTTAAACCTTTTGAGCTATTGTTAATTCTTTTAAAGCTCCATCTAAATCTGTGCCCAATGGATTTTAAGGCAATTGGTTCTAAGCATAGCAGGCATGCTTCCACTGTGAGTCACCAATTGTTGACCCATTTTGCCCGCAGGCAAAAATTTTGGTCACCTTCTTCACCTATTATTTAATGCTAGTCTTTTTTAGGTTTAGAAAGTTCAAAGAGTTTATTTTATGCCCTGGTTCAGTGGTTCAACCACCCTTGGTTCAAAGGGTTCATCATTTGGTTTAAGCACCTCAATTCAAATAGTGTTGAACCTTCATCAATTTTTTACCTCCATTTGGATAGACATTTCTATGTATGCATTGAATGTTTGCTTGTGTCCAATCATTATATTTTGATGCTCTCACAGGTTCAACACCAGTAGACCTACTGTCTACAAGGTGCCATTGTTGCAGCTGAAAGGAGAAGCACTGACATTTGAAAAGACCAAAATAGATAGGATTTACTTATAGTGTGCATTCCACAGTGCCTCAGTGATTTTCTATCTGTTGTGCCTTCATGAAAGCCTCCCTGCTAGTTTTAATAGCTTGGTCCTTTTGCCAAATGCATAGTGTATGTATGCATTTGTCTGATTTGAGAGTGGATGTGTGAAGGTCAACCTTTATTTTGGTGCATCGCCTCTTTTAGAGTAGGTTTGTTTTCCCTACATCTCTCTCCCTTTTCATCCCCCCTTTATTATATCTATATATATGTATTTTTCACTACCTAAAACAAACACGATGCATCAAAGAGAGCTAGCCCTTATCTAGAGACTCTCCCCTATAGCTTTGCCGGTCCCACAGGTGAGAGGGGAGTTTCCATGTTGTGAGGAGAAGGTAGGGAGTTTGACCTCCTTGTCTTGGGTGTAATCTTCTGTGTCAACAGGACCCATCTACCTTATCTATAGTTTTCTTGGGTGTTTGAAATACTTATATTCATATATCAAAACAAATTCTCCTTTAACTAGTACCTTATTATTTATATGCTTGTCATGTCAGAGCTTCTAGCATGATTTTTTGATTTTCTAGCTCCACTTGGCTTGGACATGCATCTCATCTAAGTGCTCCAAGTCCTCCAACCTTACATTTAATGAATCTTGGTCATCTAACCAACCAATACATGTAATGCATAATGATGGTACCAAGAACTCCATCAATAGAATCACCTCAACACAAAACACTAGTTGAAATGGTATAGCCTTGTTTAGGTGCTTGTAGGTTGTGTGATATGTAGACACCTAAATCTGGCCACCATTGACCTTCAATCAAGATTTTGACCAATTTCCACCAAAATGTATAATTTGGCTTTAAAATACTAAAACACATTAAAAGCTTTGAAACTAACATATTCAAGTGCTAATTTTGGCAAATGCATCCCTAAATGGGGTAATGCATTTTATGGGCCAGCTAACTTTGATCAAATCATTTTGAGTCAAAATGCTAATTTTATACTTAGGAGCTCTAGATTGCTCTTTTATATCAAATTTCTTACACAATACATGTGCCTTTGTTATTTTTTTGTTGGAAACACCCTAAATGGGATAATGAATCCAATGCATCTAACATTGCATCCTAATTCCAATCCAATCAAATTTTGGACCAATAATAAGACATTCTAATCAATTTGAGTAATTTGTGCACAAAGAGCCAAAATTTGCATCAAAGTGATAAATCATGCTTAAGAGATAATTAAACCAAATTAGATCCTAATTAAAAATTCCATAGAACTTGTTGAATATTTTTTTTTTGGAAATGAATATTGAATATCTACATCATTAGGTGACATCATTTCTTGGTAAGACATCCCTAAGTCATAAATGACATAAATATCAAGATTCATGCCTCCCATGCCTCATCAAAGTCCTTCTATGCCTAGTTAATGCCCCTCTATCCCAAATATTAAGGGATATATTTGTAGATTGAATTTCATAATTGGATTTATTCATGGCCACACATCTCAATTTTGATATGGATGATCATGGTTGATCCTAAAACCATTCCAAAATTCTATAAATAGCAAGCCTCAAAGCCATAATTTTAAGCTCTCATATGCCAAAGTTATAATTTTTAATTGATTACAAAGCTTCATGAAAATTAGTGTTATAACTCCAAAATATTGATCCAAGTCAAGCCAAAGCCAAACATGGTGCCAAGGAGAGATGGAGGTAGCCACACTTCATTGATGCAAACTTCATGAACACAAACTGAGCAAGCCACTACAAAAAACTATTTGGAGCATCCAAAGAAGGTGAAAAAAGGTTTATTTTTCATTTTACTTATGTTTTACATTCTAATCTTGTTAATTAAGCTCCCCCATTGAGATAAGCTTAAGGTGTTAGTTATTAGTATGTTATTTTGATTTTGATTTCACATACTAACATAATACTAATCTCCCATATTTCAATCCTATATTCATAAATGGCACACTCAATGGAACCTTAGCCTTGAAAATTTGGTCATAAGGCTCCTACAAGCAAACTACTAACCTTTATCATGTAGAATCTTGGAGTGGGAGGCCCAAAAGAGCAAAAAATTTGAGTAAAACATGTTTTTCTAGAAGTCACGGATTTATCCTAACATAGTCATGGGTTTGTCACTACAAGTCATGGTATTATGTTTTAACTATATTTTTTGGCTTAACATTTGTCTCTATCTATATGTATAGTACTGATAATGCAATCTTGCTACTCGCAAGTAGTGATATTACAATCTCGTTACTCAAAAGTAGTGATATTTCAATCCTGCTACTTGCTAGTAGTGATATTGCAATCCTACCACTGACTCAGTGGTGAGATTGCACTGTGAGTCAAGGTATTGTATCATGCAAAATAGGCCATTTTTTGAGCTTGGTTTGCGATCATCCAGACTCCATTTTTTTATTTTTTTAAAAACCATGTGTTTTCTTCCAAATTTTTTTAATATGCAATTAGTTTCACTTGAATTTGTATAAATTTTTCACAATCACTTTTTAAATAGAGTATCAATAATTTCAACCCAACATGCCTATCATCCCAACTCACCTATCAACCCAACTCACCTATCAACCCAACTTGCCTGTCAACTTGACTCATGGGATTGTGACCCTGAGTAGCGAGATTGTGAGACTGAGTAGTGGGATTGTGACCCCAAGTAGTAGGATTTTGAACCTAAATGGTAGGATTATTAGTCTAATTAGTGATATTATGTTCCCTTGTTAATCTAACCTGAATAATGATATTGCATGTTTGACTCCTAGTTTTGCAGAGTGGTGAGATTACTCTATGGAGTAGCGAGATTGCACTATGTGAACCTAAGATGTCATTTTCTCAAGTTAATCATTTCAAACTTAAAATATATTTAAATCTAAGGGACATACTAACTTTTTAATTATAGGACCAAGTCAAATATTTACTAAAGCATGCTTTTTAGACCTCTTTAGATGTTTAAAATAAACCAAAAATCTTTCTTTTGATGTGTATGAAAACTTTTTAGGGTGATTTCTTAATCAAGTTTCATGATTTTCATTCAAATTTCACAACTTAAGGCCAAGGGATAAAAATAACATCACCAAATCTTTATTTTAGTGCTTAAAATTTGGACTCATATGTTAATTTTGTCTTCAATAGTTGTTTAAACTTAGAATTTGATTGGCAAAAATAAGGACGTTACGTATATATTCTTCTAGCCATCCCCTTTAGGAAACTTTTGGAATAAAAAGCACCATCCTTATTACAAGCATGCCTATTCCAAGCATTAAAAAAATGTCATCTAGATCACTCCCCAAAAACTTGTAATATTTTGGTTGATCTTGAAAATGACCCTAAAGTCTTTCTATTAGTCATTTATTTTTATGCAAACTTGGCTTACAAGAGGGGCTTCATTACCTCCCAAAAGTTCTTTAGGGAATATTTTCCCTAGGGTTTTATCTCCTAGCATTTAATTAAACCACTCTCACTAGGATTAGAGGTTTGCATGGTTAAACCACCTTCTAGTGTTCGAGTTGCACACGGGACATATTTACACTTTAAACATCACACTACACTAAGCAAACGACAGATGTAGTGGTTGCATAAAGGATAAGACCTTTTTATAATAATCCAAGTGTTTTAGGCACCCAATTATGTGATTTTATTTTTCATCATGATGTGAAAGTCATTGTGTAATTGATCCTCTTAGAAACATTTTAAAACTTGCTAGTTTTAGTCAACCCCACATTGCCATACCCTTGCTAAGATTTATATGATTATACTTAGTGTATTTTGGTAATGTTTCTGCTTGGTATATTTTGAGACTAAAACTTGTTTGTTTGTTTTTTTATAAACCATGTCAACACCATGTATTTTAGTTAAGGAGGGTAGTGTTATGCTGCCAAAACATGTCAAACCATTTTGCATTTGAGTCTTTTGAAACATAGCATTGATCACATCATTCAAGCATGCTTACACAGTTAGGTTTCTCAATTTGTTTCAAGACTTATTTTGCATTTCACTAAAAACCATTTGTTTCAAACCATGTCACATCAAATATTTGAACCTTGTTTATGCTTCGTCATGTTGTCTAATCTTGTCTAGCTTGTTTGGTCAATTCCTAGTTCTTAATGTTCAGTTTTCAATTAACATTGTCAAATTTTAGATTCAAACATTGATTGATTTTTATTTAGGCCTCAATTCATGGGGCTGATATACATATCTTTCTCTTTTAGGTTACATAACTTTTATTAATTGATTATCTAAAATTGAAGACTATGATTTTTTGTTTATTCAATGCATATCCTCATCATTATTTGTGCCTTTATTTAGGAGAACATAGTCTTTCTCCAAGATCCTTTTGCCTTATGACTTATAACAACTGATCATCTTTATATTTGATTCTATGTGCCAAGTCTATATCAAATTTATTTCAAAGCTTGTTAGATTAAATCAAATCACATCAATCCTTTATTTCAAGTCTTGATTTTAACACCATTTGGCCAAAAGTCATAGCACATCCTATTTGAGCCTAGCTTTTGACTCCACATTTAGACAAAATACCTAGTGAATTTTTTCCCTTTCCTAGTTTAGACCTTGTTTGGAACACTTTGACATGCCAATTTTTGTTCAGATACTTGACCTTTTGTGTGTATGACATTTGACATTAAACTATTTTATGTTAAGTCTTAGCACAAACCATTTTGGAGATATGACTCCATGATCAAATCATTGTTTGGAGATACAACTCTAATTTTGACCAAGTTAGACCTAGTTTAAACCATTTATCCTTTCGACATAGTTTTTTAGAGTTTTCAAAACTCTAAACCTTTTATTTTTGAGGTTTCATCATTTATGCAGATATGTCTAGCTACACTTATGGTGGAGTCACATACAATCCAACTTATGATAGAATTGCCGCACAAAATCCCACTAAGAACACCTATAGAGAAATATTTTTTAAAGAGTTCTATTATTCTCCCTAAAATACTCCATATAGGGAACATAGTCAAAATTCACAAAATCCAAATCAAATTACCAATTAGGATAATATTGTTTATTAGGAGGAATTTGAAGACCTAGCTACAAATAATGCTATTTGGGATATGGATCCATACCATGTTTACAATAATCAGCACATAGAACATATTCAAGAACCAACTTATGATCTAATTCAAGATTGGCATGATATGGTTTATGAGGTGAACTTTGATTCTTTGGCTTGTATGGGCAATCAAGCTCCATAATGCCCCTCCATCCTTTCACAACCCTATTTTTACGATTTCAAGACTTCATCTTTGGCTCATGTTAGAAATAATGCTCCCCAATTTCCTACCATTATCTAATCACATGCCATTCCTTATCTAGTACCAATCCAATCAAAACCTCAACCCATCCAATCATTTCAAGACCAAGCTATGTTCAAAATTGGTAATTTCCAACTCATTGAAAACCAAGGCTAAGAAAACCAACCAATCTAAGATATTTTTGTTGAACCAACCACTTGTGATAAATCAACCTTTGATTAATCACCTATTGATCCTATACCAATTGTCGAGGAGTCTCAATTTGATGAGTCAATCTTTGTTGAGTCACTTTTTTATGATTATAACCACTTTTGGGAAAATCATTACCTTGACCATATGCCTATTTTTCAAGAGCCTCCTATTGACAAGCCAGTCTCTAAGGAGTTGTCTCTTGCCCTTTTTCCCATCCTAGAGGAGTCCCACTTTGACAAACCAATTTTTGTGGAGCCCATTATGCCATCACAAGCTACTACTTGTATACTACTAAACATTTAACAAGACATCATTATAATAGAGTTCCCATAAGATGAAGAATTAGAATTAGATTTAGGTTCTATTCTTGAATTGACATCAGATTTAGCATTAGAATCATAATTAACATTAGTCTCAACATCATATTCAAAGTCCATTGAGTTGGAATTAGATTCAAAAGTAGAATACATTCATGACTATTAAAATATTAGTTATACATGCCTTTCAGATCAATTTGAATACATTTGTGATCCTTATATAGTTTTTGAGGATGAGTAATTTAGCTTTGATATGAGTTATCCTAGTATATTCTAAAATGGTTGTGTAACCTCTCCCCATTCCATTACCATTCCACAAGCCATTATCATCAACCAAAATAGCTATATTATTGACATTCCATCTCCCACAAGTGATGATTAGGACTAATAGAATCACACTTTGTTGAAATACATCCATGGAAACATAGCAATTGAAGAAAGGCAAGAAGTCTAAGACCAAATTCATATAACAGAAGAACAATCTCCTAGTGAAACCTTCTTGGAGGCGCTAAGGGACACATAAATTTCAAACTTAGCATCTTCTAATGAAATATTTTTAAAAGTGTTAGAAGAAAATCAAAGTCAAAAAATAATGTTCATTAGTAAAACCTTCTTGGAGATGCTACAAGACAATCAAGACAATTTTATTTGTGAAAACCTCATCAAAATGCCAATACTAAGCAAAAAATTTATTCAATTCTTGATAAAGATAATATCAAAGATAAAATCAAAATAACTTCCTATCTATAGCCTAATCAGATGGTAGCTACTCTCAGGCCCAAATAATAGAAAAATTTGGTAGTCTTATTAATGGAAAAAGTCTTTAGCCCCACCACAACCAAAATTATGTTGAATATAACATCAATAACATTACGTGTGACTAAAATTATTGATCTTCATTTATTTCCCCTCCATCACCCATTCCATTATCATTTACCATTATATTTCACAATCAAACCTACCATCCATTATTTATCCCTATTACCATCCACAATTTCACTTTCCTTTATAGAGGCTACAAATATACCTTGTCTCGATGTTTGAAGGAATCAGAATCAATGACTAATGAAGATCACAATACCATTCTTAGCATCTAGATCTATATCTGGTTTTTGATAGAGCAATTATTCAGATGAGGTGTGGAATAGAAATTAACATGATTTATTACTATTTGTATCATTTGTTGATCAAGACATGTATCTCCACTTTAGTAGGAACAATAGAATCATATTCAATTTACCATACCCAGGCAAAAAACATCAACAACTAACAATCACCTGGGCTACAAACATGTACCATACCATTTCATTTTCCATATCCATTTGTCATTATTCCATACCCTACCATTTACCTTACTTTACCAATTGTGGGTAACCCTCTTACCATTTTATCCTAAGCAAGACCATACCATTCCTATCTAGACCAAAGCCTATTTTTAGTCATCCTACCTAATACTATTTTGATCATGGTTCCTTTGGTTCTTCCCACACCTTTTTTGGGAGGATTTTGATCAAGTTTCAAATCTTATCAAATATGTGTTTCAATGATAGTCTATGAAAATAGTGTGATAGTTGATCTGGCAAGATATCTTTCATTTTCCATCTTATATCAAGTTTGTTTATGTGACCCTAATTATAACCCTCTATGGAAAAATTAGTGCTCATCGGTCTTGCTACTAATTATAGCCACCTATGGGTAAATTAGTATCATTGACCTATTCCATTGTATCTAAGTTATAACTACCTATGGGAAAACTAGGAGCAACACTTATTTACCATGCATTGCCACATCACCTTGCCATCATTATTTTAATTTGACTAGTTATTTGATAGATTTGAGAACTTGTTGGGACCTAGTTGGTTTTTCCTCACCTTTTGTGTGGATGGAATTACTATGACATAAGGTTATTTTGGGACTATGTAGGCCATGCTCAATTCATGTTGAGGTCACCTCAGTCCCCCTTTTCATGCGCTCTCACCATTTTTAAAGTAACCTAAGCCATGATCTCACCATTTTTCAAATAGGTATCTTGTCATTCTCTAATGAGTTGAGATACCTCAAAATACAAAAAACATTCAAATATTTCAAAATCTAAAAAAAATTGTCTTGCCTAAGCCTAGTCAATTATCCTCAATCTGCCTTATTGGGGCATGGAAATTATTAGGATATTTTATTTTTATTTTGTTTTCAGGATTTCCATTTGTTTTTTATCTCAAATTTTTTGTTTCTTTATATTTGTTCACTTGCCTATTTGTTTGCTTTCAACACTATTGCCTTAACTCAGTCTATATGTGTTCATTAGGTGATTCCTTACACTCATTATTCTTGAGTCCATCCATATTCATACATCAACATTATCATCATGGTTTTTTATCATTGGTGTATTGTTTTCAAGTGTTTATTTTATTGGGAGTCAGTACTTATGCATATTTCATCCAAGTCTTCATGGTGTTCTATCATGATGCCTATTGTCACATGCTATAACAAAAATTAGCTTCAAGAAGGTCTATAATCAATGTAACTAAAAAAATTTCTCCTTAGCACCTTGAAAAATCCTTCCACCCTTGATAAAATTAACCCATTGGAAATTATTTTTCTACCATTGCTAATAAGGATGAGCATCTCCTCATTGGTAGGTACAACTAAATCATTCACACTGATCAATCTTAATTTTTTATTCATCACTTTGCACCTGCTCATCTTTTAATCTATATTTCAGGTTATATACTTGAGTTATGCTTGTTAATCATCCCTAACTGGGGCACCTTCATCTTTATCTAATCCAAGTCTTCTTAATGATTATAATCACCTATGGGAAAATCATTATTTTGACTATTATTCCTAATTATAACCACCTTTAGGAAAATTAGTAATCTTTTTAAATCAATACATGCAATCATTTCCTCATTTGTATTACTCTTAACCATAGTTTTATTCCACCTTTCTTCTTGTTTCTTTTTGAGATACCATCCATCAACAAATGTGATGGCCACTCCCTCAAGGGGGCATCATCTTAGGCTTCCCAAACACCATTTAGAACTTTGTTATTCAACCATCATCTTCTTTTTGGCATACAATCCATTTATAATTATTTAAAAAGATGTTAATTTTCCTATATCTTGAAATTCCTTTCCAAATAGGTGTAAAATGTAGACACCTAAAATTGGCCATCAGTGACCTTTAATCAGGGTTTTGACCAATTTCTAACAATATGCACAATTTGCCCTAAAAACACTAAAACACATTAAGAGATTTGAAATTGACATATTCAAGTGCTGATTTTAGCCAAAGTATCCCTAATGGGGTAGTGTATTTTATGGGCTAGCTAACTTTGATCAAATCATTTTGAGTCAAAATGCCAATTTTGCACCTAGGTGCTATGGATTGCTCTTTTATATCAAATTTCTTGCACAAAACATGTGTCTTTTTTATTTTATGTTGGTAACATATTAAATGGGATAAAAAATCCAATGCATCTCAAATTTCATCCTAATTCCAATCTAATCAAATTTTGGGCCAATAACAAGGCATTCTGATCAATTTAAGTAATTTGTGCACAAAGAGCAAAGGTTTGCATCAAAGTGTTTAATCATGCTCAAGAGATAATTAAACTAGATTAGAGCCTAATTAATAATTCCATGGAACTTTTTTGAATAATTTATTTTTGGAAATGAATATTGAATATCTATATCATTTCTTGAGAAGACATCCCTAGGCCATAAATGGCACAAATATCAAGATTCATGCCTCTCATGACTCATCAAAGCCCTTCCATGCCTAGTTAATGCCCCTCTATCCTAAATATTAATGAGGATATTTATAGATTGAATTTCATAATTAGATTTATTCATGGCCACACATCTTAGTCTTGAGATGGATGGTCATGGTTGATCCTAAAACCATTCCAAAAATATATAAATAGCAAGCCTCAAAGACATAATTTTAAGCTCTCATATGCCAAAGTTATAATACTGAATTGATTCCAAAGATTCATGAAAATTATTGTTATAATTCCCAAATATTGAGCCAAGCCAAGCCAAAGCCAAACATGGTGTCAAGGAGAGATGGAGGTAGAAACACTTCATTGATGTATAATTCATGAGCACAAACAGAGCAAGCCACTACAACAAACTATTTGGAGCATCCAAAGAAGGTGAAAGAAGGTTTATTTTGAATTTTAGTTGTGTTTTCCATTCTATTCTTGTTAATTAAGCTCCTCCATTGATATAGGCTTAAGTTGTTAGCTATTATTGTGTTATTTTGATTTTGATTTCATATACTAACACAATACTAATCTCCCCCTATTTCAATCCTATGTTCACATGATATACCCATAGCACTACTAACACTCGATCATCCCAATCCTTGCAACTAAAATTACATATCTTTATGAGGCATGCTCCTAGTATTTTATTAAATGCTTTATTTGTTCCATTTTCTTTCAGATGATAGGGGTCATTTTGTGGTGTGCCACCATATATTTAGTCGGTATGATGCACACCATTTCAATGATAAAGTGAGTACCCTTGTTATTAGTCAGACTGATCAGGAACCCATATCAGATTATTATGTTTTTCAAGATGAAACATGTGTCTATGGTGGCTATGCAATATTTTTTTATGTGGCCTCTACCCACTTGGTGAAATAATCTATGGCTACTAGAATATACCTTTTACCTATGCATCATGTTGTAGGAGTTATCAGCCTAATAAAATCAATATCTCATTTTTGAAATGGAACCTAAGTAAGAATAGGGATGAGGGGAATCTCATCTTGATGTTTAGGAATCCTTATATGTTGGCATATGTCACATGCCTTGGTGTATTCCTTTGCATTTTAGAACAAACTTGGTCACCATAAACCTAATTTTAGAACTTTTTGTGCCATTGCATCTCTAGTGCAATGTCCTTCTGATATGCTTTCAAGTGCCTCTTTCAAGATGGATTCTCTTTCATGCTCTAAGACACATCAACATGGTACTTCATATATATTTAGCTTATATAACTCTCTACTAATGAGATAAAAATGGGTGGTGTGAACTACTATCTATTTCTTCTCCTTATTTGTCATAGTATGGGGTACAAATCTAGATGTTATAAAGGTGACAATCTCTACCAAATCCTTGGGACAATGATGGATTCTATATAGTTATGCATCTAGTATGTTGTCCTTAATTGGTATCACTACATCTCCAAAATCAATGTAGGATAAATCATATGACCTCATGTTCTACCTTCTAAGCTTAATCACAATGGAAAATTGAAACTCCTAGGATATGATTATCAATCTATATATGCACCAGTGTAAAGCAAGATTGTCCATGAGGTACCTGAGTGCCTCATGATTAGTGAAAAATATGAATGAGGTTTCCAAAAAATATTGTCTAATTTTTTTCAAGGAATAGACCATGACAAGTATCTCACACTCTTTCATTGTGTATTTTTGCTCTACTAAGGTTAACTTTATACTAGTGAAGGAGATGGGATGATCCATTTTTCCTTCACCAGGCTATGCCAAGATTGTGTTAATCACAGATCTAGAAGCATTGACATGGATATAAAAAGGTTTTGTCTAATCAGGGAACTATAAGATAAGCACAGTAGCTAATATGAGCTTAAGGCTCTTGGAGGCATCTTCTTGTGCTTCACCCTAGTAGAATGGTACATCTTTGTGTAGAAGCTCTTATAATGGTGTCACAATCTTCACATAACTCCTTATAAATTTTATATAATATCCATAGTGGCCAAGAAAGGTGTGAATGTCTTTTTGTGTGGAAGGAGTTTTTAGCTGAATGATGATGGTGATCTTTGTTGGATCAATGAACAAACCATCCTTACAAATGATGTGCCTAAGCAAGGTTCTAAATGGAATTATGAAGATGCATTTATTTAGGTTTAGGGATATTTAAAGTTGATTTCACCTCTCAAACATTAGTTGTAAGTTGTTACAATGGTTCTTGACATGGCCATACACCGTCTAATCATCTAGATAGACTTGGAGGAACCTATGGATGAAAAATTTAAACACAATGATCACCACTCTGGAAAACATGGCTAGTGCATTCTTAATTATAAAGGGCATCATGTTATAATAAAAATAACCCCACTCAGTCACAAAGGTTATTTTAGGTTTGTCCTTCTTAATTTGAACTTGGTGGTAGCCAAAAAAGCCCCTCAATAAAGGTGTAGATTTTACAACCTATGATGCTTTATAGTACTTCATCAGTGAATAGAGTTGGGAAGGGGTCATTAACATAGGAAAAATTCAAAATTTTGTAGTCAATGAAAATGAAAATTTACCCATCTTTATTGATGCTTATTACCATTGGGCTCACCAACTCAAAATCCTACATAGGGTAAATGACCCCTGCGGTTAGCATAACATCGATCTCTATCTTGACCTTGGTGTGAAGGTTAGGATTCATCATGTAGGGATGATTTTTGACTTGTATTGTACCATTTATTATCTTTATGCTCATTTTACAAAGGCATGGGTGGGTGCCCTTCATATCCTGATAAGTCTTATGGAATAAATATTAGAATTCTTTTAGGAGGTCTATGATTCGTGCTAGTTTTGTGTCAGACTAATAGGTGCCTAGAGTAGCCATCTTTGGCTCTCTTGTTAGGCTGATATCCACTTTGATGGTCTTAAGTGGGGTGTGTTATGTCTCATTCTTCTCTTAGTGAGAGTCCTAGACTTGTCAAGTTCCCTCTATTCTCATAACACAAATATTATTAGGGTTTTAATCATTTAGAGTGATATCATCTACTTAGTGCATGAGCTTTCTTCTAGTGGTCAACATTTTCCAGTAGTGTTCCTTCTTAGTTTCATCATCTTCCTCACTAGATTCATTATTGATCATCTATTCCCTAAATAAGGTTTTTAGTGCCAACCCTTTTTTCCTAAATATGTCTTTCAAGTGCTCTTTGAGAATGGTAGTGTCTTTGAACACTACCCTCTGAATTACTTGGAAAGAATTGAACAATTCAAGTTATATGAGGAAAAGGAGAAGGTATACACAAAATTCTCCTTAATAGCCTCAAAATTGGATATCTCTCAATGCATCTCATTGACCACATACCATGCCCATGCCCATGTCTTCAAATTTATATAAAAGGCATGTACCCATAAGTTTTTTGGGTTAGTTGCACCATAGTCAATCCATGTCTCCTCGCATATTCACACATGTAGTATGGGATTAGAGTCTCCAAAATACACTAAATATCCAATTTCTCATTACTCCTACCAAATCTAGTGCAAATAGTCACCTTTACCTCTGGCCAAGTTATAAAGTTAGACCTCTACACTTCCCACCACCATGTGGTAGTGTTCCTCAAGGTGTACACAAGTGTGCCCATTATGTTTGTCTCCTTGGGGATGCATGATTCAAGGTCATGGGCATACCTTTCCACTAGGTTTATCCTATAAAAATTTGGGAGTGTTGAAGCTTACATTTCCTCAGGTGAAGTACTCTCTTTCCTTTCTTCTTCTGGCATGGGACCCATCATTTCAAAGTGTGATAAATTTGGACCCAACTAGTCTTTATGGGTTTTGGCACCTTTACATGCACCAAATGACATATATGACCAGTGATCTCATAATCTTATTAATTCCATCAATTTTAATTGAAATCAATGGTGTTTCAGGTTGACTACCCATCCTCCCAAGAGAGTACTCCTTGATTTGAAGGGTTGAGATTCTCAGTGCCTTGTGTCATGATGTTATAAATATGGTTGATATCATCCTTTAAATCAATGCTCTCTACATAGGGGGACCTTGGTCACTGGAAATGGGGATCACTACCCTTTCATTTCCATTTGTAGAGGTCATGTATCACTTCTTAAAGTGCATATATGCATTTTTGGCATAGTACCAAGGCTTTTCTAGAAGCATCAGTTAGTTATCCTATTCAACCAACTTGATCACCTCAAAGTAATCATGGAATTTGATGCCCATTATATCTATAATGATTCCCTATAGAATTTTGATCAACTCTACTCAGGTCTTGTTTTGCATGAAAAGTACATGGGGAGAGGGCCTTAAGGTTGGCCTACTCATATTTTCCCATGCATTCTTAGTTAGGATATTGGCCTCTTCACTGATGTTGATCAATACCTCATAGATATACCATCCATCAATAGTGGCATTTACTAGTAGGTCTTGGTCATACTCTATGTTTTGAGTATGCCTTACCTCTTGTGCCTACTCTATAAGTAGTGTAATAACTTTAAGGGCATAAGGATCAACAACTTTTCTTGTCTTTCTCCTTGCATGTTTTAGGAAAAAAATTAAGTAGTAGGAGCATCCAATCCATTTGCAAGAGGCACAGGATCTCTATCAACTCCTTTACTTCAACCTCCTAGCTATCTTTTTTTCTATGTGAGTTGGTAGCCTACACTGCTATATCTATAACCAACTAGAGTTCTCCCTAAAAATTTTGTATTATGCTTATGAATTCTTGTAGGATGTCCTTTCAATGCACTAGGTCAGGGTAGGGTGTGAATTTTGGCTTATGTCATGTTATACACTTGGTATGGCTTAGTTTTCCATATTCCAAGCATAGTTCTTATGTTGGTGATATTGGTGATTGAGTGGTGAACCCACTCCATGTCATTTCTTACACCTTGATTACCTCTATGTGTGTTAACTACACATTTGCAACCTACTTCATATCTTTAGGCTCATGTCTTATCATCCTTACACCCCTATCGATGCTTAATTTGCCTTGGGATAGCTTTTTGTATAAGTCAGGGCATTTTTTGACCATATGTGGTCCTCAAAAATATCTACATGTTAGATGCATTAGGTGTCACATAGATAGTGCTTAGCTAACCCTCACTTGTAACATGATTATAGTAGGAATATTCCTCCACCATAACCTATAGCTCACCCTCTAGCACCTCTTTAGTTCCCATAGTCAACATTTTGTTAGCCATAACCTTCATTCCCTTGGTTTTCCTACCCTATATTTGTTGTAGTTGTCTACCATGCACCTCCCTCCATATTCTAATGCATCTCATCAATTATTCAATAGTCAACTATGTTATGATTGCAAGTGTTACACAACTTGCAATAGATGGTTGTGATGATCTGACTAGTGCGTTACAATAAACTTCATGACAAACATTATAGTTAAGAAGCATCATGTGCACATTATTCTAAGGGTAGTTATTTCTATTATTCCCTTCCATCTTACACTCAATGAACCACATCCTACTTTGATCATCTTTTGATGAACTAGTGATTAGCTTCTACAGCTTGGAGGCCATGATACAATTTGCACTTCCATAAATGGGTTAATGCCTGTATTGATGGTCTTGACTACCTCAACCTTGAGTGTGGATTTAAGCAATTTTTGAGGGTTTATGAATTTTTCATGGATAGTACCCTTTTAAAAGGCAATATTAGTCCTCCAACAAACCATTATGTATGTTGGGAGGGGTGAATGTCATAAGAGAGATGAGAAAGGATCATCTTAAATCTAGTGTCATACAAGCACATGCTCTTTGATATTCCCTAATTGATCTCTTTGAGTGTGATGATGCTTTGTTATTCAAACTCAGGTATATTGAGATCTTTTAGGAAGTCTCCCTTCAAGGTGTCATAATCAACCATATCGTGCTTAGGATAAAAATTCCTATACCAAGTATGGGTGTGATCAAGAAAGGTTATCATGAATTGGTCACCTTGTGCTTAGACTGGGTTATTCCCTGAGCATGCCATTATCACTCACACTTGAGTACATACTCTACAACATTTTCCATGCCTTGATACTCTGATAGGTACATGGCCATCTTGTAATAGATCTAGGATTAGGGAGTAACTGATGCCTAAAATTTTTATCCTCCTAGTAATTATCCTAGGATTGGTCTTCTAATGCCTCCAACTACTAGGCCAAGATCTAGTCTGATGGTTACTACTAGTACCATAGAAGATGATGGCACCATACTATCAACTAGTGGTATAGGGCCACTTATTATAGGCTATTACCCAGGTTACATAGCTAACATTGGTTGAATTAGGTTGCTTACATTCACATTTTGTCTACTCAGGCTAGCACCTTGAAGTTTAGAGGTATCTTCACTTACCTCCTCATATGGGATAACTTATTCAATCACAAATTTATAGTCCAAAATTGAAATATGATCAAATTCTACATTGATAATAAGGTTAATTATCAATATTCTATTTTCCTTTGAAGAATTTGGTGCATGAGCTCATGATATAGGTTCAAAACGGGTAGGTGCATCTAGCACATATCCAATGGTCAAGTTTTGAAGGGATCCCAAGAATTCACCTTTCAACTATGGAGTTTATTCTAAGGCTTTAAGGGTTTCTTCCTCTGGGCATGACCATCATTCAAGAGATCCTTTCCATTGCATATACCACTTACTATAGATCCTTTTAGCACTTTCAAGTTATAGATCTTTTATCAATCTATGCCTCTTCTTATTATAAGCCTATCTTCTGAGATCTTAGTTTTCAATCTACTTATCCCCTTCCATTGTGCCTCACCTACATGTCCTCTTATTCCCTCTTAAACTTCTCATACATGAAAGGACTTTAGCCTTTCATCCTCACTATTTCAAGGTTGTAATCTACCATCAACTTATTGAGTTTGGTGTCAAGTTATTACATAAATGCACCTCTAAGCTCATGTAAAAATTGGTACTTTACTTATTTATGGAAGGAGTATATCAAGAACACAAACTCAAGCATGTAGCTATTTAGTGCCCCTTGTCACCATTTATTTGAAACTCTACTCTATGTGGTATTTAAGTTCTCAAGCCTCTCTAGGTACTCTTCTATCCACTCAAGGTGTTCTCTACAGCTTTAGATTTTATGGATCACATAAGTACCTAACCAATGATACACTTGATATGGTAGTTTTCAAAAGAAAACCTTGCATAGGACATCATACAAGTGGTTATATACCCACTTCCTTAGGTTCTACCCTCTATAAATTAGATGACTCAATGAAAATCTATCTTCCACTCATTTCATATAGAACTTGATGTTCTCAAGGGAGATTCAAAGCATTATCTTGGTGTACCATTTTAATAACAAAAATCAACAAGGTCCTAGTAATGGAACCAAAATGTTGTAGATAAGTAGGTCTTTCAGGACATGGGCCTAGTCATGTGCATACCTAGCTATCTAGGTTAGATTTAAGTTTGTTATATGGGGTTCAGGCCCAAACTATTCCTATGGTTCTCAACATTTATCACTTGACTACACTGGCATCAATATACATAAGGTTAAATCTTTATGTTCTCACCCAAAGTGCAACTGAAAAGGGACCAAGGTCTATGTTAGGTTAGTTATTCCATGGCATAACTCTATTCTTTATGGGTTTGGATTAGTGCAATGATGGTTGTGCATCTATGGGTATAAGCTTTGGGTTTCATGGGATAATAGGGCATTGGGTTAAGGGTCTTAGGCATGGTATTGTGCTTAGGTGTGGGTATCATTTGGGGCATAGGGTCTTAACCACACTTATACATTTGCTATCATGTTTGTAAGATTCATTACTAGTTATAAGCCTTCCATGAATGATCTAGGTTAGAAGCTTGTGATAACTCAATATACATTCAATAGAATAAATTATGTAATCAATGAACATTCAAAGACTTAAAACATTAGTTCATTAGCCATATGTGCAAAACATACTTTATTAAACACATTAAATAATGATACATGCATAGTCCATATAAAATAAGAAATTACTCAATCATAAACTACTAAGGCCCAAGATCATAGGTGAGCTTGGGAATTACAAAAGGGAGCATTAAAGAGCATCCCAACTAAGTTCTATGCTAATGTAATTATCTAGTAACAATTCACTAGAGCTTTGCTAGTCTAGTTTTTTGCTCTCTTCAACTAAACTTAGATTCCTTTTTTAGGCTTTAGAGTGTCTTAAGATCATGAGGAATAGAGTACATTTACTAATGATCTAGTGTTGGAGATACATATCTTGCCACCTCTATTATTCTTTTTATTCAATGTGTAGTTACTATCCCATGCACCTGCTTCCTAATTATGCATGATTCATAAAGAACTGCTTATCTTTAATGGTCGATCATTATCCCATACACTACTTCTTAATGTTTATTGGAGTTGTTAGCCACCGTCTAAATGGCACTATTATAATATAAAACAACAACCAACCTCCATGATTTCCTTATACCTAGGTGTTTTTTAATTTGTCATGGACCCACTACTTAACATGAAATGGGACCCAACACACCCACATGCCTAGGGAATCTAAAAAAGACCACCTATATGTAGGGTCTTAGATTAGAAGATAAAGGTCGATTGATGGAATATTTTTAATTATGGGAGTCTAAAAATATAATGATACATTTTTATTTGTATCTTAAAGTTCTCATCCCACCTTGAGTGTTTGACTCATTAGATGAAACCAAGAGCTTGACAATTTAGCTCTTTTGGGCCTAAACTAGGAAACTAAAAACCAAATGTATAAGTGAGGGACATCTATAGGTTTTAGAGTTTTAATAGTTTTATAAACATCTGATAAAGAGGTAAAAATATGTAACAAGTTATAGGAGGCTTAGATTGGTAAAAGGATCTTTGATAACCTATTAGGCCTAAAGATAGATATAAACAAGCTTATGCTTTAATGTTGAATGTACTTATATATTTTGATAGTTATTAGGTCTAAAGACACTTGAAATGGAATTAAGGAAGGTGAAACATAGGTTCCATGAGCATTATAATATCAATTAGAGTAGAGGAATGCTCAACTGGACATTATGGTCTACTCATGCCTATCAAACCTACTTAGGCCTAAGCGAGCCCTTATTGTCAAGATCAAAAGTAGCAAGATTAAGGTGTATAACCTTGATAATATTATAAACATATAATTTAAGAAAGGATCCCTAATTTTATTTTCAAAATGATCTTAGTGCCTATTGGTATACTTCAGTCCTTAGATGTGAAAAAGAGCTTTGGCCTAAAAGGGCCTAAATGGGTTTGTGCTTGAATCAAAAGATTTCTACTTGTTTGAGGGAAGATGGAAGTTTTAAAGAACTTAATGGAAGGTGAGGAGGATAATAGAAATGAATATTAAATGGTTAAACTCCCAATTGAGGTACAGAGTAGATTTAACTAAGCCACTAAGGCTTCACAAGCTTGACTATCAAAAAAACCAAAGGCTATTATATGTGATTGTGTAAAGAGAAGAGTTGATGACATACTTGGATATAAGGGTTTTTTACAATATAAGATCATGAAAATTATTTTAAACTATAACACCACTACAATGAAAATAAAAAGGACTACTCCGAATCCATATCATTATCCTAGACACTCAAACTAATGCTATCACCTACAAGTAATAATGTGAAAGAATGAAGATAAAGTAGAGTTTTGGAAGCTGGAGATGGTTAAAAATAATTAAAACTAATTAATGAGGGTGATATGATTATTAATTAAACCATAAACCATCTATGGTCCATATATATCCTTAACACTTAGTTTAGGCATGTTTGGTCTAAAATCCAGTCTTAAGCCTTGAGACCCATCATCACATGTGAAACACACTCAAACCATCCTAGGAAGAGTGGACATAATGAATAAGTATAATAGGTTTTATAATCATTATATATAATTAATCAGTTAAGGGAAAATAGAAAAGGTCAATTTGAGTCGTAGAGAACCTCCTTGAGTTACCACAATCATGAACAATCAGCTCAAGTTGTCTAATCAAGTGCTCATATCCTTCATAGAAAATGTCTCAAGGAAAATTATCCTAAGTTAATTTTTTCACCCCTATATTATTTAAATACATGAAATATTAAGTTGGATTGAGGATCCCAAGTTTATAAATCATCACTAAGACTATAGACAGGTCTAAAATATTGGTAAGGATCTTGAAGTCCACCATCTTTTACTCGTATCTCCACACACAAGATGCATGGGAACCAAACCTTTTTAAAAAAATTATGGAGGTATATGTAATAAAAATACATGACCATAATCTTGGGATTGGAGGTCTCATCTTTATGAATCATCGTTATGATGGTAGAACTCCAAAACCCTACATAAACCCTAAGATAGACCAAACCTAATAAAAGTGAATGTTTATGAATTAAATAACTCATGAAAGACAAAATAAACACTTTAAACATATATTATACTCAAAAAATATCCTAGTAATGGTACTTGGTTGCAGGACACAGTACAAAATTGTCATAAAACTATATTTTTTCAAACAATTGGGTAGAGAACATGGTGCAAAAATATTCATAAAGTTTCAAATCATTGGAGGTGAAATTTTGTGACTTGTTTTACTTCATCAAGTCATTATATGTCTAAAAATATGCCTATATAATCCTCCTCCAAATAGCCAATCTATAGACATGAAAGAGAAGGTAACCTAGTCACCTAGTTTGGCAACTTTGCTAGTGTGATCGACTCAAAATGGATTATGACATTATGTAGGATGTTTATTTATACTTTATACTCTCTTATTAATATGTTTCTAATGTCTCATGTAGGTTTCATGGCCACTCAATTAGAAAATAGTTTGATAACTAGGCCTAATGGCCTATTTAGTATACTTGGTCAACAAAGAAGTTAGAGAATAGCATAGAGAGACTTTTGGAGGAGTTAATACAAAGTTATTTCACCATGAAACTAATGATAAGGGTGAGATAGGAACTTTTCATGACCATTATAGAGGAATGGAGTCCGTTTCAAGGCTAATCAATATGCATGAGATGACTAATGGGCTACTCAAATGCCTTATGGAGGTTAATTTCACCTCAATTCCACTTTGTAACTGACATATAGGGAATTAAATGACACATCCTTAGGCATGGTCATGCTTTGAAAGGAATCAAATAGATTAGTTATAGCCTCCACTACTCTACCTTAATACCTAAGGGGCTCAATTAGAGGCCAATGCATGGAAGGAGTTAGAAGGATTATTTGTAACTATAGATGGGGTTAACTATGGTCATTTATCCTCTTCTCCTCTCACCCCCACAACATTATCCCTCTCTCTCTCTCTCTCTCTTCTAATCTACTATATATTTAGGCCATAAGGCCTTGATTTTTATCCCTCACCTGGGTATAAGAAAATTATGCTTGGTTTTGTCCTTGATATACCTCTTGAACTATTAATAGGCTGTTACAACTTCTCCATGATTTTTTTATAGTGTGTAAATTCTTTTTATGATGTGCATAAGTGGTATAAATCTCCCTTCATCATGACCTTACCACAACTATATGTTGATAAGTTATCTTATGTAGGTTAGATGAAGTGTCAAAACTTGGTGATCACATTTGAAGTGTAGCCTGGTTGGAAGTGTCTCAAGGTAGGCCTCTCACACATCACCTCTAATTTGAAGTCATTAACCATGACCTTCATGTAAAAAACCTTTGCATAGGAGCTTTGGAGGTAGTTTTTTAGTCCATGATTAGCTCATTAGTGCTTTAAAGAGTTTAATTTGAGTGGATATGCAATATTGGTGCATCACCACCCTTTAGATTAGGTTTCATTTGTATGTACTTCTATCCCTTTTCACCCTAGGTAGTAGGTTTTAGTGAACTAAACCCAAACATATGCACTAAGGGAGTTAGCTCCATAATCTAGAGGTCTAGTCTAATGATAAGGTTACCCACAACCTTTAGACCATTCCAATGTTAGTCCAATTTTGAAGTAGAATTGAATAACCTCCTTCAAAAGGGTAAAACTTGGGTTACTAATAATTCTATCACACCTAGTGGGACTAGATTAAAGTGTTAGATCTTTCATTAACAACATCTTGGCCATCTTAGGAAGATTCAAGAACTCACATGCTAGGTTTGTAGTCAGAAGTTTATAACAAGGGTCATCATATGGTCATCATCTCAAGGGAAAGAGAAGTTCTTATTTATATGTCATTGTTATTCATATGCATTATGATTATCTATGGCTGCATATGGGGAAGAATTATATCACACACCTCCTTATTGATATCCCTATGATCTATTCCAATTCCATCATGATCCCTACCAACCCTATTTTGACCCCTATCAGCTCTACATTAACCCTTTTTATCCCTATATGAGTCTTCTTATTTCCCATATTACCAACCCCATATTGAGCCTCATTCACCTCCTTAACAGCCTCCTTGTCAACCTAATCAGCCATATAAATACCATGATGTTCTTGGTCATCCCAACCATGTCCCAAGCTAATCCATATCAAGCCTTAAATAAACCTTGTTGAGATATGTAAGGCACATGGTGCTCATTGACACCCTAAGAGGGTATGGCCAAGAAATACCTAGGCAAGTGATTGAGAGCATGAGAACTTCATTATAAAATACCAAGGAAGAGTGGGAATTTTTCATGAGATAAGGTTATTCAGGGGTAAATAATGACATGTTTAATATAGAGAGTCTAATTTTAAATATTGAGGAGAGGTTAATAGCATATGAGCAGCAATATTTTCACCATCATCAGCACTATGTCACCTCCTCCATCCCATATCAGTCCTCTATTGAGTTTCCCATCACCCCTCAAAAGTTTCAATCAAATGAGTTCCAAATCCCTCAAAGTTCCTCATAATGCTTCTCAGCTTTTCCATCGTGGAAATATATCCAAGAAAGAGTATAAGAAGAGGAAAAAGTATGCATTGATAGGACTAGTCAGCATGAGCAGATACCTGATCAATCAAGGATTGATTTTGAAGCCTACTTAAAGAAGTAGATTGAACTTACATACAAGCATCTACATCAACCAATAGAAACTAAAAGAGCAACACAATCCTAGATAAAAACACATTCATTCCTATCCCAAGTTACAACAAATGCAACACATGTGAAGGAATCTCTTACATCTAAGTTTCTAACTTGGAAACAAATTCACTAGTCAAGGGGAAGATAAGAGTAGTTAAGCATAATCCCAAGTGTCAAAGTGGAAATCAAGACTAATATCATTCAATCCCCACCCCTCCCTCCTCAAGATTATATGGCATTTACCTCATGGAAATACTTTCAAAGTAATGTGCATAAGAAGCAAGAGATGATGATCTTTGGAAATAACTAGCTGAATGAAGGAAATGAGGCATACATGTCATC
The DNA here is from genome assembly GCA_037957365.1 of Torreya grandis. Taxonomy (NCBI): domain Eukaryota; kingdom Viridiplantae; phylum Streptophyta; class Pinopsida; order Cupressales; family Taxaceae; genus Torreya; species Torreya grandis. The sequence continues at coordinate 2,909,734 of JARHVA010001023.1, read as the reverse complement.
TTTCCTAAATTCATTACAAGGATCCCACATGCCACTCCTTGAGATATATCCTATCCTTGAATAGGTGATAAAATAAATTTTGATTGAATCGATAGTTGATGATCATGGCTTGAGTGAGCTTGAAGTGGAGCTTGTCATTGGGACACCTATTGGTCAGAAGAAGCACAACTTGGCCTTTGAAGATATAAAAGAGGATGATATGAAATAATATGATGAACCATAAGGTAAACACACATCAACTAATCAAGAATTAGATGACATGGTAGTTTCCCTTCATCATGATAACCCTCAATAACTTGCAGTAGTTACAAAAGATAAGTGCAAATTGGGCAATGAAGATGATGGACAATGTAACTTTGAGAGCATGAAAAATCATCAAGTTATTGTTAAGGATGAAGAAAATTCAAATGACTAATTATCATATAATAATTTGCATCCCCATGAGTATGATCATTAAGGTGAAATTTTAAACTATGATGTGCTTACTCTTGCACCTACTACTATTCAACTTGAAGAGAGTCCTATCACAATTGATCTAAGTGAGAACCAATCAATGGACTTGTTTGAGATCATCAACTCAGGATACTCTTTACTTGAAGTTTAGTCAATTTATATTGAGAGAATTAGTTCCATAAAGTAAGTAGTTAGCCCTCCAAGCACACCATTCTAATAAGTTGTCTTATGTGGATATGACTTGTTTGGGATTTTCAAGAAAGGTTATCAACTCTTCACCCCATATACATATGCCTCTTCACTCTTTGAGGGTATAAATGAACTCAAGTGGCCTCAAATAGTCATGAAATAAGATGCAACTCTCTCAAAAACCAAACTTGCAGACATAACATAAGGGCCACCTCAAACTACCCAACATGATCAAGATTAGTTCATGACTAAGGTAGAATTGAAGTTGTTTATGCAAGGAAGACAAGTATGGGATGATTATTATTGTGTGTTGGAATCATATATTCAACCTATGTACATAAGGTTTGAGAAAGAGGATCCAAATACTCTCCTAATATACCATGAGCATGATAGTGTCTTCAGTTGTAAGTGAGAGTCTTCATTCAGGAGACAATACTTGATTGCACTTGAATCATCATGTGGCAATCTGACCTCATGGATCCAACTTGATCAAAGGAGTTTCCATTTCTATCCTAGAGGACAAATGAGGTGTGCATAAATTATTTATTTTTAGTAGTTTTTTGTCATGCTTCAATAAGTATGTCATACATAGTATTGAAAGAATGAGCAAGAGATACACAGGATCCACATGATCAATCCAGGAGAAAGAACCCAGAACAAATAACCTACAAATAATACCAGAGAATAAAATAAATTTCTCACACCTAAAAAATATGTGATAATCCTATAAATTCTCTATATTCTCTCTTTAATCTCTCATTATTTTCTCATAGATTGTAAAGTATATATAATACAAATAGTTTGTTTCATGACAACAAACTATTTATTTATGATTACAAACTAGAGTAAACAAACTATTTATTTTCACATACTATGAACAAATATACTGTTGAGAGATTCTCCACAATAAAATAAATTAACCTAGGTAAATATAATTAACCCTAGGTAATAAATAACTTACCCTATATACCCTAGGTAAGCTTAAATATTCATTATTCCAACACCCTCCCTTAAGAGAAACATAGGGAGAATGACAAACAAAGATGGGTCTCAGCTACTAGGCCTGATAAGGTACCCATATACAAACCAATCAAAATATATGAAAAATAAAAGAAGGAAGGACTTCATGGGAAATCTCCCCAAGGACAACTTCCTTCATGCCAAGCATCACTCGTAACTAAAGATAATGAGGAGAAGCCAAAGGTTTAGTGAAGATGTTTGCAATCTGCTCAACTATAGGCACAAACTCCAAAGAAAGAACTCCATCTTGAATAAGATTTTGAATGAAGTGCATGTGAATCTCAATGTGTTTTATCTTCTAATGTTCAATAGGATTGCATGAAATAGCAATCACACTTTGGTTGTCACACTAAAGAGTAGTAGGACCCTGCTGTGTGAAGCCAAACTCTCCAAGCAATTGTCAAAGCCAAAGTATCTCTTGACTAACTTTGATAACACCTCGATACTCAGCCTCAATAGAGGACAATGCAATAGTAGTATACTTTTTGCATGCCTAAGCAACTAGACCTGAACCAAGTGTGAAGGCAAATCCAGAAGTGGATTTATGAGTGTCAACATCACCAGCCCAATTAGAGTTAATGTATCCAACAAGCTATGTAAAACTTTGTGGTGTGTAATGTATACCAAAGTGAGTGGTGCCCTAAATGTAGCACAAAATATGCTTGGATTCTTGCTAATGACTCTCATGAGGCTCATGTGAGAACTGAGAGACAAGGTTCACAGTAAATGTGATGTCAGGATGGGTATGAGTTAGGTATAAAAGACTACCTACAAGTTGCCTATACAAAGTTGGATCAACAAGACGAGTCGTACAAGTGGCAGACAACACAATACTAGACTGATATGGAGTGGGGGCATGCTTACAATCAGCCATGCCAAAATGATGAAGAAGATCTATTGCATACTTCTACTGTCCAATAGAGATTCCCTCAAAAGACTAAAAAACTTGAAGACCAAGAAATAATATAGAAGTCCCAGATCTATCATATCAAACCTATCTGCTAACTTGTCCTTTATATCAAGGAATCTGAACTGCCAGTGAAGATGAGATCATCAACATACAAAACCAAAATGGCAAGATCCTCACCTTGCTTCAGGATATATACATTATGATTTGACTCACAACGAATAAAACCAGAACTCAAAAGAAAACTATCCATCTTCTCATACCAAGCTCTAGGAGCTTGTTTGAGGCCATAAAGAGAATGATCGAGTCTACAAACCAATGATGAGTCCTACACAAATCCTAGAGGCTACTCCATATAGATCTCCTCATGGAGATCACCATGCAAGAAAGCACTCTTTACATCCATTTGAAAAATGGACCAAGAATGGGAAGTAGCAAGAGAGACTACAAGTCGAATAGAATCCATCTTAGCTACAGGGGAAAAGGTCTCAAAGTAATCAACCCCTTCAACCTGTGAAAAACCCTTAGCTACTAATCTAGCTTTGTAATAATCTACTGATCCATCTGTAGCATATTTGGTCCTATATACCCATTTAAATTTTACAAATTTTCTTCCCTTAGGAAGAGGGACAAGATCCCAAGTATCATTATTCATCAATGAAGTATACTCATCATACATTGCAACATCCCACTCAGGTATACCAATGACCTCAAAAAACAACATTGGATCATCTGTACAAGATTGTCCCAAAAGAGCAACACCAGATGTCTGTGAGTGAGTGTGACGAGAATCAGATGGATCACCAATAAAAGAACTAGCTACCTATAGAGTACTCTTTGCCCACTTAGGCAAAGGTGGTGAAGAAGATGGCTATGGTGGCTGAACAAGTGCAACATCATCATCATCAATAATAGAAATAAAATCCTCACTATCCTCAGTAGAAGGAGGGGGAGAAGAAGAACTAAATGTACACTCGTGTGGAGTGGGTAGCTTATCAACCTGAACATCCCATCAAAACAACACATAATGTGTGATAGGATCAAAAAGATGATAGGCTTTTACATCTTCACAATAGCCAACAAAAATGAGTGGTTGGATTTTTTTCTCTAATGCTCTGCACTTGTCATCAGGAACAAATGCCCATGCTTGACTCCCAAGGATGCGCAAATCTAAAATATCAGGCTTAATCCTAGACTAAGCTTCTTTAGGTGTCATATTTTGCACAACTTTATGAGGCATATATTTTTGAATGTAATTTGCATAATTTACAGCTTCAACCCAATATTGTGGACCCAAATTTTTAGAGTGAATCATACAATTAGCCATCTCTTTCAATGTTTGATTCTTCCTCTTTGCTACACCATTTTGTTGAGGAGTGTGTGGTATAGTGAACTAGTGTTGTATCCCATGCTCAATACCAAAATCATAGAAAGCATTACTATCATATTCCCCCCCATTTTTAGTGCATATCCTCTTAAGAGGAAGAGATGATTGTTTTTCAACAAAGGTTTTGAAAGCCTTAAAAGTCTCAAAAACTTCACTTTTCAACTTGAGAAAATATACCCAAGTTTTACGAGTGAAGTCATCAATGAATGTGAGTGCATATTTAGCCCCTAAAAAAGAATGAATTGGAAAAGTCATCAAATCACTATGAACCAACCCTAAGGGTGCATTTGCATGTGTGCGCTTACCAACTGGAAATGGATCCTGGTGCTATTTACCAACTAGACAACAAGACACACCCCATCAATACATGAGACCTTAGGAAGGTCTTTTACAAGATGTTTTGTACTCATTTGTTGCATATATCCATAACTCAAATGTCCTAATCTCTCATGCCAAAAAATTTTGAGATTATTACCATGTGCTATAAGTGAATAACTAGACGACATAAAAGACTCAAACTTATCAAAAGTATAGAGTCTTGTAGTATGGTCTGCTATACCTATAGCAACTATCTCACTAGGATCATTACATTCTCTTATTACAACATCATGTGAAGCAAACTCCATAGTTTTACCAGTACCAGAATTACATATTTGATATATAGAGAGAAGATTAGAAGAGATTTGAGGTACAACCAATACATTGTTAAAACATCCATCTTATTTATCAACAGTACCAGATCCCAAAACTTCAATCTATGAGGAGTTACCCATGACAATATGTGATGTACTACAATCTGTAAGAGAAGAAAATAGATCCTTAGAATGTGTGAGATGGTGAGAAGCACCTGAGTCAAAAATCCACTAATCATGACATGAAGATATAGCCCTGGCTGAAAGTGCTTTCCCTTTTCCTGTAGGAGAAGTGGAAGAAGATGGAGATGGAATGGAAATTTTTTGTTGTCTGACCACTGCCTCTAATGCTTCCATCTTCTTAAAACATCTACTTTCATCATGATTAGGACCACCACAAAAATTACATGGACCAAATGTTTTCTTCTTTTGCTTAAAGGACTTTTTGGTCTTAGTAGATTTAGAATGATGAGGTGTTTGGGTGGTAGACTCTGGAGGGTTATATGAAGGTGCTTGCTTTTGTTTAGACTTAGATGAAGGTTTTCCTTAATAATAATCAGCAACTAGAGCATAACTAGGACCAGGTAGAGCATCTAAGGCCATTAATTTTGTTTGCTCCCTAGTCAATCTTTCGCAAAAAACTTCAAAGGAAGGCCATTTGAATTCATCACCTAATGTATCCATCATAGTATAAAAAGCAAAGGAAAAAACACTATATGGTCCTTTCAACTTTGACAAAATCATGAAAATACACTCCTGATCACTTTTATCCTTATCACCAGCTTTCAATTGTGACCTTATAAATTTGAATTTTGCCAAGAATTCATCTATTGAAGGGACATTTGATGGAGAGAGAGAGTACTCAATTTTGCATCTAATTGCAAAATTTTATACTCATTAACTTTTCCAAATAGGTTTTTAAATTTTTCCCATACCTCCTTTAGCATTGTATCATCTTCAATGTGAAATTGAAGATTATCTTAGACGTTGAGGCAAATCAATCCAAGAGCCTCATCCTACTTACAACCATATGCATATTTGTCTTTTTCAGTGGTGAATGTCACAGGCGTTGTTTCTAAAAAAATTATACATAAGCCCTTTGATTGAAGGAGTTGTTGCATTTTTCCATAAATGGTAATTTGTGGAGTTTAGGGGTTCAAACAATTGGGATTCCATTCCTGAGGAAGATGATGATGTTGACAAGAACAACCTAGACATTCATTTTCCTCAAAACACCCCTCCCGTTACAATTTAACATCTCCCAATGAAAAAAATTTAGCCTTAGCTTAGACAAAAGTAAAAAAATGGATTTATGCAAAAACAATGTAGAGGGATTTGACCCCAAGACTTCCTCCCACAAATTTTTAACAAAATACCTCTAGCCACTTTAGCAAAGTCAAATTTGTACTTTTAAAGCTAGAGACTTGCATTTAAAGCACTAAAAATTAAGAAATTAATAAAAATAAGCCAAAATGACTCACACATGTGAGATAAATCCATACTTTTCATCTAGAAATGAAATCTTTGGAAGTCTGCTAACACATAAAATTTTTAGATTTTGATTTTATGCAGTATAAAGCTTTCAAAATGGAGAAAACCGTACGGCTATGCTGCAAACCAAAAATAGATTTTTTATTTCCTTTTGTAACCTTCCAAAATGCTATAAAACCTAGTCCAAATTCATACTAATTTATATGGAATGAAAGCTAGCACAGTCAGCTTTCATGAACAGGTCTCAAATTTTTAAAAAGTTGATCGTATGATCTGCCACATCAGAAAATCATACAGGTACTGCAGTCTGCCAAAAGGAACTAGTCAGCCAGTTTTTGAACGAAAGAGTTGTATGGCCAGCACAAAATGAAAAAATTCAAGTTAAAATGGATTCTTAACTTGATTTTCTATGCCCCTGTGAAAAAAAATTCTGATTTTGGAAATCTGTATGGTCATAAATGAGCATAAAGTACAAAAATTTCCAAAAAAACTTGTAAACAAGAATCAGAATGTGAGAGAATAACAAATATCTATAACACATCAATAAAATAATGTTTTTGACTATGTTAATAGATGAAAAATTATGAAAAAAGTGTAGGGAAGAGGATCTTCAATTGGAACTCCAAGCTCTGATACCATGAAATAATGAGCAAGAGATACACAAGATCTACAGGATCAATCTAGGAGAAAGAACCCACAACAAATAACCTGTAAATAATACCAGAGAATAAAATAAATTTTTCACACATAAAAAATAGGTGATAATCCTATAAATTCTCTATATTCTCTCATTATTTTCTCATAATTGTAAAGTATATATAATACAAATAGTTTGTTTCACGACAACAAACTATTTGTTTGTGATTACAAAATAGAGAAAACAAACTATTTGTTTTCACATACTACGAACAAATATATTGTTGAGAAATTCTCAACAATAAAATAAATTAACCTAGGTAAATAAAATTAACCCTAGGTAATGAATAACTTACCCTATTAACCCTAGGTAAGCTTAAATATTCATTATTCCAACAAGTATATAGTTAGTTATCTTAATTATTTTGGTGTCTTTTTTGTTTTTTACTTAGGTGTTAGGTGTGTTTCTTTTGTTTTCCTTGTGTGTGTTTTAGTTATTGTTGTAGTCCTAAGAGGTTTCATAAATTACTAATTTCTTGGAATTTCAGTAAGGTAGTCATCAAAGCTATGTTGTCATGTTTTAATTTTGTCATTGTCATGAAAAGTTAGTGGGTTCTCTTGACAAATAGGCTGGTCAACCCTTAGATTCACCAAAAATGTTGACATTTTAGCTTCATATGCCAAATGCCAACCCCTACCATCAAAAACTTACATTGATAAGCCCTCGAAGATTTTCCATAATGCCTAAACTTGTCATGTCTTATGAATGCTTTTTGAAATCATTTAACATTATTTGAGGTGTCATGGAGTATGCTTGTAAGTTCATTATGTCATTGCTATTTGGAGGTATATTGGTGATGTGTAATAGGTCCCCCATGATGGTCATTTTATAGGTGGAAGAGTTCCAAATGTTTTGAAGTTATATAAGTATGGTCTTAAGCATGTTTGATAGGTTTAAAGATCTTTAGCATAAGTCTAAGTGATTTGACAAGATTTAGACTTCTATTGTTCAAAACTTTTAAGCTTGTTTAGGCCATTTGAAGATGAGAGAGATCCTTAATAGAAACATGAAGGGTGTCCAACATTCATTTGATCCATATTATAGACCTTATTAATGTGTGTTAAGGTCTTTCTCCATAGCCTATTTGTTTAATCCTACTTCAAGACTTTATTACCCCCTTTTAAGACCCTCAAGTCCCTAATATAAGTCTATTTGCATTGAAAACATTTGAAAAGGGTAATATTTTAGTGTTTCATTACTTATAAAGATTTTTAAAATGTCCCATTCTCATTATAATCCATTAATAGGCATTTCAAATCCTTGAAGGTCCTTTTTTAAAGCTCATATCCACCTCCCACTAGCAAAATGGGCCCCACACATGCCAAAATGCATCCTTTCAACTCTTCCCTATTATACCACTCAGTTTGAAATGTTAATTAAGTCATGTTATTGTTAGAGGTACAATTATTGAGAGGGGGTGGATTAGTGAACCCAAATATTTCAATTTCAATTTTAATCCTTTCAAATAATTTAATCAATCAGCATTTATCAACTTGATCAAGCAATATTAACAAGAGAGCTCATTCATTCAATGCATACACAAGATTAAACACATAACACATAGTTCCTATGGAAAACCCTCATATAGAATAAAACCCACTCTCAAGCCTATAACACATGGACTACTTGTCCTTTAATAAATTACAAACAAGAGATTGGTTAACTCCTTTAGACCAGAAAACATTTATCATATCCTCTTGACCAAAGGCCTTTAGTGAAACACCTATTTCACAAGGAACAACTACCCCTAAGGAAGATCAAGTCCTTTAGACCCTCCTTGAATTAAACACCTCCAGATTTCAACTAATGTCTTCTACACTTGATGATGGACCTATGATAGCAAAACCCCCTTTATTTCTTCACACACTCTCTCAATACATCTAAATCCACCTTTTCAATCACTCTACACTTTATTGATCCTCAATCTACAGGAGCATTATTATTACATTAGAAATATGACCTAAAGGTCAACACACAATCATCAACCTACTCTTCCCTTCAACCCATCCACTAGGCACACACAACCTTTACTAATCCTGGCAACAATTCAGGCGATAATTCGGGTGATGGGTCCACCCCAATTGATGATAGAACTTCTGAGAGCCATAACTTTTGCACCGTAGCTCTAATTGACTCACCGTTTGAACCGTTGGAAAGATAATAATAAGGGAAACATCATGATATTTCATTTATATCTTATTTATGCATTTTTATCCTATAAAACCCAATGTAAGTGCCCAAAATTTCAATTTTAGTAGTGCAGTCTAAAAATAGTAAGTTTCTAAAAATAGTAATTCCTCAAATTTTGTATTGTTACAAATCATGGAAGTTAAACCAATTCATCTCCCTTGAGATTATTTACCTTCCACATCCTATCCCCACCTTCAAAACATGTATATATGAATATGTAACCCAAAATGGAAATCAAACATCTCTTCTAAAAGATAAGCATATGTTTGGGTCTGTAAATTTGATCAATAAGACATCTCTTCTTAGAGATAGCATTATTTTAATTGTCTTGTTCTTATTTCTTGAATTATATTTCAACCAAATCTTTCAATTTTTGGATCATTTACCTTGCCTTCACTCACCATATACACTCTCTCAAATAGCCTCTTGAGCATACACACTCTTTTTGCCTCTTCTAGGCTTATTAGGTCCAATGACTTATGTGATCACCTTTATCACCATGATTAGACCAGTATGTTTGATCTTTTTCACTCTCTTATGGTTCACACTGATGTGTACCTTATCTTTCAAAGTTTATCTCCTTTACTTGGCTCCACATTCTCACAAGCCTTCATATTGAGCATCTACTCACAAGTTTTCCATAATTCTTTTTCTTACATCCTCAAATTTAAAAACCATCATATTTGGTTTCACTATATATATATATATATATATATATATATATATATATATATATATATATATAATTCATAAATTCCATAATATTTCCATGTCATCCACAATACATGACTTCACCCTTAAGGCATATAACATGGGTGACACTTAAGCACAACTCTTCACTCAATAGGCTAAGTCACCTTTTAGGTCCTATAGAGACCCATTCACCTCTTTGACACTTATCTGAGCAAAATAAAAATATAATAACACTTTAAAAATGAATTAACCCATTCCAAATGACCCCTTTAACATCCTTAAATTATCATAGTCATCAAAATACTCTTTTTCTAAAGCACAATTTGCTCAAACAACATTCTATGCACATAGTCACCATGAACAAATACATAGTCAATTTGTAAACCTGTTTTCATACTAAATATAATTATTCAAACCTTAATAATGCACACATATCATCCTTATGGATTATAAAACATTATATAATAGCTAATTCGTCATTAAACATTGAAACAACATTAGAATGAGCTCAATTACCCTTATCACGTTACTTACAGAACATAGTCTAACACACAATCAACTTTTGAGATAAATATATTTGTCTATGCATACATTTATACCTTAAAATTTATATTCTCATATGCATCTTGGAGTCCTCTCCATATTCTCTTTTTACATTATGAGCAAATTTTGCTTAGATCAAAAGATATAACCAAAATATAAAGAACTAGTTTTTCCTTTGCAAATTCAAATATTCAAAAGCAAACCATGACAATTAAACCTCAAATACTACACTTGCATCTCATGTCCTCACTACTTATATTAAACACACACAATCTATCTTCTCTAACATTTAATTCATAGTGCACCAATGCCCAAGTATTTAATCTTGAAATAGTTGACCTCATCTCATGCAATCTATAAACTTTGACTTAATGTGTTATATCGATCTTCTATACATATCTTGGTTTTTAATAATTCTAAATAGATATAACTTTGACTTCTTGACTTTAATGTACACCATTGATCTCTTTTTGTAAAATAACCCATTCACCATTTATCCTAGGAATAAGCTCAATATTTATCTCTACTTAGTGTTAAACATTGAACACTTGGTACCATCTCACTGCTTCCTAACTTATTGGAGGAGCACGCTCCATTGATGTTGTTCAAAATTTAAATTGTGTAAAAATGACCAAGTATGGGAACCTTTGCAATCTATATGTAAGGTCAACTTTGCACCTCTGTATCTTTTAATTCACTCAAGCCCATGATCTAAAATTTGGACCATATTATTTCTTCACATAAGAGAATCTAGCCATGTCTCAAACTACTCCTGAAATCTTCACATGAGTGAGATATAATAACCTTAAAAATTCTCACTTAGATTTTTTTACCATAAAGTCAATAATGTCAAGAATTGCCTAGAAATCCAACTTTGTACATGCATATCTTTTGATGTGCTTTGGTGTAGGGTCTAAAATTTATAAAAAATCAACTAGGCACAAAACTAAACAAACACATATGACCATTTCCTCTTGAATCCTTTATGTATGCTAATTTTGGCATCATCAACATGATTACTCGACTCTATTTGAACATAAAAAACATTTCCAAAATGCCTAAGATCCCAAATTTGCACCCACATATCTTTGATTGCACTTAAGTTCATGACTTGAGATTTAGCACATAGAAACTAGGGACTAATGTGACCCCAACCATTTGACAACTCCTTGTGACTCATCCATACATGGAAATTATGATGTCATCAAACTATCTACTTAGATTTTATACCATTGAACCTAAAATGTCTAGATGAGAACAATGATGAACCGGGTGAATTCCACTCATGAAAAAAATCACTCAAACTATTATTAACTTCTGATAGGACCCTTTTCTCATGCTCAAATCACCATACCCATCCCTGAACATCTCTAACTGAGCCAAAACTAAAGATAAACCAAGCCAACTCCAAACACACTTTGAAAATTACATTGTACACTTTGTCATTATTACTTAGGCTATCAAATCACTTCATCCACTCACCAAGACACATCCATTAAGTCACCATGACATCATTGACAACTCTCCAATAGTATCCCCCTTTATCATTGATGTCAACAAACATCATATAACAATATACAACTCATCACTCTTCAAGCACTCTCAAAATATGAACTTTATCCCCCTTTAACACAATGACAAAGTGGGAACCAACTAAAGTTTATCCCCCTTACCTTGAGCGTACCTCTTCTTGCCTTGATAACTTCCTCTTGCTCCATGCCAACACTCTCTTCAACTAAGCACTACAACCAATGAAGAAAGAACACATAAAATCATTTAACTCTAATGGAATTCACTAGAAAACATCTAAAATGGACCCCCCCTAAGATATTTAATCCATTTCACCTCTTGATCATCTTCAGCTCTCCATATACCATGAAGAACCACCATATAGGCTTACTAGACTTCTCTCTCAAAACACTTTCATGACCACCAAAAAAATTTCGTGCCACTCACCAAATAGGACACATGATCTCAATAAACCTGAGAACTCTCCTATAAACACTCATACCTTACTCTTTTAGATAAACTGATTAAAAATCAATCTTTTTCTTTCTAGGCCTTTCTAGTCTCTTTGTAGCCCAACCTGGAACTTGTAGATCCCACAACTTTCAGTAGATGCACCTTCAAAACTATAAACTTCATATCTAGATCACTCTCATATACCCCCTCAAGCATACCAATTTTCAACAACTATATCATCCTCTATAATATACTTCTTTCACAAACCAACTTACCAATTAGGCATCCACCTTGACAAAATCATGAATAATTTTAAAACCACAAACCTTCAAATATCTGTGAAGATTGATTTGACAACCCATTTTCTCCATTCAATGTAATAATAATCCTTATACCTTAACTCATAATTAAAACCACTTTTCTAGTAGAGACCAAAACCCTAGAATCTAAAAACATAGTCAGCAAACCTCCTTATAGTCAGTGTCCACCTCTAAAATTTATTATACACCTGAAAACAACCATTACACACTTTTGGACCAAGATTTGAGATTCTACATATTGAAAACCCATACATCCTATCCCATGGATTTTGACCTATAATAAGACAGATAAACATGGGAGCACACAAAAGCCTCCATACCTTATTTCTTAGATTTAACTACTTAGTCCTCTGATCCAAGGACCTAACCAATTACAAAGTTCCCCCTAACTTCATGCTTCACTTGGAACATGACATATTCAATAAGTCTTTAAATACTATCTAATCACAATCAATACTCATATATAAACACCTCATCTTCAGAACACTGTGAACTTCCATGGCATATACATCTATTCAACAAGCCTTTAACAGGCTTAGAAAGGTCTAAAACATAAGTCTAGATGAAAAGCCTTCAACTTATAGGCTCACCTAACATCTACCACAAACTAATATGTAGATGGATATTTGAAACTCACCTTTATAATAGAGCATCTAGACCATGATTGACAAGCTAACTTCTTCTCAAGATAGGACAACTAAGATTCTTCACAAGCTTATTTTCTCCAATAAAAGAAATATATAAATAATGCACAAACATACCTTGTTTTCATAACTTCTCATCAAACAATATATGATAGCAACCATGCTTCCTCTAGCTTACAAGTGTTTTTGTTGAATCCTAGATAGAGACACCCCTTTGACACAATGAGACTAATAGTCCTAAAATTCAAGAGACTCCCATATCTTCATATCTTTCTCTAACTTTAGTACTACCTTATCATCCAGTTGATTTTGAATGGATGCTTGACTTCATTTTTTGCTTCAAATTTTTCTATAAATGTTGACAGCATAAAATCTTGGCTTTCATGATAGGCACCTAAAATAATAAATGCTCTGATACCAACTGACAGGACCTAGGTTCCACAAAGCTTTGACACAACTTGTCAGAATTAAGAGCATATATGATTACCTTGGTATAAGCAACTAAACATGCAAAATTAACCAGAAGTACAAGTAGCTATCAATAAGAAACAACATAAAATATGAGAGGCAACACACAATTGTATTCAACTCAGTTAGAAGGAAATTACAACAAAGAGATCACACTCTTTCATCCACTTCATGGGCATACCAGTAATCTTCCCTCAAGAGTTATCTTCTCTCAATACAGGTCACAATAAACAACTCAAACACAGAGCTATTGTTCACCTCAACTAGTCAATATCAATACTGCCAATACAATTGAGTACAAATCGGTACTCCAAGTAAATCTCACCTAATCTTGCTCCTTAATGTGTTGCTGTCACCTTTGATCTTGCTCCCCCACAGATCCACCTTTGACCTCACACACACACTCCTACAGACTAACATGATCTTACTTATCACATGTAGATCTCCAAACCTGGCCTTGCACACCTGTTGACTGAGATCATACATTCATGAAAAACCCTTCTGACTTTCCAATGGAAGAATTCTTCTATTTTTGCACTTTACAATACAGCCCATGAGTCTATTATATAGATCTCATGCATATAATGATTAGACTTGAGGCTCAAGACTCGACTCAATATTTAACATGCAAACAACCCATTCAACTAACTATTCATCAATAACCAATTCTAAACTGTACAAGTAATCAACATCAATCGTTGTCTGACTAGAGGTGACTGATGTTGGCTGACTGCTATCGATGTCAATTTTCCTTTACACTGACCTCTAAACGACATCGGTGATCCTGCTGACATCAGTTTCTTTCTGTCATCCTCTGACTGACATCAGTTGTGGCCTGCCAATGTCAATGACTGTGACACTGGAAACCTCCTCCATGTTTGCATCCAAGTGAAGCTTTTAGCTTCACAACCTAAAAATATCCCACTTGGAGATAAACAGCTGCACCTATACCTGTACCAGTACATTATCTAATCTATATCTTGGCTTGTATCCCTCTTCAAGCTCAATCTTGAAGACCAACCACCACACACCCTATGGTGCAATGCCTGTGTTTGAATTTCTCCATTCTCAGCTTACCTTCTTCTACCGTTGCTATACTCCCACTCAATCAAAAAACCTTGAGAGTGACTTGCAATCAAAAACACTAACCAGATCTGAACCACCTGTTAGTCAACCTCACTTTGAGAACCTCCAACTTCACTCTGATACCAACTGACAGGCACCTAAAATAATAAATGCTCTGATACCAATTAACAGGACCTAGGTTCCACAAAGCTCTGACACAACTTGTCAAAATTAAGAGCACATATGATTACCTTTATATAAGCAACTAAACATGTGGAATTAACCAGAAGTACAAGTAGTTATCAATAAGAAACAACACAAAATATGAGAGGTAACACACAATTGTATTCAACTCAGTTAGAAGGAAATGACAATAAAGAGATCACACTCTTTCATCCACTTCATGGGCATACCAGTAATATTCCCTAGAGATTTATCTTCTCTCAATACAGGTCACAACAAATAACTCAAACACAGAGTTGTTGTTCACCTCAACTAGTGAGTATCAATACTACCAGTACAACTGAGTACAAATTGATACTCCAAGTAGATCTCACCTAATCTTGCTCCTTGATGTGTTGCTATCACCTTTGATCTTGCTCCCCTACAGATCCACCTTTGACCTCGCACACACACTCCTACAGACCAACTTGATCTTACTTATCACATGTAGATCTCCAAACCTAGCCTTGCACACCTGCTGATTGAGATCATACATTCATGAAGAACCCTTCTAATTCTCTAATGGAAGAACTCTTCTAGTTTTGCACTTTACAATACAACCCATGAGTCTATTATATAGATCTCATGCATATAATGATTATACTTATGGCTCAAGACTCAACTTAGTATTTAACATGCAAACAACCCATTCAACTAACTGACTGTTCATCAAAAACCAGTTCTAAACTGCACATGTGATCGACGTTGATCACTGTCTGACTAGAGGTGACTGACGTCGGCTGACTACTACCAATGTCAATTTTCCTTTACACTGACCTTTGATTGATGTTGGTGATCTTGTCGACATTGGTTTCTTTCTATCATCCTCTAACTAACATTGATTGTGGCCTACTGATGTCAGCGACTGTGACACTCACAGCCTCCTCCATGTTTGCATCCAGGTGAAGCTTTTAACTCCATAACCTAACATTTCATTCATTTTTTATCCTTTTCAACCTTGGCAAATAATCCATAAAAACTCTTAAACTCAATAGGGTTAGTCTCCTTAGTCTTTACTACCTCAGTTCTCCATACCATAGTTTAAAACTTTTTGTCTTCTACAGCCATCTTACCTACTTGATCTTTGAGCTTATCCTACTTTGCAACATAGCCTTCTATGATTCTATCACTTAGTAATCTTGACCTTTGAATCTCCTTCATAAATGATCTTCATTTTGTCATGTGTCTCTTTAGCATATTTACAATGGATTACCTTGGTGTATTTAGTCTCTGAAAGACCACAATTCATGGCATTAATTACCTTGAAATTGTTCTCAAACAACTTCTTGTCTACAACACTAGATGGAGGAGTAGTAGGAACAATATAACCATCCATAATAGATTTACATACATCAAATTATAGGGACATAATATATGTCCTCATCCTTGCACTCTGAAAATCATAATTAGATCCATTGAACATTGGTGCTTTCTTAGTAGATAAACCTCCTTGATGAGTACCCATATTGTACCTTGGATCACCTTCAAGATGTTAAGCCTTTACCAGAAGACCTGATCTGATACCAATTATTAGAGGTACAATCACTGAGAGGAGGGGTGAATTAGTGAGCCCAAATATTTTAATTTCAATTTCAATCCTTTTATATAATTTAATCAATCAACATATATCAACTTGATCAATCAATATTAACAAGAGAGCTCATTCATTCAATACATACACAAGATCAAACACATAAGGCATGGTTCCTATAGGAAACCCTCATGAGGAATAAAACCCAATCTCAAGCCTACAATACATGGAATACTTATCCTAAAATAAATTTCAAACAAGAGCCTAGTCAACTCCTTTAAACCAACAACCCTTTATCATATCCCCCTGACCAAAGGCCTTTAGTGAAACACCTATTTCAAAAGGAGTAACTACCCCTAAGGAAGATCAAGTCCTTTAGACCCTCCTTGAAGTGAACACCTCCACCTTTGAACTAATGTCTTCAACACCTAATGATGTACCTATGATAACACAGCCCCCTTTACTTCTTCACACACTCTCTCAGTACATCCAAAACCACCTTTTGGATCACTCTACACTTCACTCATCTTCAATCTACAAGAGCATTATTCTAATATTATAAATATGACTTATAGGTCATACACATAATAATAAACCTACTCTATCCTTCAACCCATCCACTAATCACACATAACCTTCACCTTACCTTTGCTCACCATACACACTCTCTCAAATAACCTCTTGAGCATACACACTCATCTGCTTCTTCTAGGCTTATCAGGTTCAATGAACTATGTGATAACCTTCATCACCTTGATCAAACCAATATGTCTAATCTTATCCACTCTATACTATTCCACACTAAATTTTACCTTCTCTTTAAAAGTTTTTCTCCTTTACCTTGCTCCACATTCACACAAGCCTTCATATTGAGCATCTACTCATAAGTCTTTTCCTTACATCCTCAAATATAGAAACCAACATATTTGGTTTCAATATATATAAAGCATATGTACATTATTAAGTCCAAAATATTTCCATTTCAACCACAATACATTCCTTCACCCTTAAGGCATCTAACATGGGTCACTCTTAAGCAAAACTCTTCACTCAATGGGCCTAAGTCACCTTTTAGGTCCTCTAGAGACCCATTCACCTCTTTGACACTTCTCCAAGAAAACTAAGAACATAATAACACTTTCCAAATGAATTTAACTATTCTTCATGACCCATTTGACATCCTCAAATGATCATAGTCATCAAAACACTCTTCTATTAAAGCACAATTTACTCAAATAACATTATGTGTACACATTCAGCATGAATGAATACATATTCAACTTATAAACCTTTATTCATACTACATATAATTTTTCAAACATTCATAATGCAAAAAAATCATCCTTATGCAGTCTACAACATGATCCAATAATTAATTCATCATTAAATATCAAAACAACATCATAATGAGCTCAATTACCCTTATTGGGTTACTTACAGAACATAATCAAACACATAGTCAAATTTAGAGCTCAATATCTGTGGTTGTACATATATTTAGAAATTTAAATTTATATTATAAGATGCAACTTGGAGTCTTCTATATATTTTATTTTTACACCATAAGCAAATTTTACATAGATTGAAAGATATAGCTAAAATATAGAGCACTAGTTTTTCTTTTGCAAATTCAAATATTTAAAAGAAAATAGTCATCAGTAAACCTCAAACACTATGCTCATATCTCATGACCTTATTACTTAGATTAAACACATACCATTGATCCTCTCTAAACTTTAATTCATAGTGTTCTAATTCCCAAATTTTAATCCTTGAACAATTGATTTCATCTTGTAAAATCTGGAAACTTTGACTCAACATGCTCTGTCAATCTTCTATATGTAGATTGATCTTTAATAATGTTAAATAGATATCACTTTGACCTCTTTAGTTTAATTCACATCATTGATATATATCTATATGACCACCTTCTCATCGTTTATCCTTGGAATAAGCTTGATATTTATCTCTACTCAATGTTAAACATTAAACACTTGGCACCATCTCACTGCTTCTTGACTTCCTGGAGTAATGCACTCTGTCGATGTTGTTAAAACTTTAACTTGTGAAAAAATGACTCAGTATGGGAACCTTTTCAATCTATTTGTAAGGTCAAATTTGTAACTCCATTTATTTTTCTTCTCTCAAGTGCATGTTATAGAATTTGGACTATATGATCTCCTCATGTAGGAGAATCCAACAATGTGTCAAACTTCTCTTGAAAACTTTGCATGAGTGAGATATAATGCCATTGATTTTCTCACTTATATATTTCTACCACAGAGCCAATAATGTCAAGAATTTCCTAGAAGGCCAATTTTGCACATGAATATATTTTTATGTGTTTCATTACATGATCTCAAATCTAGCACAAATTAACTAGGCATAAAATTGAACAAACCCATATGACCATTTCCTTCTGAAACCTCCATGCATGTTAATGCTAACATCATCAACATGATTACTCATCTCTATTTGAACATATAAAACACTATCAAAATGCCTAAGAGCCCAAATTTTCACCCACATATATTTGACTACGCTTAGGCACATGACCTAAGATTTAATGCATAGTAACTAAGGATTAATGTGATCACAACCATATGACCACCTCCCCCTGACTCATCCATACATGGTAATTATGATGTCATCAAACTACCTACTCAAATTTTTTGTCATTGGACCCAAAATGTCTAGATTAAAATAATGATGAACTAGGTGAATTCCACTCATGCACATAAGAATGCAAACAATTTTTGACTTCTGATAGAACCATTTACTCATGCTCAAATCACCATACTCATCCCTGAACATCTCTAACCAAGCCAAAACTTCAAGCACACTCTGACAAGAATATTTCACACTTTTTCATTATTACTTAGACTATCAAATAAATTCATTCACTCATTAAGACACCTCTATGACATCATTCTTACCTCACCAATAATTTTTCCTCTATTTATCCTTCAATGGTAGATCAAGCTCAGAAATTAGAAGAAAATATAGGAAAGAGGTATTTTTAGGTGTTATCTATAGGTTATACAAACTTATACAACTACGTCCATATAGAGGGAGATCATAGGTTTCAATAGGGCTCATGTCAAACATCTCAGAGAAGTTTCATGGAAAAATAATTTAAAATAAGCTCAAAACCATTCCTCTCTCTCCATTGAGCTCTTTAGTACCCTAGACAAGCTTTCAAGTTTGAGGATAGTATGGATAGGAAAGATAAAATGGGTATTTGGTATCTTGGGAAGATGAAGGGGGTAATTTGATTTTATTATTCATGGAATTTGTCTTCAATTTCATTTCCTATACTTTATGAATTGATTCTAACAATTTGGTCACTCTAGTGAGCTTTTTCATCTATACAGGGGTTAGAAATGCAATAGTTTTGATGCATAGTTGAAGTGTTTTTGAAAAATAATTATTGATGGTGATTCTAGGGCTCCTTAAGGTCTATCCCCATTAATTATCCCCTTGGTTCACACATGTGAAGGTGTAAGAGCTATCAAATCTTCATGTTCACACACCTCCAAGTTACATGCTTGAGTTTCTCCATGTGCAAAACTTTAGTGCATGAGTATGGACGTATCTGATATTTCTCAAATTGGATTATGAGTTTTTAAGGCCATTCAAATATTCTCTACCTCTCATACTCAATTGATCTATGCTCATATCAAGTATCCTCTTCATGGTCCTATTTTAGAACTATGACTACCTTAATATGGAGTGTGAGGTTCTTTGCTAATGCTTATAGAGAGTCTTGAGGTTATTTGATATGAATATGCACAAATCAATATTTGATCCATGATTTTTTCCATACTCATCATGACCCTGTACATGAAGTCATCCTTACCTCTAACCTATTATGCAATATCAATCCCTCACTTAGTCATCACAAACACTTCAAGGCAAATTAGACATGGGGTGGTCACTATTGTAATAAAACATATAAAGGTGAGGGAACTTAAATATAATTAATAATAATATATGAATAATATGGTAAAGGAGGAAGAAAGGTTAAGAATAGTACCTTCAACATAGTCAAGAATCCTTCAATGCCCTTAAAGACCTAGTTGGATGCATAAGGAATTGTATAAAATAGAGTTTAAGGTTGGGAATACCTAAAATTGTTTATAATTATTGTTAATGATAACTTTAATGCATATAATTGTCAGCCTAAAGGCAATGAAACATAATGAGAAAGATGTAAAGAACCTATACTAACTCAATATAAGCCTTATAGTCTACCTCCCAAGTGATGCTAGTTCTTGTAAAATAGGATGGTCAGGAGAGAACATGAAGACTTTGAGAGAAGCCTAGAGGAGTGAAGACATAAATTTAAACTTTATGAAAACATTAAGATTAAAATATACTCTCATAAATGCATCCAAATAGATCTGAATATAGTATATATAGTAAAATTTGAGAGCACATATTTCAGAGACCTTAATTAAGTATTAACTACCTAAGTGGGATATAGAGGAAATTGATAAATATTCCTTGAGTCACAAGGATATAGGAAGGAGTATAATATTAATATTCAAGGTACAACCAAAGGTCAACTCATCGATTCTTCATAGGAGATATGATCAGTCAAGATTATAATGGAGGTAAGACTATAAATGTAGGGTTAAAAGGATAATGAAGGTATGAGAAGTTTTTAAAAGGATAAAAGAGTGATAAATAATAGTGAAAATTCATAAATACACTAAATTACTCCATGGAAACATGAGACATAATCTTTCTCTCAAAATGGTCACTCCCACACACTAAGGCAGACTCAAAAATACCACTTATAGGTAGAGCCTTAGATTATAAGGTGAAGGTTGACTAATGGAATATGTTTAATGAAGGGATTATATAAAGATAAGGAAAAATTTAGACCTTTATCTTAAAGTTTCTATCCCACCTTGAGTGTTTGAATCATTAGATGAAACCAAGAGCCTAATAGTTTAGCTCATTTGGGCCTAAACTAGGTAACTACAGACCAAATGTAAAAGTGAGGGACATCTATAAGTTTTAAAGTGTTAATAAGGTTATAAAAATATAATAAAGAGATAAAAATATGTAACAAGTTATAATAGGCTTATATTGTTAAAATGGGCTTTGATAACCTATTAGGCCAATTAGGCCAAAAGATAGATATAAACAAGCATGTGCTTTGAGGTTGAAGGCACTTGTATATTTTGATAGTTGTTGGGTTTGAAGACACTTTAAAGGGAAGTGAGGAAGGTTAAATAGATATTCCATGATCATTATAATATCAATTGGAGTAAATGAATGTTCAACCAAACATTATGGTCCACTCAGGCCTATCAGGGCTCATTAGGCCTAAGCGAGCCCTTACTATCAAGATTGAAAGTAGAAATATTAGGATGTATAACCCTAAATCTATGAGAAACATTAAATTTTATAAATAGTCCCTAATTTACCCTATAAAATTATCTTAGTGCCTATTGGTATACTTTATTCCTTAGATAGACAAAAAAGCTTTAGCCTTAAAAGGGCCTCAACAAGCCTATGCCTGAATCAAAAGATTTTTGCTTATTTGAGGGATGATGGAAGTTTGAAAGAACTTGAGGGATAGTGAGGATGATAATATAAAGTACTAATTAATGTTTAAACTCCCAATTAAGGTAAAGAGGGGACTGAATTGAGCCATTAGGGCTTCACAAGCTTGACTATCAACAAACCCTAGGGTTGTTATATGGGAATGTGTAAAGAGAAAAGTTGATGAGAGCCTTGGATATAACGGTTTTTTCCACTTTTAGAGCTTGAATATGAGTTAAAACTCTACCACCTCTATAATTAATAGATAAAGGGCTACTCAAAACCCATATAACTATCCCAGGCACTTAGATTAACATTGTCACCTACAAGTAGTCATGTGAAAGAATGAAGACAAAGTAGAGTTTAGAATATAGAGATGGTTACAAAGGATGGAAACTAATTAATTAGGGTGTTATGATTATCTTTGAAACCAAAAATCATATATAGGGCATCTAGAATCTTAACACTCCATTTAGGCCTGTTTGGCCTAAAATCCAGTCTTAAGCCTTGAGACCCATCATCACATGTAAAACACAATCAAACCATCTGGGGTAGAAGAGACATCATGAAGAAGTATAAGAGGTTATATAAGTTCCTATAGAGAATTAATCAAGCAAGGGAAATTAGAAAAGGTTAATTTGAGTCTTTAAGAACCTCCTTGAGCTACCATAGTCTTGAATAGTCAGCTTGAGTTGTCTAATCAAGTGATCATATCCTTCATAAAATAAGGCCTCAAGGAAAATTATCTTGAGGGAATTTTGGAATCCCATATAATTAAAATCCATGAAAGAGTGATCTATATTTAGGATCCCAAGTTTATGAATCATCACTAAGACTATAGATAGGTCCAGAAGGTTAGCAAGGAGCTTAAAGTCCACCATCTTCTATTTGTATCTCCATATATAAGCGAAATGGGAACCAAAAAAATTTAGGAGTTTTATGGGGGTTATATGTACTAATCATCTATGATCATAAGTTTTGGATTAGAGGTCTCATATTTATGAACCATCATTAAGATGGTAGACCTCCAAAACCTTACTTAAACCCTAAGATAGACTAGACCTGAGAAAAGTGAAGATTTTTGCACTCATACACTCATGAATGACATGATAAACACTTGAAACATATATTAAACTTATAATAGACCCTAGTAATGATACTTTGTTGTATAGACACTATAAATAATTGTCAAAAAATGTATTTTTTCAAATAATTAGGTAGAGAACAAGGTTTAAAGCTATTTATAAAGTTTAAAATCATTAGAGTTGAATGTTTTGGACTTGTTTTATCTCCCCAAGTCATTATATGTATAAAAATATGCCTATAAATGCCTCTATAAGCCTCCTTCAAATAGCTAGTTTGTAGATGTGAAAGAAAAGGTAACCCAGTCACCTAGTTTGGAAAGCTTGCAAGTATGAGCTACTCAAAAAGGATTATGACATGATGTAAGATGTTTATTTAGACTTGATACTCACCTATTCATAGGTTAAAAATGTCTTATTGACCATTTTTACCATAGGTAAAAATGGGTCAACCACTTATAGTCAATATCTTGTATAGGGGCTTTTTATAATGTCATAGGGTATGTTGTAGTTCATTTGATGTCATATCATATGCCATTATAGCTTTGGTCATAGTATATATTATGTTAGACATATGATTGTCATTGATGTTAAAGGGGCATTGTGGATGTCATTAATGTGAGAGGATCAAGCAAGATTGATGGAGAAAAGAGCAAGTTTTAAAGTTGCACAGTGAAAAGTTGTCATGATTTTATAGACGCCATTTCTAGACCACTTAAAGAGTAATTAATAGAATATATATTATGGGTTTTTCAAGAGAATCTTAATTATATGGTCTACAGGTTTAGTTGAGAATAAATGAGCTCATAATTGATGTATCTTTGCTCTTGAACATTACAAGGTTTCTCAATAAAACCCTAAGGGTTTAAGCCATGGTGTTCACATGAATATTCTATTTTTATGTTGACTAGTTATAAATGGGAACTGATTACATAAGTTATAACTAAATTCTTCCATGTTATTGTGAAACTGGCTCCTTTGACCCATCAATTACTATCTTGAGCAATGGTCTAAGACTTTATATTTTTTAAGTTCTCAGCTTAAGATTTATCCCATCTCAATAAAAGGTTAGTGCTTAATCATATGTTGAATAAATAACAGAGTGTAGCAAAGGCAATTTATCAAAACCACATCTAAGTAAATGTACCAGTGATAAGTGTCACAATTATAAAGCTTGCACAACAAATATACAAAGTGGTTTATAGTTAAATCATTATGGATTAATGTAGGAATGCTAAGTGTCTCAATAGTGAGAAATTAAAACAAAGGTGCAAAAGGCATATGAGGATACAAAGTGTCACAATCATAGGCACTAACAAAAAGTGTATAGAAGGCACACGAGGGTGTCAAGTGTCACATTCGAGGAGATTATTAGAGATAAAGTTTGATCTTATCAAAAGATTGAATGATGATCATGTGATTGTGCAATGAAGATCTAATAGAGTGAGTGGACTCAATGGGATCAAGTTTTTAATGTTTAATGACACAGAGGTGAGTTAAAGACAAACTAGTTTGATGAGATTGACAAAGTGTATTTGTTCCAAAGTCTTAGGAAAAAATGATCTTAGACCAAGTTCTTAAGGTTTAACGTTAGACATTGGTAAATTTTGTGCAACTATGTAGATCTAATTACACATGTGAGATCAAATCAAAAGATCCAATGGATGCATTTTAAATTTGGAACATTAAAAGTCAAAAACATATAAGGATCCAATGAAGAGCATGAGCCTATCAGAACTTAATCTAAAAAATGCATTTTAAAGTTGAGAAAATTGAATGAGTATCATCAGATCATGGTGAAAAATTTAAGATAAATGGTCAATATTCAAAGGTTTGTTCATCATAATGGTCAAGTGGAGGAATATGAAATTAAGCCATAAAATATGACACAGACAATGAAATTGATTATGGTGATTGATAAAATTTGTGTAATATGACATGTGCATCAAAATTAAAGTCTAGTATATGCTAAAAATAGTAATGAAACCAAGAATTATGGTGGTGGAGCATGAGTTCAAGAAATGGGAAACTTTTTGTTTAATAAATGTGAGCTGAGTCCAGAATTGGCATGATGTGTTAGCAAAACAAGTGTGAACATAGAGAAGATGTGAAAACCTAGATACAATGATTGTGTGTGTGTGTGTGTGTGTGTGTGTGTGTGTGTGTGTGTGTGTGTGTGTGTGTGTGTGTGTGTGTGTGTGTGTGTGTGTGTGTGTGTGTGTGTGTGTGATCTAGGATATAGTATATGTTACTAGAGCTATTGCTACTATATAAAATTAAATTGAGAGAGAGAAAGGAAGAGAGGTAGAGATTGATGAAGTGTGTCAAATAGATAAATATAGAGACATAGAGATAGAGGGGTAGATAGAAAGAGAAGAGTAGAGAGAGATCTATAGAGCATGAGTAGTTACAGACCAAACCTATAATGGATAATTGAATTAGATTCATTTATGAATCAAATTTTTAATCTAGAGTTGTAGCTCCATATTTTGTATTTAGATCTGATTGGTAGGTGCCATCAGATAAGCTGAGTTGGTGTTTCCTTATAGTAGGTTCCCTTAAATCAGGGATTGGTGTCTCCTTAGGGTCAATGCCTCTAAACATTATAACTAGTGAGTTCTTGATTATGAGACTAGATTAGAATAATAGATTATAATAGCTATTCTTATGATGGTTTTTCCCATATTGGGTTTTCCATGGTATATCTAGTGTTATGCATATTTATTTGTTTGTGATCTCTACATATATTTCTAATCTACATTAAAAAAATTTAAAAGGACTAAGTTAATCAATCTAGAAATTCACCCCCACTCTCAGTAGATAGTTGTGTTCTAATAACTGGTATCAAAGCACTAATTTTGTATAAGAATCTTAATTAGCTCAAGTAGATATTAGATGGTGAACATAACTGGCTAGTCAAGAAGGCTCTTCCTTAAATAAGGAAACTCTCTTTGATGGATAAAACTATCCATTTTAGAGCATAAGAATGGAAACATATATATCTTTATTAGAGTTTGATGTATGGATGTTTACTATAAATGGATATACAACTTTTGCTACAACTCGTACTAATCATGCTACCAATAAAGCATATGAAATCAATGCCAAGGCTAAGAATGTTATTCTATGTGGATTGTCAAATTCAGATTTTGTCAAAGTGATGAATTGTCAAAATACATAAGATATATATAATAAATTATAAATCATATATGAAGGTGATGACAAGGTAAGGTAGGCCAAGCTATAAACATTCAAAGGCAAGTTTGAAAGCCTTAAAATGAATGAAGAAGAGAAAATTGTAGACTACGTACTCAGATTAAATGACATATTCAATGCAATCAGAGGACTTGGAGAGGAGATGAAAGATACAATCATTGTCAAAAAGGTTCTAAGACCTCGACCATCAAGGTATGACTCAAAAATCTCTATAATATAGGAAGTAAGAGATTTGGATAAACTCATTGTTGATGAGTTTCATGGAACATTCACAGCCTATGAAATGAGAATGGGAGAAATAAATACCTTCAAGAGAGATGTTGTATTCAAATCATCCAAACCAATAAAGGTATAATCACCTACATATGGATTTAAGGAGATTGATGAAGAAGAAGCCAATTTTATCAAAAGATTAAAAAGAGGATCTGTAAAGTATAAAGGTAAGTTACCCTTTAAATGTTTTAACTATGGTGAAGTAGGGAATTTTGAGGCTAAATATCCTTATAAAAAAATAGATAACTTTGAGCGAGAAGAGGATAGTAAAAAGATGAAACCCCACTATTCCAAGAAGAATAACTTCAAAAACAAGAAAGCCATATACACAAAAAAAGAAAGTGATTCATTGGATGATTGTGATAGTTATGATGATGACCATGATTGTGCCTTTGTGGCTAAGGAAAAGGAACTACTATTCATGACATTAGGATCAGCATTTATGGACCAATAAAAAGTTGAAGACTAAGATGAAGAAGAAGGATGAGTGGATCTAGAGTGTGAACACATATACACTCTAGAATAAATTGACAAGATGAGAAAAGAGAACTCAAAACAAAAGAAGCTTGGATAAAAGGAAATTGAAAAAATGTCCAACAGTCTTGAAAAATATGAGTAGATGGTGGTTAGCCTAAAGATACAAGTTTAAGAGGCTAAAATAATAGATGTAGTCAAACTTTAACTACAATCTAAACCTGATGAGTGAATGAAGTTAGAAGTAGAGATAGTGGCTTTGAGAAAATAACTTGAGAAAGTTAAAGATCAAATGGACAAAGGTCTAAATTTGAAAGGAGGATCAAACATTCTTGATGATTTGATCAACTCTCAAAAGCCTCAAAAAGAGAGATTTGGTCTTGGTTATAAAAAAGAAAAAAGTTTGATAACTAGTATATCTACCAACCTATATGACAACTTGAAAGAAAAAGAAGAATTAGGAGAAAAGAAAGAGAAAAATTGAAAGGGTAAAAAGATAGACATAAACACTACTAATGTGAAGAAAGTTGAAGGAAAAAAGAAGCTTGAAGAAAGGAAGAAGAATAATGAGCAAATTTCTACAAACTCAAGGAAGATGCATAACACAAAGGTAGTTAATGTAGATGGTTACACAAGAGTGAGATATTTGAAGAAGCCAAAGTTTAGAAGAGCTCCTCATCCTACTCAAATAAATTCTATGACCAGGCATTCCTCATCTTTCTATGTTTATTGTTATACCTATAATTAGTTTGGTCATAGGGCTATTGATTGTACAGTTGTACCTAAAAGGAGAATAAATTTTGTAAGCATAAAGTCATTTTCTCCCTTGTTAGATACAAGTGTAATATGTTATAATTGCAATAATTTTGGTCACATAGCTAAACAATGTAGAACAAGCTCTATAAGACCAAAAATAAAAAATAAAAATAAATGCATGCCTCCCAGTGTAAACAAATATTCACAAGTCTCTGAAAAAGGGGAAAATAAGTCAAATAAAAAACCCAAGGATGTGTGGAAAGTGAAATATCAATATATGATTACTCAAACTACACTTCATGTCAAGGAACAAAATTTATGGGTAATAGACAATGGTTTCTCAAAACACATGATTGGTGACAAGAGCAGGTTCATTAAATTGATCGAATGTAAGGAAGGATCTATCATCTTGGGAGAAAACACTGTAATAAATATTCATGGTAAAGAAACCTTGAACATAGATGTAAAACTACCTACACATGGTGTCCTTTATGTTAAAGGATTGAAACACAATCTGCTAAGTGTCAGCCAAATGTATGACAATGGATATAAGGTCACATTTAGTGCAAAAGGCTATAAGTTAAGGAGATATAAAAGAGTAGTTTCTGAAGGGAAAAGAATTGAAAGCAACATCTATAATATTAGTAAAGTGAATGATAATAGTTGTTTGATAGGAAAAATTGATGAGAGTTGGTTGTGGCATAGAAGAATGGGACATGTCAAGTTTGACAACCTGATAAAGGTGAACTCAAATAAACATGTTAAACATATGTCTAAGATAACCAAACTTGTAGACACTACTTTCAAGGAATGTTAACAAGGCACATAGACAAAAGTCAGATTTCAAACAAAGAAGTATGCAACTACAAAGCCTCTAGAATTATTTCATATGGATATTTGTGGTCTTATTAAGACAAGATGATCTAAAGGAGAGAGATAATTCATGTTATTTGTATATGATTACTCAAGAATGACATGGGTAACCGTTTTGAAGGATATGTCTTAGGCATTTAAAAGATTCAAGATCTTTAGGGCCATGGTAGAGAATGAGATTAGATGAAAAATCAAATGCTTAAATTATAATAGAGGTGAAGAATTCACCTCAAATGAGTTCATAGAGTACTATGAGAAGCATGTAATTAATATACATTACTCTACAGTAAGGACTCCACAACAAAATGGAGTTATTGAGAGAAAACAAGATAGTCAAGGAAATGGCCAAAACAATGCTAAATTAGGCCAAGTTACTTGATGGATAACAAAGAGAAGCAATCCAAACAACAATATATATTTTGGAAAGAGTTTAACTAAGGGTAAATAGTAATAAAACTCCCTATGAACTATGTTATGGAAAACCTACCTTTGTGAAGCATTTGAGTTTTTGGTAGAAAATGTTACATTAGTAAAAAAGAAGATAAATTGGGAAGCTTTGAATCAAGATTTGATGAAGGAATATTTCTTGGTTATTCCACCCAAAGCAAATCCTACATATGTTACAAAAAAAGGCTACACAATATTGTAGAGAACATTAGTGTCAAGGTTGAAGAAGGCTTGAAACAAGTTAAATCTGATAGAGAAAATTGTATTGAAGATTTTGATTTTGAAGAAGTAGCTAATGAAGAGGCTGAGGAAGTAAATGAAAATGCTCCTGTAAGATTTTTTCAAAAGGATCATTCTATAGATATGATCATTGGCAATAAAAATGAAGGAGTTCAGACAAGGATAAGATTTGCAATGAACAAGGAATAAGTAAGTTTTGATCTGATATCTGAAATTAAGCCTAAGAGCTATGTTGAAGCTAACAAGGATGAGAACTAGATAAAAGCCATGTAAGAATAAATAATCTAAATTCAAAAGAATAAATCTTGAGAATTAGTTCCAAGACCTTCAAAAAAGAATGTAATAGGTATAAAATGGGTCTTTAGAAACAAGCTCAATGAGGATGGAACTATTATAAGGAACAAGGCAAGATTGGTGCGCAAAAGATATGCAGAAGTTAAGGGCATATATTTTTAGGAAAAAATTGCTCCAATTGATAGATTGGAATCCATAAGAATTTTTAAAGCATATTCTATTTACATGAAATTTAAAATCTATCAAATTGATGTTAAGTCTGCTTTCTTGAATGGGAACCTAGAAGAGAAAGTCTACAAAGAACAACCTAAAGGTTTTTAGCTGTCAGAGGAAAAGGATTACTCATGCAAACTAAATAAATATCTATATGGTCTAAAATAGGCACCTAGAGCATGGTATTAAATATTATACCGCTACCTACAACATTAAGGATTCAATAAAGGATGTAAAGACAATAATATGTACGTCAAATCAGAAGGTGAGTATATGTTGATTGTTGTTGTTTATGTAGATGATATAATTTTTGGTGGAAACAATAATAAAATGTGCAAAGAATTTTTTACTCAAATTCAAAATGATTTTCAGATGTTTATGCTTGGATAAATTTATTTATTCATAGGTCTCTAAATATCACAAATTGATGAAGGGATATTTAAATCTCAAACCAAGTATGCTAAGGAAATGCTCACGAAGTTTGGAATGGAAGATATCAAGCTAGTAGGTATTCCCATGATAACTAGATGTAATTTGAGCAAAGAGTATGATTCCCTTGTTATAAATCAAACTTTGTATAGATCAATGATAGGTAGCTTGTTATACCTAACTACATCAATACTTGATATCATGCAAGCAGTATGCATGGTTGTAAGATTTAAAGTTACTTATATAGAGTCACATGTCAATGCCGTGAAAAAAATATTTAGATATATCAAGAGCACAATTGACTATGGCTAATGGTATCCTAAAAGTGAATATTTCACTTTGACACAATATAAAGATGTTAAGAGGATAGGAGGTGTGGATGATAGAATAAGCACTAGTGGTGGTACATTTTTTATTGGAAATAAACTTGTTTCATGGTTGAGAAAAAAGTAAGAGTTGGTTACTTTTTCTATAGAAGAAGAAGAGTATGTTATAGTAGTGGCATGTTTTACTCAAGTATTGTGGATAAACAAAACACTCAAATACATCAAGGTAGAGTACACATCACCTATCTCTAGTATTTGCAATAATTCAAGTGATATTAACATATCAAAGAATCTAGTGATGCATTCCATAACCAAAAACATATCAATCAAGTATCTCTTCTTAAGAGAAAAGATTTTAGATCAAAAGGCCACAATGGAATAGGTGTTAATATAGGACCAAATTTTATACATTCACCAAACCTCTTCCCAAGGAACAATTTGAGTATCTGAGATAGAAATTGGGAGTGGTGGCTCCTACATCACATCACTAGATCCTAATGATAGGGCATGAGTCCAGGGGGAGGATCATAGAAGCTTTGTTAATCCTTATAAGAAGAGATAAAGGCAACTTAGGTATCCATAATTTTGCATATTTATAATGAGTTGATGGTTGCATATTCTTGGATAAACTCTTTTACCTGATAAATTGGGAGAAAATTTTGGACAAAATGTGAAAAAGTTGGAGTCCCTTTGCCATTGATGTCAAAGGGGGAGAAAGTACAAATGCTAACTATAAAATATTAAAAGAGTAGATCATGTGTCCAATTTGAGTTTAGGCAAAGGTTTCATTGCCTAAGGGGGAACAAGTTTGGTATGAATAGTTTTAGCTCAAGTTCATCAAAATCTAATGTAAGTAATGCTAGATAAGGAGCAGAGTATTATTAAGATCAGAACATTTAGTTTGCCATCAATGCCAAAGGGGGAGATTTTTATCCATATGATTGTCATTGATGTCAAAAGGATAATTATGGATGTCATTTATGTTAGAGGATCATGTACGATTGATGGAGAGAAGAGCATGTTTTAAAGTTGCACAATGAAAATTTGTCATGCTTTTACATAAACCATTTTGTTACCACTTGAAGAGAAATTAATAGAATATTTGTTATGGGTTTTTCAAGAACATCTTAATTATATGGTCTATAGGTCTAGTTTAGAATAAATGAGCTTAGAATTGATTTATCTTTTCTATTGAACATTATAAGGTTTCTCAGTAAAACCCTACGGGTTTAAGCTATGCCATTCACATGCATGTTCTATTTTTATGCTAACTGGCTATAGACGAGAACCAGTTATTGAATTTATAACTTAGGTCTTCCTCATCATTATGTAACCAGGCCCTTAGACCTATCAATTACCAAATTGAGCAATGTTATGAAGCTTTATATTTCTTAAGTCCTCAACTTATGACTTATCCCAACTTGATTAACAGTTGGTGCTTAATCATACATTAAAGATCCAAAAAAGCATATCAAAGTCAATTTGTCAAATTCACCTCTGAGTAAATGCTCTAGTGACAAGTGTCACAATCATAAAGCTTTCACAGTAAATCTACAAAGCAATTTAAAGTTAAATGGTCAAGGATTAATGTAGGAATGCCAAGTGTTTTAATAGAAGGACTTGATAGCAAAGGTGTAGAAGGAATGCAAGGATGTCAAGTGTTACAAGCACATGCACTGATAGAAAGTATACAAAAGGCACACAAGGGTGCTAAGTGTCACATTTAGGGAGCCTGTTAGAGATAAAGTTTAAGCTTGTCAGAAGATCAAATAATGAGTGTGTGATCATGTAATGAAGATATAACAAAGTGATTAGACTCAATGGGATCAAGTGATCGATGTTTAACAACATAGAGGTGAGTTAAATATCAAGCAAGTTTGACAAGATCTATGGAGCATATTTATTCTAAAGTCTAAGGAAGTAAAAATATTAGACCAAGTGTTCGAGGTTTAATGTTAGATAGAGGTAAAGTTCATGCAACTATGAATATCTAATGGCATGTGAGAGGTCAAATCAAAATATCCAATAGATGCATTTTAAAGTTAAAACTTTAAATCTTGGAAGCATAAAAAGATCTAACAAAGATCATGAGCTTGACATAATTTGATCTAATAAATGCATTTTAAAGTTAAAAAAATTAAATTAGGATCATTAGATCATGGCATGAAACTTAAGATCAATGGTTATTATTTAAAGGTTTTATCACAATGGTCAAGTGGAGGAATATGCAGTTAAATCATAAATTATGACATAAAAAATGAAATTGCTTGTAGTGATTGATCAAATTTGTGTAACATGGCATGTGCATCAAAAATAGAGTCCAGTATATGCTAAAAATAGTAATGAGATAAAGAATCATGTTGGTAGAGCATGAGTTTAAGACATGGGAAACTTTTGTTCAAAAAATGTGAACTAAGTCTGAAACTAGAATGATGTGCTATAAAAACAAGTGTGACATAGAGAAGATTTGAAAACCTACATATAGTGCTTATAAGATAAAATATATGTTACTAGAGCTGTTACTACTAAATAGAGTTGAATTGAGAGAGAGAGAGAGAGAGGAAGAGAGGAAGAGATTGATGAAGTGTGTCAAATAGATAAATATAGAGACATAGAGATAGAGGGGTAGAGAGAAAGAGAAGAGTAGAGGGACATCTACAGAGCATGAGTAGTTATAGACTATACATATAATATAGAATTAGATTGGATTCATTTATGAATCAAATTTGTAATTTGGAGTTGTAGTTCCATATTTTGAATTTAGATCTAATTAGTGGGTGCCATCAAATAATCTAAGTTGGTTATTAATTAGAGATTAGGTGATTCCTTAGATTAGGTGATTTTAAGTTAGGGGATTGGTGTCTCCTTAGGTTTAATGCCCTTAAACATTGTAACTAATGAGGTTTTTGATTGTGAAGCTAGATTAGAATAATAGATTATAGTAGTTATTCTCATGGTGGTTTTTCCCATATTGGATTTGTTATGGTGTGGAGCTAAAAGCTTCAACTATTTGCAGACACAGAGGGAAGGATGTTGAAGAACCAGAGTCACCAGCATTGGCAGTATGACCGACGTCGGTTATATGCAGTGGAAAAGGAGACCGGCGACGACAGCGAGTCGGCCGACGTCGGCAACACCAGACCAGCAGGAATCGGCATCGGTTGCCTGTGTATTTCTAGAACTGTTGTTGACGAACAGTCAGTTAAGTGAAGTGAGTGTTTGCATGTCAAGCGACTAATTATAGTCACAAGCTGTGTGTCTAATTATTGTAACTAGAGTTCTATTTTTGTAAGCATGGGATCTTACTTATAGACCCATAAGGCATGTATTGTATAGTATCAAGAAGGCAAGTAAGAGCATTGAAGCTAGCAAGGTCAAGGAGATCTACAGGTGTAAGGTCAAGGAGATCAGCTGAAGCATTCAAGGAGGGATAGCAACTCAGGTTGTAGAGTTGGTTTTGTGTTGAGAAAGGGAGAGAGGGAAGAAGGTCTTGAGGTGTGGTAAGCCTTTAAGGTGGAGGAAGAAGTGGCATCTTCCTTATTTGTATTTTCCTCTAGTAATATCTAATACAAAGAGTGTGTATTGTCTCTCAAATTCTTTGTTGTCTCATGTTTCTATCTACTTTATCATTCTAGTACAGTTCCATGTTTAATTGCATATAAGAAGTAATCAATTGTGCTCTAATTGGTAGAGCTATAGATCCCCTGACAAGTGGTATCAGAGCTACGGTTTGCAAGAATTAGGGTATTATTTTTTGATTACAGGTCATTCACAGGGTTTTTTGATTGAGTGGGAGTTCAGCAATGGCAGAAGAAAGTAGACTACGAATGGAGAAGTTTAATGGCAAGAATTATCAACATTGGAGGATGCAGATTGAGGACTATCTGTATCAGAAGGATCTGTACTTATCGTTGGGTGGGGTTCCATGCAAGCCCACAGATATGAAGGATGAAGAATGGAACGTTCTTGATCGAAAGGCTCTCGGTTCCATAAGGTTGAGCCTTGCATCATCTGTGATTTTTGGCTTATCACAGTGCAAGACAACGGAAGAGTTGATAAAGACCTTGGCAAATTTATACGAAAAGCCCTCGGCTTCTAATAAGGTATATCTTATGAAGTAGCTATTTACTTTGCAAATGCAGGAAGGTGGACCGGTACATACTCATCTCAGTGATTTCCATGGTTTGGTAAACCAATTGGCTTCAGTCAATATTATTTTTGATGATGAGGTAAAGGCTCTCTTGATTTTATGTTCTTTGCCTGAAAGTTGGGACAGTATGGTTATGGCAGTAAGTAATTCTGCATCTGCTTCTAAAATCTTAAAAGTTGATGATGTTGTGAGTGTGATCTTGAATGAAGAAATACGCAGGAGAAGCACAGGTGAATCATTAGGGAATGCTCTAAGTGTAGAAAGTAGGGGAAGGCAAAGGGAGAAGGTTGAGCAAGGGAAATCAAGGTCGGGAAGGAGATCCGAGTCCAAAGGTATTACCTACTGGTTTTGTGAAAAGAAAGGACATACGAAGGAGTGTTGGTTGAGAGATAAAGAGAATCAACATGCAGGTACTGAAGAAGCAAAGGATGCAAATATTGTGATGCAAGATGCTCTCATACTTTCTTCAGATAGTCAGGTAGGATCATGGATTTTAGATTCTGGTTCATCTTTTCATGCATCCCCAAACAGAGATTTGTTCTATGAGTATGAACAGGGAGATTTTGGAGTGCTCTATTTAGGGGATGGTTCACCTTGTCAGATAGTTGGCAAAGGGAAAGTGCAGCTGAGATTGCAGATTGACAACACATGGGTGTTGAAAGAGGTCATGCATGTTCCAATTCTAAAGCAGAGTCTGATTTCTATAGGAAGGTTGGGAGATGAGGGATGCACAATAACCCTCACAGTAGATTCTTGGAAGGTTACCAAGGGAGCACTTGTTCTAGTAAGAGGTAAGAAAGTAGATACTCTTTATCTGTCTACTTGTATTATTGATTCTACTTTTGGTGTAGATTCAAAGATGTGGCCTAATAGGCTTGGTCACAAGAATAGGAAGGGAATGGAAGTTCTTGATTCAAAAGGTACGTATTCAAATTTGGAAAGCACAGATATAGTTCACTGTAGAAAGAGGAATTTTGATGCTTTTGACAGGAACAAAGAAGCCTTGGTGTTTATGAAGGAGATGAAGGACAGAGATCAGTCACAGGGGCTAAATAAATCTAAGCAAGGCAGCATGGATAGAGGTTTGATCCAAGAAGAGCTCACTGATGAAAATTTCATCACTTACAGGAACACACAGACATCGATGTCGGTAGCTTGGCACCGACGTCAATCATCCAGATACCGGCATCGGTCTTGTGCAGACCAGCAGGGTCGGTAGGTCAGACAGGAGAAGTTCGATGTCAGTCATAAGGATCAACGTCGGCAGGAGGGACACCGGCGTCGGCTAGGGAAATGACGTTGGCAGTCAGGGTCAGTGCAGGGAACTGACATCGGTCGGAAGCAGACTGGGAGTTGGCCGATATCGATCACTGGAACGGATAGTGGGTGAATCATCTAAGTCTCAAACACCCATGTGGAGGTCAGAAAAGGTATGTGAACCTCATATTTTTTGTTCACCTTCTTTATATTGCTTACTGATAGTCATGAACTAGGAAGATGGAAGAAGCAATGCAGGTAGAATCCAGAAATAGTGGGAGCTTGGCATGGATGAGGAGTGTGAGTCCTTGGAGAACCAAACAGGTATTTGTTGGTAGTGTTGTCAGCTGGAAGGAAGCACTGGATAGTGGGATGGATTCCCATTTTAGAGAAGAGAGTGGATGGACACATGAGACAGAAGGCTATGGTATATGGTCTTGAGTATGTTGCAGAACAATGGAGGTCTGACCATTGTATTTTATCTTTACCAGGTTGGATAATATTAGCTACATTATCCTATTACTGTATTGTGTTACTTGTTGCAGGGTTTCATATACAGGGAGTTTTCTGAGCTAAGGGTAGAGTTGGTTCAGAAGTATGTCATGGAGAATTTGGGAGCAGCAAAATTCTTGTGGCATAGGATACAGGTATTGCATCACAGGTTTGCGTGGTGGTTGGTCTTTAAGAGTGACGTTGAAGAGGGATACAGAGCCTAAGGAACAAAATAAATGGTGTATAGGTACAAGTACAGGCTACAGCTATTTATCTCCAAGTGGGAGATTGTTATGGTGTGGAGCTAAAAGCTTCAACTGTTTGCAGACATAGAGGGAAGGATGCTGAAGAACCAGAGCCACTGGCATCGGTAGTATGACCAACATCAATTAGATGCAGTGGAGAAGGAGACCGGTGATGGCAGGGAGTTGGCTGACGTTGGCAGCACCAGACCAGCAGGAACCGGCGTCGGTTGCCTGTCTATTTCTAGAACTGTTGTTGACGAACAGTCAGTTAAGTGAAGCGAGTGTTTGCATGTCAAGAGACTAATTATAGTCACGAGCTACGTGTCTAATTATTGTAACTAGAGTTCTATTTTTGTAAGCATGGGATCTTACTTATAGACCCATAAGGCATGTATTGTATAGTATCAAGAAGGCAAGTAAGTGCATTGAAGCTAGCAAGGTCAAGGAGATCTACAGGTGTAAGGTCAAGGAGATCAGCTGAAGCATTCAAGGAGGGATAGCAACTCAGGTTGTAGAGTTGGTTTTGTGTTGAGCAAGGGAGAGAGGGAAGAAGGTCTTGAGGTGTGGCAAGCCTTTGAGGTGGAGGAAGAAGTGGCATCTTCCTTATTTGTATTTTCTTCTAGTAATATCTAATACAAAGAGTGTGTATTATCTCTCAAATTCTTTGTTGTCTCGTGTTTCTATCTACTTTATCATTCTGGTATAATTCTATGTTTAATTGCATATAAGAAGTAATCAATTGTGCTCTAATTGGTAGAGCTATAGATCCCCTAACAGGATTTTCCATAGTATATCTACTATTATGCATATTTGTGTGTGTGTGTGATCTATGCATATAATTTTAATCTATATTAAAAGTTTTTAAAAGGACTAAGTTAGTCAATCTACTGATTTAGCTCCCTTCTCAGTAGATAGTTATGTTCTAACAGATTAGTCCTTGTGTCATTTGGTATCTTAGGTGTCATTTAAGAGTCATTTATGCAAGTGGCAAGTTTTCATGGTGTCTAAATAGTCAATATCATGTAAAGAGTTCACACAAGCCCAATAATTTAATTTGATATTTCAAAGATCAAGTAGTAATTTAAGCACAAACTTAAGTGAACCAAACTATCACCAGGACATCATATAGAAATGAATAAACCAACTCACTTATGCATTTGATAATTTTACTCAAAAAACCTTGTGAGACAAAAGGTTATAGCACCATGGAGATCTTTGTGCCAGGAACATGCTCTACAAATTTCATGTCTATGTGAGTTCTCTAGATTAATTTATGGAGCTTCAAAGTTGGACCTATAGAGTAGAACATTCATGCAAGCATCAAGTTTGAGATCCATAAAGTAGTCATTTATATTCAAAAAGTCATTAAAGGGTTTTAAGTTGATCAAGATCTAATGGTATACAATATCTTGCATACTAGAACTCAGATATAATAGTTCATG
This sequence comes from Torreya grandis, assembly GCA_037957365.1. Lineage (NCBI taxonomy): Eukaryota > Viridiplantae > Streptophyta > Pinopsida > Cupressales > Taxaceae > Torreya > Torreya grandis. The sequence continues at coordinate 2,871,555 of JARHVA010001023.1, read as the reverse complement.
ATTGGATCAAACAGGTCAAAAGGTCCCTGGGTTAAAATGCCTTGAAAAGCTATAGGTTGGACAATATCTAATGGTATAGTTTCACTAAGTAGAGATATAATGGCACAAGCTCAACTAAAAAGAATGTGGGTTCAATATAGAACAATGATTAGCATTCAATCATACCAAAGATCCAATGATGCATAGGAACTAATAGGAAACTAGGCCCAATGAGATATATGGCTAGCATTCGTTCAATCTAATAGTGTGAGAGAAAGTTAACATGTCAATGGATATTCATGGTAAAAAATTGAAGGCCAACATTCCTTCATACATCTTGATATTACAACACATAGGAACTCAAAAATTAAATATTTGACAATGAAGATCTCTAAGGCCAATAAGAACAAAGGTAGTTTCGAGCAATGTGATTGGTCTAAGTTAGTTTTTTATGGATAAATGTTGAACCAAAGAGCCATTTTTGACTGAAGCAAGCAAGTATTGCAGACATAGTCTAAAATGGAATGATAAATGTGGTAAGGGAATACCACATGGGAAAATACATAGAATCAAGGATTCTATAGAAAGGTAATCTTTTCAGACTCATGTGCAACCATGAAAGCTTAGTCAAAGACCCAAGATGAACAGTGACTACCAGATGTGAAGAATGAAGTATAGGAGAGTAATCAATGACTATAGATGGTGAATATAGGTGTCTATAAGATAGTTAGTAGCTAGTAAAAAATATATGACTTATATATCATATGTGTTGACTCTCCTAATTTAGGTTCAAATGTTGAAGGGATGTTCCATAATGAAGGTAGTTGCACAAAAGCTAGCTAAAGAATCTATGCACTGTTTTGGAGAGTTTTTCATGATTTACATGGGCATTTGTCTTAGGAGGAATTCATAGTCTATTCCATACTCCAATACCCTAGAATGTAAATATTTATTGATTGGACATGTGTTCTAGTGATCGTTGAACTTCATTCTTTCATGCTCTTTCTAAAATTCTATAAGTAACTACCATTTTGGCCTTTGTAATCAAATACCACACCATGTATGGAAAATCCCTATTGGTTTTGACATTATAATTTGCCTTATAATAATAAATTCACTCTTTTTTAATTTCATATATCATCTTTTCAAAGTGTGTGAAGAGATGTATAGTGAATAGTTAAGATATATTCATCTATCCTTGCTTCTTCTCAATCCTTCCATGTTTAATGTAAGTGATTTCAGCCTAACATGTCATATCAAGTGTATTCAAGTGTATGAATATATCTTAAGTGTATAATGAACCTTAGTATTTGAAAATTATCTATTGTCTTATTTTCCTTATAAAGTCTTCATGCATCTTACCTTCATATCGAAACACTAATGCTAGTGCATTCTAGGACTCTTATACTAGTGTTGTATGTCTTGTCTCTTTTTGATAGAGTTTGATAATATTATGAAAGACATATTGGTGCATCACCCTTATATAATATATTTATTTAATTCAATTTATAACCCTTTTCCCCCATAATCAAGCATTAAATAGGTAATAAGCTTTTTAAGATACATTTAGGGAGCTAACCATTTAAATCTACAGGCTCACTTCCATTATAGGTACACCCCAATACCTAAAAGTGTTCCAATGTTTCCAAAATATGGAATGGGATTGAACACCCTCTTTTATTTTGGTGACAACAAATCTCATGTAGGTTTCATGGTCACTCAATTAGCCAACAGTTTGATAACTAGGCCTAGTGGCCTATTTGGCATACTTGGTCAACAAAGAAGTTGGAGAATGACATAGAGAGACTTTTGGAGGAGTTAATATAGAGTTATTTCACAATAAAATTGATGATAAGGATGATCTAGGAATTCTTCAATATATTATGGAGGAATGGAGGTAGTTTCAAGGCTAATCAATATGCATCATATGAATAATGGGATTCTCAAATTCCTCATAGAGGATAATTTCACCTCAATTCCACTTTATAACTACCATATAGGGAAGTAAATAACCTCTCCTTGGGCATGGTCATGATTTTAAAATAATTAAATAGGTCAGCTACATCTTCCACTACTCTACCTCAATGCCTAAGGAGCTCAATTTAGAGGCCAACACATGGAGGGGGTTATAAGGATTATTTGTAACTATATATGGGGTTGACTACATTCATTTATGATCTCCTCTTCTCACCCCCATGCCATTCTCCCTCTCTCTCTCTTCTAATATGCTATATATTTAGGCCTTAAGGCCTTGATTTTTATCCTTCACCTAGGTATGAGGATGTTAGATGTGCAATCCACTGAGAGGGGGGTGAATCAATGGTGGAAAATAATCTAATTCAATTTACAAACCCTTACAAATACTTAAGCATTCAATATAATAATTCATGAAACATAAAAATCATTCATAGAATTGAACAATGAACATAAGGCAAGATCACATACACAACACAATATCTACATGGGAAACCCTCTTTGGGAATAAAACCCACTCTCAAGCTTGAAAAAACATGCACTACTATTCTATAAGATGATCACAAACAAGAGACTAATCAAGTCCTTCTGATCAGGAACCTTGGTCAAATCCTTCTGACCTAAGGCCTTTAATGAAATAATAGTTCCATAAGGAGTAACTACCCCTAAGATGATCAAGTGCTTCTGACCACCTGTTCATTCAAGTCCTTCTAACCTATAACCTTTATCAAGTCCTTACCAAAGGACTTTGGTGAAACACTATTTCACAAGGAGTAACTTCCCTAAGGAAGATCAAATCCTTTAGACCCTCCTTGAAATGAACACTTCTAACTTATAGCTAATGTCTTCAACACCTGATGATGAACCTATGATTATCTGAAAATTGTATAAAATCTCTTTAACTCATATATGCCTCTCACATAGGCATATCATAATCTCTCTCCTTCTTCAATCAAATAGTGGTCATATGCACACTCAAATCTCTTTGCATAACTTCAAACTACAAGAACATTATAACACCATCAGAAACATGGCCTAAATATCATAAACACATCCTTAATTTTCTCTTCTCATCAACCTAATATCTAGGCACTCTTACTCTCCTCTCATTTCCTTCGCTCTCTAATTCTCTCACATACAAGTCTCAAAAAACTAGAAGCCATCTCATTTCATTTCACTATATATAGAGAAATCATGAATATCAGATTTTAGGTTAGCCATTGCACTTGCCTTAACCCATAATGATTCTCTCACATCAATATGTGGCTCAAAAAAATCTTCATAGGTTGGCCATAACACCTATGGGTCACCCTTAAGCAATTACACCTTTTAATAAGGCCCTTGTAGCTCTTATAGATCTCATGGAGACCTATTCACCCATTTACAAATTTATCAAGAAAATTAATAATCACAATACCACTTTAAAATACATATTTACACTCATTATGTCACCTAGGACATCCTCAAATGATCATAGTCACTCATGTTCACCTCTGTGTATGCTCAAACAACTCAATCACCGACTTGGTGCATAGGAACACTATAAACAAACACATAGTCAAATTCTTAATTTTTGTTCACATAGAATAAAAATTGATAAATCCTTCATAATTTACATTTATCATCCTTATGGATTCTAAAACACTCCTCAATCACCAATTCATCAAGATATATCAAAACAAGCTCAATTGTCCTTCTCGAGTTTACTTGCAGAATAAATAGTAAGCTTTGGAGCTCAATATATTTTTCTATACACACTTCCAGATATTAAAATAAATATTTTTAGATGAACCTTGTATTCCTCTACCATTTTTATTTTTAATTCATGGTCAAATTTTTTCTATATCAAAATTATGGTCCAAAAACCACAAACTAGTTTTTTTCTTTGTTAAATTCAAATATTCAAATGGCAATGGCCACAAATAAACCTCGAACACAATGCTCACATATCATTTCATCTCAAATAAAATTAAAACATGAATCATAAATATTTTTAAATATTTAATACATAAGCACCAATTATGAAACATTAAACCTTAGTCACTTTGACCTCATCTTGTGCAATCTTGTAATATTAACTTTATCGTGCACCATCGATCTCTTTAGATCAACCAAGTATTTAACTAACAAAGCTCACTATTAAATATATATATATATGAATATAAAATCACCATTGTATCCTTATCATATACCTTTTCTCAATTATTAAACCTTAAACACTTCTTACCATCCCACTCAATACACACCATTAGATCATGATCTGTACGATCGCTTGTGCACCATTGGATCTTCATTTGGTCTTGATATTTAACTCCTATAAATAGTTATCAAATTGACCCATTTTACTCTAAACATATTTTTGTATCTATAATTTTTAACTACCACAAAATTTTTTTATATCCACTAGGTCCATATCTTTAACATCATGCAAATTGACTATGGGGACCAACTGCAATATGCTTGAAAAACCTACTTTGGACCACAATAACTTCCTCTACACTTAGACTCATGATCTTAAATTTGGACCATATTATATCCTCACATAGGATAATCCATCCTTATAAAAAAACTACTCCTATAACCTTTGCATATGTTAAATATATCACCATTGAAATGCCTTCTCAAAATTTTGTCACTAACTCAACTATGCTTAGAATTTGTTTGGGAGACCAACTTTGCCCCTGCATAACTTTTGTTTCAATTTAGTGCATGATCTAAAATTTATCATAAATAAAATAGGATCAAAACTAAACAAACCCATATTATCATCTTCTCATAAAATTTTCACATGTGTAATATATTATTTCATCAAAATGCCTACTGGCTCTTCTTGCCATATTGCAAATTTGGCTAAGTATGGGAAAAACTATCAAAATGCATGAGCCCAAATTTTCACCCATATATATTTGACTATGATTAGATTCATGACTTGAGTTTTAGTGAATATAAACTAGGTAATGTGATAAAAACCATATGACTAACTCCTCTTGACTCATTCCCACATGGTAATGATGACATCATCAAACTGCTTACTAAGATTTTACACCACTAGACCCAAAGTGTCTAGATGAAAAATATGGATAACTACATGAATTATACTTATGTAAACAAGATCTCAAAGATTAGAAAACATATTATGGGTATTTTTCACATTATCAATCCTCCATACACATCCCTAATCATCTCTAGCCATACCAAAACTATAGATCAACCAAGCCAACTTCAAGCACACTAGGATAAGCAGATTGCACACTTTGTCATTGTCACTTAGGATATCAAATAACATCATCAAATCACTAGGACACCTCCATTAAACTACCATGAAATCACTTAAAAATTTTCAATAATATCCCCCTTTTTCATTTATGTCAATAAACATCATATATAGTACTATATATCTTGCCTTCTCTCTCTTCAAGTACTCCCACAACATGAATTTTCTCCCCCTTTGATACAATGACAAAGTGCACATAAACTAATCTTGAGGACCTAAAAATATATAAAATATTATTATATCATCTTATAAATATAGTACAAACTCTCCCTTACCTTGAGCATGCCTCTTCTTTCCTTGATAACTTCTTCTTGCTCCATGTTAATACTCTCTTCAACCAAGCACTACAATCAATGAAGAAAGAATACAAAAAAGAACTAAAATTTGATGTAACTCACCAATAAAAATTTGAGAGGGAGTCCCCCTAATATATTTAATCAATTCACCACTTGATCATCTTTAGATCTCCATAAACCATGAAGAACCACCATGTAGGCTTACTAGCCTTCTCTCATAAGACACTTCCACAAAGACCACCAATAGAAATTCTTGCCACTCAAAAAATAGGAAATGTGCTCCCAACCAATTTTATAACTCATCTTTAAACATGTATACCTTTCTTTATTGGATAAACTGAGCACAATAAAAGCACTCTTCTTCAAACTAGGCCTGTCTAGCCTCCTTATAGCCCTACCTAGAACTTGCAGAGCCTAAAACTTTATATAGACACATCTTCAAACCTTAAAATATATCACTATTATATGCCCCCTAAATCACACCAATTTTCATCACAAATATCATCCTCTGAAACATACTTCCTTCACAAACCTACTAGCCAATTAGGCCTCCAACAAGATAAAAACATGAAAAACCTGAGAACCACAAACCTTAAATTCTCTATGAAGCTTTATTTGACCACCCATTTGGTGAATTCAGCATATTAAGAAACATTAAATCAAAAATCACAAGGCAAACCACTTTTATAGCGTAACCCAAAACCTTAGAAACTCAAAACAAATAAAGTCAACAAACCTCCTTCTAGTCAATGCACATCTCTAAAACTTATCACACACTTGGAGACACCCATCACACACTTATGGACAAAAATTTTATCCCTCATATCTTTGAGATCTATTTTCACTTGGATTTTCACCCTTGAGATGTCTTAGCTCTCCTCATCCAAGTGACACAATTGAAACACCTCTAGGTTGTGGGTAGCCTAAGAATGAAGTGAATCTCTAGATAGGGCTAGATCCCTTGATTTACCATTTTTAGATCACTACTACACCTATGTTTTAAATTAAAAAGAAGATAAAATTTAAATTAAACTAGCTTAAAGGTAGTGACACACCAAATTAATTGATAACTACCAACTAGCTGCATGTCACACATGAGACCAAGAGACTAACTTGACATACACTTTGCTAATGTGAATCTTCTCACATCAGTATTTCATTATGAGGTTATGATGAATGTTTATTCTAGGAGGACTGGACAAGAGGCCTATAATGGCACTATTGAATAGACTAACTCACTCAACCTTAACACTTCATAGAACACTTCACATGATATACAAGAAGAAGCTTTCAAGCTACAAATAGCTAAGAGAATAAGACAACAATGCTAAGGAAACAATAATCATCACTAATAAAGATCAATAATTTAAGTGAAAACACAATGAATATTCATAGAAGAGGTAAAATTAGTAGTCTTTATTGATCCATGGTATGCAAATAAATAGGGCTTCACCATACTCAAGTGGAGCATCCTTACAATTGCCAAAATGGCTAGCTCTTATAGAACTTGAGAGAGAGAAGAGAAGAGAAGAAATAATTCCAAAGGTCACAAGGATAAATGTCAAGATAAGAAAAGAATTTACTGTTCATGATAATATAATTTGAGACAAATCATGCAAATTTAGAAGAGATAAGTGGCACCCTAAGTCATGAAACTCTTGAAATGTGGCATAGGAGTTCTCATTCTACATAAGAAAACTATCTTCATCATTCACCCCTATTGTAATGTCCCAAAACTAACTAGGGATAGGTCTCATGATTGTGATGAGAGGGATGGTTGTATACATGCTCTTCCATGCATTGTTTGCATTCTTAATCACTTGGATCCCTCTGAAAGTAAGCCATCATTCCCTGTAGTCAAAGAAACTCTCCTTTTCACACACCTTACACACTTGGCTTCTAAAATGGATTCATTTTCTCATGAAAATATATAAAATGGTATGAATGACATTTTTCAAGTCTATCCATAGCCTTAGAGGAATCAGTCACACCTTAAAAGCAACTTACTTGAAGTTTTTCACCCTTCTCACTATCATGTTCATTATGCCAACTTTGACTAGTTGAGATGAAGCTATTCGTAGACACACTTAGGATTTTCAATGGACTAAATTACCATAGTGAGTTATAATAAGTATCTATCTTCCTCCCAAATTTGGTTTCATCCCTTGAAAGTCCTTGGAACCTGTAAAATGCATAAAACAATCAAAGGAAGTAGTTCTCTACCTTGTTCGTATAGATAGTGAACAACTCTATAAGATGGAAATGGTATTTGGAGACTCCCCTATAGGCTCAAAGCATTTCCAAAACCATTCTAGTCCATTTGGATACATCTCCTTCCTTGTTTTCCCAATCAGGTCCTTATCCAGGGTTTGCAAGGGTTTTAAACTATTTGAAGCTTTAGTGATTTTTATAAAGGTCTATCATTTGATAGAGAAAATAATTCTACAAAATTTATGTTCAAGACTTTTTCCAACTCGTCCTAGCCCCTTGAGTATCCATGCAAAGCATTCAAGTAGATATGAGCTTCCAACTTTTCCCACTAGAGCTCTTTTCTCCATTCCCTACAAGCTTGAATTAGTCTTAAAGCAAAAAGTGGCTTTCCTTGTGACTTACATACATACTAAGAGTTTAGAAACATTTTTTATTCCCCAATATACATTTATAAATGGATTATAAATCTCTCATATATTTGGAAGTGAAAGTGACATCTCATTTGGGCTTTAGGCCAAAACCCTACCTAATAGGTTTGACTACAAACTCTTGTAGGTTTGGACCACTTATGTAGCTTCAAGCCTTTAGGAATGTTATCTCATGTGGTCCTATGCATGATACATCTTATCTAACATTCCTTCAATGTTTAATCAGCTCTTGGTTAACTTTATCACCTTCCTTCTTCAAAACCTACTAGTTTGTGCTCTAAGGGAGTACCCTCTGTCTAATACAAAATAGATGGTATTTCCCCTATTTTCTCAAAAAAATAAATTTTGGATGGGATTATTCAATAATATATATGATTTTTACTAATTTTCATCCCTTCATCATATCATTTAACCCTCCAAAAACATTAAAACCCAAGACAAATTGTTAAGAAAAGACTGTATATAGGGTTCTTTCATGTGGATTGTGTATTGCTTTATATGAGTCCCTTATATGAATGATTTTCATATGATAGGAGCATATTAAAACTTATCTAATCATGATGTATGTATTACCAATCCATTCATCACTCTAACCTTCTAGGTACCCCTCCATACACCTTAAACTCTCAAGACAATGTGCATTTCCTAACTGTGTTTCATATTTTTTCCTTCAAGGGTGACCCTTGTAGGTTACCTTGCATACTCAAACTTGAGAATAAATATTTATGACCTCCTTATATATCCTTAGGGTCATTATATATTGGTTGGGATCCATTTATCTCATTCTCATGCTAGACAAACACCAAAACTGTTAAGCATGAAATATACTGATAGGGTGGTGAATCAGTATATTATATATCTTTTTCTTAATATGATTTATTTTCTTTAACCACTCAATCATACATTCAAGACATGCAATAAAACAAAAATAATAATTTGCACCACACAAGAGAGAGAGAGAGACAAGATTTTTATGTGGAAACCCAAAGTGGGAAAAAACATGGAGAATAATCTCAAGTACATGAATGAACACCAACTCAAAATACAAAGTTCGCAAGCACCAACTTGCAGGAGCACCAACCCCTCTTGTGTATAAAACATAACTATCTCTCAATGTTGCTTACTCAACAAATGATAGAACTCTACAATATCTCCTAATTTTGTCTCTTTGAAAAAAAATACAAATCATGCACTCTCTTGCATATTACAAATGGCTTCTCAGGCCTTTATCTATATCTTTCCAAATGACTTTTGGCATTCACCCTTTGTGACCCTTCAATCCTCATGGAAAATGGTACCAAACTTGCATGACCCTTCATATCATTGCATTTGAAAAGTCATATGGTGACCCTTCATAAGCAAAAGTGTCCTTTTCTCTTTGGTCTTTATCTTGGTGACTTTTTATATTCCTTAAAGTGTCCTTTCATGTAAAAATGCACCATACCTCTTTTGTCTTCACATGGTGACTCTTGGAAATCCTCAAGATGACTCTTCATGAGAAAAAGTGTCACATTCCTCTTTTGTCTTGTACCCCATGACTCTTTGACTTCTCCATGGGCCCTCTTTTGACTTATATACAACCAAAAATATATTCATTAATATTAAATAAATATTAACACACATTAGCCAAGATATGAATATTAAAAACACCATTAAATGAAATGGAGCCTTTATCACCAATAATGCTAGACCTTTGACACCAATGACAATATTTCCAACAATATCCCCCTTTGTCATTGATAGCAACCTCAAACTAAAACTGCCACATTCTTAAACCAGCACATACTATCATCTAAAAAACATATAGTAACTCCCCCTTACTGCAGTAACCTATACCTAAACTTGTTATTCTCCCCCTTTGACATCAATGGCAAAGGGCCTACCTAGAGCTAACACTTAGCTCCCCCTCAACTGATGTTGAACCTCAATGGCAAGAAGTAAAATAAATTACTCCCAACTTCTATTGCAAATACTCAAATGTGTCTTTTGGTAGTTCCTTTGTGAAAATATATGTAGGTTGCTCCATAGTACTGATATACTCCATCTTAACTTATTGATATACAATCTTCTCTCTCAAGAAGTGATATCTAATGGAAATATGTTTTATTCTTGAATGCATCACTAGATTCTTCAAAATATTTATAGCACTTGTGTTATCACAAAAAATATAAATAGGTTCATCATACTTTACCTTGATATCTTCCAAAGTTTGCTTCATCAATAGCACTTGAGTATAACACAATACTATTTCAATATATTTTGCTTCAGTTGTAGAAAGTGATACTAAATTTTAATTCTTACTTAGCCATGATACTAAGCCATCACCAAGGAAAAAGGCTCCTCCACTTGTACTCTTTCTATCATCCAAGCACCGTACCTAATCTTAATTTATATAAGCAACTAAGGTGAAATTTATACCTATGGGATACCATAATCCATAATCCAATTTCCCCTTGATATATCTGAATATTCTTTTTACCAATTGAACATGACTATCATTTGGAGATGACTGATATCTTGTAACCATACCTACTATATGATGATTTCTAGCCTCGATGTTGTCAAATATAAAAGACTACCAATCATAGATCTATACAAAGATTGATCTATAATAGGTGAATCTTTATCCTTGCTCACCTTATTTCTTGTACACATTGGTGTGCCAACTAGTGCAAAATCCTCAAAACCAAATTTCTTCAACATTTTCTCAGCATATTTACTTTGAGATATGAAATTTTTTTTATCTAACTAAAATATTTGCAATCCTATGAAAAATGACAATTCTCCAAGCATAGACATCTTAAATTATTTTTGTATATTATCAAAAAATTATTTTGTCATCTTTTCAATATTTCTTCAAAAAATTATATCTTCAACTATACCACAATAATTAATTGATGCTCACCTTTTATTTTGATGTAGAGATTACTATCATCAAATCCTCTCTTGAAACCTTGATCCTGTAGGTACTTATCAAGTCTTGCATACCAAGCTCTGGGAGCTTTTTTCAATCCATACAATGCTTTCTTCAATCTGCATACATGGCTACTAATATTTGATAGAATAAATCCGTCTAGCTGCTCAATGTAGACTTCTTATTCTAGATTCTCATTTAAGAAGGCAGATTTGACATCCATCTGAAAGACTTTGAAATTTTTAAACACTTCATATGCAATAAATATTCTAATAGCCTCTAACCTTTCCACTGGTGCAAAAGTTTCTTCAAAATATATTCTCTCAATATGAGCATATCTTTTACATACTAATCTTGCTTTATTTTTGGTCACTTCTCCATTTTCATTCAACTTATTTCTATAAACCTAGTTTGTTCTTATCACATTGTGATCTTTTGGTCTAGGCACTAATTTCCAAGTATCATTATTTTCTATCTAATTTAATTCTTCATCCATAGCCTTAACCTAATGTTTATCATGTCTAGCTTTTGAAAAAGTTCTAGGCTAAATTTTGGATAATAAAGAGAAATTAACTTGCTCAGATTCACTTACCATCATTTTTCTGGTATGAATTCCTTCATTTATGTACCTGATGATGTCATTTTCATTATGATTTCTCTAAACATATTTGGATAGAGTTTTGGTTCCCTTTTTCTCCTTCTTCTCATCTTCATCTAATTCTTCAAAACCTTCCTCTTTAATAATTTTAGGAATGTCTACTTGATCATTGATTCTTTGTGTTCCATCTTCTTTTATCCTAACACTTGCACTTTCAATAATTTTTTTGGTTTTTTTTATAACATTTATAATCTTTAATTTTGCAAGAATAACCAAGAAATATACTTTTATCTGCTTTGGATTCAAAGTTACCAAGTTTTTCATTAGTTTTCTTTATGAAGCATCTGCTATTGAAAACTCTAAAATAATCAACTGTTGTTGGTTTGTCTTTCCATAGCTCATAAGGATTCTTATCACTATTGACTCTCAATAATTCTCTATTTTAAATATTAACTACTATAGCAACTACCTTTCTCCAATATTTATCTACTATCTTGGATTTATTTAGCATTTTCCTCGCCATCTCCTGAACTATTCTATTTTTTTGTTCAACTACTCTATTTTGATGTGGAGTTCTAGTTTTTGAATAATATCTCTTTATTCCATGATCTTCAAAAAACTCAATAAATTTATCTAACATAAATTCTCCTCATTGATATTATCTTAGACACTTAATCTTCAAACTAGTTTCATTCTCAACTAATGCTTTGAATGCTTTGAAATTTCTGAAAGTTTCTATTTTTTTTTTAAAACATTACCCAAGTCATATGTGAAAAATCATCAATAAGCAACATGAAATACTTCTCACTTTGAGTACTTTGAGTTCTCATAGGTCTACATAGATCAGTGTGAACAAGCTCTAACATCTGAGTAGTTGAGTACTCTTTTGTTTTGAACCTCCTTCTAGCCTACTTCCCATGCTGATAAGGTTCACAAAGCGTGTCGAATGGCTTTGTAATCTTTGGAGTATTTATGACTGATTTCTTCTTGCTTATGTTGAAAATATTATCAAAATTTATGTGCCCCTTTCTCCTATCTCATATCCAACTTTCTTCAATCTGACTCAAACAACATCTTTGACTTTTGATGTCTAATAGCATATACAAATTATTGCTTATTCTCTGAGCATCTGCAACCAACATATCTAAATCTTTTCTTCTAATTTCACAAATTTATACATAAAAATTTAGGGTGTGACCTTCATCAAACATTTGACTTACACTCAAAATATTATTCTTAAAACCTTCTACATACAAAACATTTTTAGTTTTAGTTATACCATTATCCAAACTTAGTGTACCTTTTCCAACAATTTTGGTAGTAGAATTGTCTCTAAATTTCATTGTGCCACCATTGATCTTCTTCAAGGTTATGAACTTTCTCTTGTCTCTTGTCATGTGCCTCAAACATCCACCATAGTAACCATAAAAATAAGACCTATTTGTGTATCTCTAACCTGGTTGCCTTTTGTAACTCTATTCCATCTAGCTTTCTTTATTTGAGATGTCCTATGTTTTTATTTCTTCTTTTATAAGAGCTTTATAGCATAGCTCTTTTATTTTTCCTTATCTATGAAAGTAATTACCTCCTCTTTCTCTTTTTCAAATCCAATACATGTCTTATTTGACATTGATCTTTGATTTTTTAATATCTCATTCAACATATTAGTGTTATTCTCAATTTTTGAATCATTAGCTGCTCTATCATTGATTGCTTTATTTGTTTTTTCAAGATATACTTTTAAATAATCAATTTCAATAACATACCTTTCACATTCTTTACTTACTATTTTCAACTATGTCATTAGATCTTATTCATTCTTTTTAGCTTCTTCAAAGTGTGCTTGTAGATCTTCAATTATTTCTTTTGACTCTTTTTCATTTTTCTTGATTTGGAGATTTAATCTTTGATTCTTCTTTTCAAGAGTTTTTAACTCTTCTAAGGCACAAATGAGTTCTCCTTCTAGATTCACTTCAGCTTCATCATGTTCTTCTTCTATATCATCTTTATACTTTGCCATAAATAGAATCTCTTCTTCTGAGTCACTGACTCCACTATCTTTGTCTGAGCTAGGATTTTTAGACTATAAACTCTTCTTCTATAATCCCTTCTTGAATTTGCCTATGAAATTCTTTTTTTATGTATACTTTCCTTCTTCATTGTCATCATTACCCTTATTTGGGAATTTATCTACAAAATGTCTAATCTTTTCATTATTAAAACATCTAAAAGGTAATTGTCCTTGATATTTACTTGTGCTCTTTTTTGGCTTGTGAATGAATAGAGATCTATTGTCATCTTCATCATCACTATAATTATCACTTGATTCTTAAATTTTAGCCTTATCTTTCTTTGATTTCTTGAAGGCCACTTCTCTCTTTGAGGGTTTATCTTATTTAGTCTGCATCTCATATGCCGTAAGAATACCATGAAGCTCATCCATCTTTAGCTTGGCTAAATTCTTCATCTCTTCAATTGCCAAAACTTTTGCGTCATATCTCAATGGTAGAGATCTCAAAATCTTTTGAACCATAGTTGATTCTAAAAGTCTAAATCTTAGCTTGTTGAACCTTTCCATCACCTTTGTAAATATTCTCAAGTTTTACCCAATTTTCATGAGTAGATTTACATTACATAAATTTAACAAATTTAGATTCACATAAACCACATAAAATATCATTTAAATCTTTAGCATTATTTTCACTTGCCTTCTTTTCTATCGAAGTAGTTACAAGTGTCTGTGGTTCTTCATATTCCTCCACCACTGCTTGCCATATGTCAAATCCAAGGGCCATCAAATAAGTCTTAATCCTTATGCTCCAAAAAATATAATTCATCCCATCAAATAAAGGTTCCTTATTTGTATAAAATCCTTCAAGTGATCTAGCCATTGTGCTTTCCCGATCTTCCTTCAAGCTGTAAAATTTTTTCAAAAGAAACCTGCTCTGATACCAATTGTTAATCATGAAATATACTGAGAGGGGGGGTGAATTAGTATATTATATATCTTTTTCTTAATCTAATTTATTTTCTTTATCCACTCAATAATACATTCAAGATATGCAATAAAACTGAAATAATAATTTACACCACACAAGAGAGAGAGAGAGAGACCATATTTTTATGTGGAAACCCAAAGTGGGAAAAAACATGGAGAACAATCTCAAGTATATGAATGAACACCAACTCAAAATACAAAGTTCTCAAGAACCAACTTATAGGAACACCAACCCACAGGAGCACCAACCCCTATTGTGTATAAAACATAACTATCTCTCAATGTTGCTTACTCAACAAATGATAAAACTCTACAATATCTCCTAATTTTGTCTCTTTGAAAAAAAATACAAACCATGCACTCTCTTTCATATTACAAATGTCTTCTCAAGCATTTATTTATATCTTTAAAAAATGACCTTTGGCATTCACCCTTTTTGACCCTTCAATCATCATGGAAAATAGTGCCAAAATTTCATGACCTTTCGTATCCTTGCATTTGAAAAGTCATTGGTGACCCTTCATAAGCAAAATCATCCTTTCCTCTTTTGTCTTTATCTTGGTGACTTTTCATATTCTTTAAAGTGTCCCTTCATAGAAAAATGCACCATACCTCTTTTGTCTTCACATGGTGACTCTTGGAATTCCACAAGATGAATCTTCATGAGAAAAAGCGTCCCATTCCTCTTTCATCTTTTACCCTGTGACTCTTTGACTTCTCCATGGGCCCTCTTTTGACTTATATACAACCAAAAATATATTCATTAATATTAAATAAATATTAACACACATTAGCCAAGATATGAATATTAAAAACACCATTAAATGGAATGGGGCCTTTATCACCAATAATGTTATACCTTTAACATCCATGACAATATTTCCAACTAAAACATCTTTCTTCAGCCCACTGCTCACCACAGTTAACTATGTTAGAATTAGTAAGATCATGTAGGTGAAAATTCCTCTTGGAATAAGTTTCAAATCACCTTGGGATCCTATAAATTATTTGGAAACATCTTACTTCATCTAAATTTGATATATCCATGATTAATACCTTGTTATGGATGATGTGGGAGTTTGACCCTTGGTTGTAGGTGAATGGTTTATAAGTGAGTATTTTTAAATGAAGTGACCCATGTATATGTGGATTAAACTTGAAACACCACATATTGATTCATTCCGATGGTCTCTATTTCCCAACAAGCTCCACATCATGCTCTATGACTACCTTCATTTACTTGACCTTCATTAGCTAGGCTTTGATCAATCCAGTAGGGATGTAGGTATTCATGAGGAACTTAAAGGCTAGTTTATCTTAAAGACCATCATGGTTTTTTCCTTAAGACACTTTTAAACCTTTGAGGAATCCTCCAATCACTTCTTAAACCATAAAACATACCCTAACACCCACACCTTGCAAGGAATAAACACTTTCTTAAACTTGAACCTTAGGTTGGTTGTAGGTGACTATGCCTACACCATTTATATGGAATGTCTTTCCTTGGTGAATGCAAAATACTCTTCCATGCATGTATTGATTCTTATCTTTCCAAAATTGTGTTTCTTAATGAAATAATACATTCTAACTTAGTCTCAAGCATCAAATCCATTCATTAGGCCTAAAAATGTTATTGACTCATCTTGTTGTAGATAAAACTATGGAATTTTAGTTCTCAAAAGGCAACTTGAGACCTATTAAAAATCAATCTCTTCAACTCAAAAACCCTACCTCCTTTGAAAATTAATAGACCTATATGGGATATTTCAAATGAATGTACTTAGAGGTCTTAGGAGTCAATGCAACCTTGTATGAGAAACCTCAAAAAAGGGCTTGGACTTTTGTTTTGATAGTTTTGGGAATTTATCCCAAAGTGCCACAAGTTTTCTTTAAGGCTATTTTAGTGTATCTATTTTCCCCAATATTCTTCAACATTCTTAAAAATTATGAAAAATCATTTTTATACCCTCTAAACATTAGATAATGGTCAGACACACATTTCATGTTCCTCTAAGAAGTGGCAAGTCATATAACTATTGTAGGTGGTCATTTGCTAACTTGCATTACTCTCTTGGATTTTGAATTGGTTCTTGAAGTTGAATTTAGAATTTAATATTATGAATAAAAATATATAATAAATAATAAATCACTTCAATTCATTTTGTAACCATAAAATAGAATAAATCTTTAACAATTGGAAAAAATTACTACAATTCTACTCTTTAACTCCTTGCAAACTGAGTTAGTTGGATCATAAAATCAACTCCAAACTTGAAAAAAAGGATGGAGAACATGTGTTATGGAAGTAAAATACCTATTTAATCCATCCCACTCATTGATTTCCATAGACCATCTTAAGCAAGGGAAAAAATTATAGGATACACAAATTGGCAAGTAAATTAGCTAAGCCAACTTCTTAAGAAAGGTTCATTAAGCATAGGCCACCATTAATCTACAACTAAACATAAAATGGAATCTTACTAAGTTTATAATACACCCCCAAGATCAATTTTTTTGAAACCTCCCCTACTGGTTGTACCATCTAAAGACCTGAGGGCCATTCTTACTTGCCAAGCTTAGTGGAAGGAGAGAGAAGATGTTTTCTTAGTTTCTTGGAGACTTTGATAAAACTAATCATTGGAAAAAAAATTAATATAAATAAACACTTATAAAGTGTCATCAGCTATAGGAGGATGTACAAGTTTGTACACCTCAAGAAAACTCCCCTTTTTCTAAGAAAATTGTTCTTTTTTATAAAGAAACTACCAAATTTTAGTTATAAATGGTTGATTAAGACTTTTTGGGACACACGAGGTGTGACATCACATTTTAAAACCTTCACATTTCCAAACGAGTTTGTATAATCCATTTAATGCTCTATATTGACCTTTAAATGGCTCAAAAGACATAAGGATTAAAATGACTATGACCAAGGCTAATATGACATGAAATGACAAAAAAATATTTATAATACACCATATGACATAATATTAGACCACTAAAAACCTTTAAATATCAATTTTTTACCTATAGGGGTCCCAATTTGACCTACAGGGTCAAATTTGGTCAAGAATTTGGTGATTCATAGGGGTAGCATGCCTGATATGCTAAATATCAATAGCCTTAACCTATTTAGGGGATTAGGGAGTCATCTAAATATTGAAAAAAAGCAAGAAGACCTGACACTTAACATTGAGGCTTTGACTAAGACAAGACAACTAATTACCTCAACCACATAAAATAAAGGACATGCATGAAGCAAAGCAAACACACTAACAAGACATACATGTGTGCTCAAAGCACTTAGGGAAAATAGAAAACAAAAAAATATGCACAACTAGAAATTAATCATACGTCCTTTCTAGGATCAAAATTAAAATTCCTTGAATCTTCTTCTTCATTAGATGAATCATAGTGCCAAGCATGTTTCCCCTTGGTTAGGATGTTTGGTAGATCAAACCTATTCCTTGGCACTTCACTTGATCTGCTCTCAAGTAGATCATCCTTAAATAGGTCTTCAATGTAAATTTATTCATGTTGAATTTGTACACATACCTCATACTTATTCCCACTATTCATCTCATGATCAACTTGTATCTTCTTAGTAGGCATGGCTTTAAGAGGAGTAGTTTCTTGTTCCTTAGAAGATTAAGGCCAATAGAAGCTTATTCTATCCTTAAAAAGATGATGTGTTTCTCCTAATTAGTGGAGATCATTATAACCCATTTTTATTATTTCAAACATATCATCATGGGATGCATATACCTCTTCAAAGGACAAATTTGAAAAGTTACTTCTTTGCATACCCACTTGAGTGTAAAGGCTGTCTTCTCTATTTTTGACTAGATATAGCCTCCTTGAAGAAGAGTATAACCTACTTCAATGATTGAAAAAAATTCATCCCAGACTTGTTCTTTCCCATATATGATACCTTAGATATGATGGAAGAACCAATGATGATTTCCTCTTGTTTGACATAAGGAAGACATTATTCAATATCAACACAATCAGAAGATTCAACACAAGAAATCACCTCTTATTCAGAATTTACAACCTCTTAAGGGATATAAAATTGTATCTTAACTATTATAACTTGAATTTTCTTCAAAAGGACTGTAAGATCCTCAATTTCTTTCTCTTTCTTCGTGATGCCAATGCTAGGAATTTTGTAATCAGGTGACCTAGCCCAATGAGGATTCCAAGGAGCTATGTTTTCTTCAAGCAAGATTTATTAATTCTTATCAACCAAATTCTCCTATTTAGGTTCTCACACATAGGTCCATCAAGTAAAAGGGTGATAGGGTGAGTACAAGGTGAACGAGTTGGTGGAGGTGGAGCATAGGACTTGACATCAGATTGAGAATGAATTGTAGGGGATCCTTTTAGGAGTTATTGAGAAAGGGTAAGAAAACCTTAGGCTAAAATAGCTTGGTTTTCTTCTTTCTATTTGTCAATCACTTCCTTTAAATCTGATTTATCTTGATCACTCTCTTGAGGAAGGTTATATGGGGTGTGTTTAGGCATAGGATCTTCTTTTGGCTTTAAACCTTCCATCACACCTTGACTCAATAATTACATTCTCAACTCTAACTCTTCATTTTTCTTAGTTAGGTTCTCTTGGATAAGTCTCTCTTGAATTTTATATACATATTCATGAGGATAAGGATTATAAGGGACTGATATGGAAAATAAGAGGTCTCTTGAAGAAGGATAGGAGGGGAAGCATAAGATCAAACTCTTTCTCAAATTCACACTCTTTATCTAGGATTTTATCCCCTTTCTTTTCCCATTATTCCACTACCTTATTCTAGATTAGGATGTTAGGATTAGGAGTCTCTTTTTAAGTTAGTGATGTAATTTTAGGAGTGGATGAAGTGTTTAAGAAACATTGGATCTCCTTAGGCTTGGATTCTCCACGTTGTCTCTAACTTGGGATTTTATATCTAGAAGTCTTTTCTTAAGGTGGGGATGTAATGAGAGAGGGAAATAAGGGCTTATATTCCACTTACTTTTCTAATATTCATCTATTTTTTGGATAACTCAATTTTCCTATCAAGGTTTGTTTTAAAAATAAAGTTTGTCTTTCTAACTCTCTCTCTTCCAACTGATTGGGAAAAGATGACTTTGATAAGCTTGATTGGGTTCAAGAGTAGGGGTCAAGTAAAACTAATAGAAATCATCAAGAAGTGGGTATGAGGGCTGATAAATTTGATGAGATTGTTCCTCATGAATTCTTAGCTTATTTTCTAAGGATGAAAATAGGCCACTCATATCTAACATCTCATTGGTGAGCCTTTGCCAATTTTATTTCTCAATAGGTGCCTACTCTCTTTTAACCAAATATAATGCATCTTTCACATTATGAATGAGATGACTAGGAACATCTTGACCATGTCCCCTTTGTGTGTCAATATCTATTATGTACCTCTGTGACTAGGTTCAAGAATTAGTACTCTTTAAACTCTTAAGGTGGATATTAAACATAAGGATAGAGGAATTATGTATAATGAATAAGACATAATTTGATACCACTAGGACATGATCATTACTTCTTAACCATATCTTTCTCCTCATTTTGATGTCAATAGAGTTGTAACCTTCAATAGATGAGCTTATTTTCTAAGGATGAAAATAGGCCACTCATATCTAACATCTCATTGGTGAGCCTTTGCCAATTTTATTTCTCAATAGGTGCCTACTCTCTTTTAACCAGATATAATGCATCTTTCACATTATGAATGAGATGAATAGGAACATCTTGACCATGTCCCCTTTGTGTGTCAATATCTATTATGTACATAAGTGACTAGGTTGACTAGGAGTAAGATATTGACAAGGTTGGTTATAGGACTAATATAATTCATGAAAATACATAGGCTAATGTTAGAAAAAAAGGTTACCATGACATACAATTATGCTTCTCTTTCTTTTGACAATATGAACTTGTGATTGAACACTTAATTCACGATAAACACAATTTAAGCTCAACTATTCTAAATTGTGTCTATGACATCCTAAGCCACTATTCATTTGAGCTAGTGATAAGGTAATGGTAATGTCCTTTAAATAAAGTCTCATGTTGGTATAATTAAATCACTATAAGTCTAATATTTTCACTATTTGATAGTTGGTGATATGTTTAATTTTATGTATTATGAAAATATTAGCCACTATATAAACATGTTTTAGTTGATGTTGAAATCTTGGTAATCATTATGATATTGGCACACTGTATAATATCTATTCTTGTGGAGGATAAGTTTTTTTGATGTCTCAAAAATTAGTACAAATTTATTCTACACATCCTTAGAATTAATATTTATAGGTGGTCTCAATAACTCCTAAATTTGATATCCTCAATCTACAGTTAACATATTGTCTAGATGTTATATTATAAACTCATGGGCTGTATTGTAAGACTATCTTTAAATTGAACCATGAAGAGTAATTAATATGTAGTTTCTTATATACATAATGGTTTGTGTTCTTATAACATATTTAACTTTATATGAACATTAGGTTTTAATTATGCCTAAAGTAATGACCATAATCAGTCTTATAAATATGGATTTTATCAAGAGTGGATAATATATAGTATAATATAATATTATAGTAATCATATATTAAGATAATATAATATATAATTGTAACCTATTATATATGAAAATAGTGGAAAGATTTTCAAGAATAGGCACTAATTAATATTTATATCTTTCAAGAATTAGTACTCTTTAAACTCTTAAGGTGGATATTAAACATAAGGATAGAGGAATTATGTATAATGAATAAGACATAATTTGATACCACTAGGACACTATTTAATATACTAACTCACTTAACCTTGACACTTCATAGAACACTTCACATGACCTACAAGAAGAATCTTTCAAGCTAAAAATAGGTGAGACAATGAGACAACAATGCTAATGAAACAAAAGTAATCACTAATAAAGATCAATAATTCAAGTGAAATCACTATTAATAGTCATATAAGAGGTAAAATCAGTAGTATTTATTGATCCATGGTATGAAAATGAATAAGCTTCACCATACTCAGGTGGAGCATCCTTACAATAACTAAAATGGCTAGTTATTATAGAACTTGAGAGAGAAATGAGAAGAAAGAAGTCCAAAGGTCACAAGGACAAGTGCCAAGAAAATAAAAGGAGTTACATGTAAATGAGAAGATAATTTGAAACTAATATCTCAAATTCAAAAGAGATAAGTGACACCCCAAGTCATGAAACTCTTAAAATGTGGTGTAGGAGTTCTCATTGTGCACAAGAAAATTGCCTTCATCATTCACCCCTCTTGAAACATCCCAAAATTTAATAGGGATAGGTATCATGATTTTATTAATATGGATTGGTTTTATAAATGATATTTCATTCATTGGCTACATTCCTAATCATTTGGATTTCTCTGAAAGTGAGCCATCATTGCATGTAGTCAAAGAAACTCCCCTTTTCACACACCTTGCACACTTGGCTTCCAAAATGGATTTAATTTCTCATGAAAATATATACAATGGGGTGAATTATATGTTTCAAGGCCATTAATGGCCTTATAAACATTAGGTGCACCTTAAAAGTAGCTTACTTGAATTTTTTCACCCTTTTCACTATCATGTTCACTATGTCAACTTTCACAGGTTGAGATAAAGCTATTGGTAGGCACACTTATTATTTTTATGAATAATTAAATGACCATAGTGAGTTATAATAAGTCTCTATATTCCTCCCAAATTTTATTTAATCCCTTGAAAGTCACTGGAACCTACATAATGCATAAAACATCAAAGGAAGAAGTTTTGTAGGTTGTTTATAAAAATAGGGAACAAATAAATTGGATGAAAATTGTCTATAGAGAGTCTCCTACATTATAAAATATTTTCTAAAACCATTCTGGTCCATTTGGATACATCTCCTTCTATGTTTTCCCAATCAAATCCTCATCTAGGGTTTGCAAGGGTTTTAGATAGTTTTGGCCTTTAGTAATGTTTCATAAAGGTCTAATGTTGCAAAAATAAACTAATGACACAAAATTTATTTTAAATACCTTCTAAAACTCATCCTAATCCCTTGAGTCTCCATTTAAATCATTCAAGTAGATATAACCTTCCAACTTTTCCCACTCGAGCTCTTTTCTCCATTCATTTCAAGCTTGAATTGGTATTAAGCCAAAAGTGGATTCCCTTGTGACTTATTTGCACACCAAGAGTCTAGAAACATTTTTTATTCCCCCATATATATTTACAAATGGATTATAAATCTCTCCTATTGTTTTAAGTGAAAGTGACTTCTCATTTAGGCTTTAGGCCAAAACCCTGCCTAATAGGCCTCAATGCAAATCTTGTAGGTTTAGACCACTTGTGTAGATTCAAGAATTTATACATGTTTTATAATGTTTTCATATGAATTATATCTTATCTAACATCCATTCAAGGTTTATTCAGCTCCTAGTTCACTTTATCACCTTCTTTCTTCAAAACCTACCAAATTGTGGTCTAAGGGAATACCCTTTATCTAAGACAAAATAGAGGGTACTTCACCTATTTTCATAGAAGAAATAAATTTTGTATGGGATTATTCAAGTAATAAATATTATCTTTACTGATTTTCATCCCTTGGTCATATCATTTTACCCTCCAAAAACATTAAAAATCAAGACAGACTGTTAGGAAAAGACTATATGTAGGTTCCTCCCATGTGGACTATGTACTACTTTATATGATTCCATTATATGCATGATTTTCATATGATAGGAGCATATTTAAACTTATATAATAATTATTTATTTATTCCTAATCCATTCATCACTCTAACCTTCTAGGTACCCCTCCATACACCTTAAACTCTCAAGACAGTGTGCATTTCTTCACTGTGTTTCATATTTTTTCCCTCAAGGGTGACCCATGTAGGCTACTTTACATGATAAAGATTAGTAAAAAATATTAAGTACATCATAAAATTTTCATATGGTCATTATATATTGGTTTTGATCTATTTATCTCATTTTCATTCTATAAAAACACCAAAACATCTTTCTTCAGCCCATTGCTCACCACAGTTAAACACAGTCAACTATGTTGGAATGAGTAAGATACTATAGGTGAAAATTCCTCTTTTAATAGGTTTAACATCACCTTTTTATCCTATGAATCATTTTTAAACATATTCCTTCATCTAAATTTTATATCTCTATGCTTAATCCCTTGTTATAGATGGTGTGGGAGCTTGACCCTTGGCAATAGGTGAATGGTCTATAGGTGAGTATTTTCAAATGAAGGGACCCCTATAGGTGTGGATTTAAATTGAAACACCACATATTAATTCATCTCTATGGTTTATAATTCACAAAAAGTTCCACATCATGTTCTATGACTACCTTCATTTGCTTGACCTTCACTAGCTAGGCTTTGAGAAAGCTAGTAGGGTTATAGGTCTTCATTAGGAACTTGAAGGATAGTTTACCTTGAATACCATCATGTTTATTTCTTAAGACACTTTTAAACCTTTTAGGAAGCCTCTAATAACTTATAAAACCATAAAACATGCCCTAACACCCACAAATTTCAAGGAAGAAACATCTTTTCAAACTTGAACCTTAGGTTGGTTGTAGGTGACTATGCATAGGCCATTTGTACATATTGTCTCATCTTTGGCGAATACAAAATAATCTTCCATGTATACCTTGATGATTATCTTTCTAAAATTTCATTTCTTGGTTCAATAAGATATTCTAACTTAGTCTTAAGCATCAAACCCACTCATTAGGCCTGAAAATGTTATTGACTCATCTTGTTGTAGATAACATTATGGAATTTTAGTGTTTAAAAGATAATTTGAGACCTATTAAAAATCAATCTCTTCATATAAAAACCCTCCCTCATTTTCAAATCAAGATATATATGTGTGCTATTAAAAATTAATGTACTTGGTGGTTTTAGGACTCAATGAAACCTTGCGTGAGAAACCTCAAAAAGGGCTTGGACCTCTATTTTGATAGTTTTAGGAATTTGTCCCAAAGTGCCACAAGTTTTCTTCAAGACTATTTTAGGGTATCTAGTTGCCCCAACCTTATTAAAATTTATTTAAAATGATTAAAAATCAGTTTTAGACTCTCCAAACATTAGATAATTCTCAAACACACATTTCATATTCCTCTAAGAAGTGGCAAGTCATACAGCTATTGTAGGTGGTAATTTACTAACTTGCATTACTCTATTGGATTTTGAAGTGGTTATTTAATTTTAATTTGTAATTTAATATGATTAATAGACATATATGAGCAATCATACATCACTTCACTTTATTTTTAAACCATAACATAGAATAAATCTTCAACAATTGGAAAAAATGACTGCAGCTCTACTCTTTCACTCCTTAAAAACTGAGTTATTTTTCTCATCAAATAAAATCCAAAATTTATACAAATTATGGGTAAATTTTGATATGGGATTAAAATACCTATGGAATCCATCCCACTCACTGAGTTACATAGATCATCTCAAATAAGAGAAAAACTTGTAGGGTGCACATATTGGAAAGCAAATTAGATAGGCCAAATTCTTAAGAATGTTTCATAAAGCAAAATCTACAAATATTTTACAAATAAAACATCAAATTTAATCTTAGTGTATAATACATCCCTAGGATAAATTTGTCTGAAACCTCCCCTGCTGGTTGTACCATTTAAAAACTTGAGGGCCTTTCTTGCTTGCCAAGACTATAGGAAGGAAAGAGAAGAAATTTACTTAGTTTATTAGATATTATGATCAAACTAATAATTATAAAAAAATATTTTGAATATCAAATGACACTCTTGAAGTGTCATCAGCTTTAGGATGTCATACAAGTTTGTACATGTCAAGAAAACTCTCCTTTTTCCAAGAAAACTACTCTTTCTTCTTAAGAAACTACAAATTTTAATTTTTAAATCGTTAATTAATAATTATTAGGACACATGGGGAATTAAATAACCTTTTTAAACCTTTGAATTTTCCAAGGAGGTCATACAACTCATTTAATGCTCTATATTGACCTTTAAATGGCTCAAAAGATATAAAGATTAAAAATGACTAAGACCAAAGCTAATATGACATGAAATGACATAAAAATACTTATAATACACCTTATTACATAATATTATACCCATAAAAACACCTAAATATCAATTTTTCACCTATAGGGGTCCCAATTTGACCTATAGGGTCAATTTGGGTCAACTGGAGCATAGACTTTCTATAACCCATTTTTTAGACCTATTTGTCCTTAAGTCATAACTAAGAAAACTAATAGCACTAAAAAATATTCAAATTTCCTTCAACATACCTTTAAACCAAAAAATCACTTGGATCACATCACAAATAAGTGCACATACCTTTCTAAGCACCAAAATTTACTTCACATTGCATCAAACTCATTATGCCATCTAAAAACACCCGTTCTAACCTTGTACAAAAACTTCTTCACAAACCTATGTAGAAAGCTCATGAACTTGTTTCTTCCCCTTAAAAAATTACCTTCTTATATCAACACCAACCTCTATTATAAATTTCATTATGGTCTTGAGCACACAAACTTGATTTTCTACTGAAAGGAGTCTCTTAAGAAGTATAGATCGAGACCTCCTCTACACCAAAATGCTCTACCATGGTGTAAAAATAGGAGTTACCCACAAATCCTCATAATCCTCCTCCTTGGTCATTTTATACTTGTAGTTATTTTTTTTAGGTTTAAGAAAAGCAACATGCTCATCCACTACAACATTCTCCTTCTCTTTTATGATTGGATTATCAATACATGAAGACAACATAGATTCATGCCATACCTTTTCATCTAAAGAATCTTCCTTGTAGCTTGTATCCTCATCACTAAGCACTTATACAACAATAGTAGGATGTTCACTTGGATCCATACACATCTCAAGACTAGCCTCAACTAGAACCTTGGTCTTCTCCTTGAGCTTGGTCTCTTTATTCTCAACATGAGTAGTTAATGAGAGCTCTTGGGACTCTTCAAATTCTATATCATTCTCCACCATATAAAATAGATTACTTAGACCTACATACTCATCATAATTCCTACTTACCACCTTTAGTCTCCATGAGTTCACTTTCCTTTTATCTTGTACTCTAGGAGACTAATCAAATTTATTCTGACTTAATGGCCTTTGCTTGCAAAATCTAGTAATATCATTGTAGATTAATTTCCTACTCTACGTCATATTTAATTATTTTTGATTCGAGCACTGCAATTTTGGTTCTTCGGGTGAAGTGGCAGAATTTTAAAGCAGAGGGCTAGTTCATTTTGCTCAAGTGTTGAGATGTAGTGGAAGTTGCCAAGTGTCACCCTCCAAGTAGGTCTTTTTCCCCTTCTTGTTTCCTTTGTCTCATTTTTGCCCGAGTATTAGTTCAAGCGGATGCTACCAAGCGTCACTTTTTGGGAGACAAAGCTGACAGTTGGCATCCCCCAAGTCACCTTTTTGGTAACCTTTGAGAATGGCAGATCATGCCACATACCCAGTAGCAGTTAAGCGGAATGCACCACGTGTCAGCATCTGCGTCTCATATCGGCATCCACACTTCAATCAGAGACTTTCACCATAAGGTAGTAGAGAAGACAGAAAGTGCCAAGTGGTAGTTGCGGAGGCCCTAAAAGACCTTTTTAGAGAAAAATCGCAAGCCACCATGTGTCAGCATTTGGGAAGTCATGAGTCCAATGCTTTCCATTCAATGCAAAGGCATCATTTTATTTTGCTTAAGTGCCACAAAGCAGTGGATGCTGCCAAGTGTCACTCTCTAGATCCCCCTCTACTCCATCCATAGAAGAAGTGAAAGATGCCACTTATCTTCCTTGAAGCCACAGAAGTCTCCACATGTCAACGCCTGAGAGAATCATCACCAAGCTCTATTAACAAATATGAAATGGTGGTGGGTCCTGGGTGTTACTTCAAAAGTCTACGGAAGCTACCAAATGTCGCCATCCATAGGAGTCTGATATATGCCCCTAATGATACTACAACATAGCCAAAGGGGAGTAGAAAGAGCCACGTGTCTTTGATGAATTAGGTAGAAGGCACCAAGTGTCATTTTTTGGTGTATTCTAGGTGATCAAGGGGATTCTCAAAAAATTGAATAAGTGTCCTCTCCTATTTCAAACATAGCAGAGTGTTTTGTGTATCGGTTGCCAAAAGTGAAATGGAGGGAAAATTGGCTAGAGTTAATTCGAGTAGATGAAACAGTTCATCGGGTATATTTTTGGAGCCACCCACAGTATTGAAGGCACCGTCTGTTTGTCTCTTATGAGCGAAGGATGGAGAAGATTGTGTGGGAAAGAAAGTATAAGGAGACATCCAGGGATATAAGAAGAAGAATTGTAAAATATGAGGGGGAATTCTCATAGTTTTAGACTTTCAAAGTTTTTGACCAATAATATCATTTGCTTTTGTTACATTTTCCTAAGTTGAAAGGTTTATATGAATGTGTGTGTTTCTACATCTTTTGTATGACTAGAAGATTCAATAAGAAAATTGAACACTATGCCCTTGTTGATGTCATTTGTGTCATTTGCAAAGTAGTCTATGATGTAGATTTTCTAGTGTTGTGATTGGAAATGTTATTTGCTTCTGTCCCATTTTCTAGAATCTGAAGTTTTACATAACTGTGTGTGACTTCTGTGCCTCTAATGTGATTGGAAGATTCTATTAAGAAGATTGAACACTATGCCTTTATTAACAATTCTTGTATCTCAGCAAAAGACTCCCCTGTTGTGAGCCTTTGTTTCTGTTATTCCAATCTTTTACATTGATCATGCACTTGTCTGCTCTTAAATGTAATAGAATCACATAATAGTTTCACTGTGCTCAGGTTAGGATTAGGATTACTCTCAGGCGCATCACCATAGTTAGGTTTCAATTCCTGCATTTTGCATTTCTATTTAGTCTCCTACCCCTTTTCCCCAACACCCAATACAAAAGAAGAGACCAGCTTCTTTAAAATCTGGACGTTGTTTTCAAGCCACATTGTCCCACAGCTTGAAACTTCCCATTATTGTTGATTAAGATCTAGCATCATTTTGAGACATCAACAGTTTTTGGCATGCCTGATGGGACCAATATTTCAAGGAGTTGAAGAATTTTGGTGTATTCTTTAGCCAATCTACCTTTGGAGGTACTTATCGACACCAACAATGACTCTGCATCACCAGCCAATCAAGCAGTTCATTAAGAAACCCTTTTGGTATGTATAACTCTGTAACTCATAGCTATGAGTCTTATTCTCCTTCAAATATGTTTTATCAAGAACAAGATTCTCCTAGAATCATGTTGAGTAATGAGGATGCATATTTTTATGAACCACATCAGTCTTATGCCCAGTCCCCCCAATATGTCTCATCCCATGTTGAACCTAACCTTATTTTCACTTTCAAAAAAGCATTGCTGGGATTTAAAAAATATGTGTTAGAGCTTGATAATAGAATGGGATGTGGTCAAGAAATTCCTTGTCAGGTCATCTATCAAGTGAGGGAGGCCATAAACCTGATCAAAAGTGAGTGGGATCCCATTGAAAGGGCATATTAGTAAGAGCTTACATACGAAATGTTAGATGTGTGTGGATTGATTGCATTTATAGAAGAGAGGCTAGGCATTCATGAGAACCAGCCTTATCAAATCTACCAAACTTCATATCCACCACCACAAATTCTAGATCAGGCATATGCCACCCCTATTCATGGGCAAGATCAAAATTGTCAAGGTCAATTCCCCAATAATGTAGAGCCCATGTTAGCAACAAGTCAGGATGACCCCGGACCCTCACTTCTTCCTCAACTCTCCCCCACCATTCCTACAAAGGCTCCTCACTTCCATGAAAATTCCTATGAGCTTGCTTCAAAAGAAACTTCTTATACCACTCCCCAGATCATTCAGCATGATGACGAGTCTCTAAGTTGGACTGAAGAGGATGATGAAGCAGCTAAAAACTTTGCAGAGGAGTGCATTCAATTCATGGCTAGTCAAGAGGATTTCATTAGTACGGAGGAGGAGGAGATCACCATAGACTCTCCTTTTGATGAGCAAGAGGATAAGCCACAAGCTTTTTCTTTAACTTATGATGAAGAGGAGATCATTTTTTATTTTTTCCTCACTCTGCAAGAGGATATGGAGGAACATGGACACTCCCTCAACCAAGTCATTGAGATAGGACGCACTGAGCTAGTTTTAGATGAAGAAGAAAGCCCTGAGATTCAAATGAGTATGTAGAAGAGATGCCAGCCTTTTAATTCATCCTTGCAAGAGGATGAAGTCATCAAAGAACATGATGATGAAATAAAGTTGGAATATGAAGAAGATGTGCCAAAAGATAATGGATATCAAAAGGCACAGCATGAAGAACCAATAGCCCATGATTTCTTGATGACACCCGACAACATAAAGAACCAGTATTCAATGGGAATTCAAGGACAAGAAGAGTTCATAGGTGTTGAATACATGTTTTGCTCAGACTCGTTCGAGTACAGGCAAACCTGTGTGGCTGGTGCAGAGAACATTCCATCAATGACATATCCATTGCAATCACTAGTATGGCAACGCAAGTTGGCTTGTCATAAAGAGGATGTGGGAAAGTTTGTAGTTAGGTAGTTTCCATTCCTGCATTGCTTTGTTTTGTTTTTGCTTTCCCACTTTTCCTTTAAAATAAGTGTTTTAAACATAGAGTCAACATCTTAGAAATTCTTTAATTCTTAATTTTTTCCCACAATAAATGCTTCCCCAAATCTTTCAAAATCTCCAAGGTACCTTGCACTGCATAATGTGTCCACCTTGTTGTTTCCCAAAGATTGAGTAGGATTTTCTAACAATTGCCTTAATTTAATGCTATTTGGGACTTGATAGGCCCATAAAAATCCCTTAGCAAATTTTAAAGTTTACAAACTCTAAAGCATTCCTGTGAAATTATCTTGCTCATTGTGATTGTGGCACCTAGTGAAATTTGTTACAGCAAGTATGTTTTTATCTTGCAAAAGGTTCATACGAGGTTATTATACAAGAGATTTAGACATGGCAGGAACATCAAAAACACCTAGGAAGAGAGGAAGGGTGCAGTCCCAATTAGACCCAGAAGAGGAAGAATAGCCTTCACAGTGCCCAGTGTAGAGCACTACAACTTCTCCTTAGGTAGGAATTACTCCCCCTCCTCCCTCTCAATCCATGCCTCCATCCAACCATGCCTTAACATTACCCTATTTCTCCCCTTCTGTTCCTAAAAAAACACCCCTTCAACTCACCCCCAGCCAACCAATGGTTCTCCAATACGGCCTGCCACAAGGATTTCCCTTTGCAGGGGGATATATTGCGTCTCCTTCCACTTTCCAGACGCAGGCTGATGCTGCAAGGAAGGCAAGAGAAGCCCGATTAGAGAAGAAGAGTAAAGTGAATAAAGCACTAGTGATGCCACATTTGAGGTCACAATTTGACCCCATTCAATAACAGCTAATGGTGACCCATTTGTTTCCCAACATTGCCAAGCCGAGCGAACAAATGTAGCCAGAAGACTACAACATGAACGCAGTGGCCATCGACATGTCCCTGTTCAGGCCTCAAGACAGAGTCGAGCTCATGACTGAATCCACTTCTGTGGTCACAAAAGATTATTTGAGGATATCAAGGAGACTATAAAAGATGGAGGCTAACCTAGCCACAGAAAAGGCAAACTGCAATAGTTTGGCCAAACAAATAAACTAGAAGGACAATGAGATAGCTAGTCTACAGAAATAGTTGCAACATACTATTTCCCTCTAGACTCAATGGGCAATTCAGGCCCAAAATGATTCTTTAAAAGTAGAGCTTGTACTTGCCAAGGGTGCAACAACAGCTCTAAGAAAAGAAAATGCAACATTGCAGGGAAGAATCAAAGGACTCCAACTATAGGTTACCCAATCACAGCAAGGGTTGCTAGAAGAACAGAACAAGGGTGCAGCTTTTCAAGCCCAGCTCTAGGTAGAGCAGCAGTGGACCGTGCAACTAGCAATTGAGCTAGCCAATAGGCCAAGAGGTATCAGAATGGTGCAGCTGGTGAAGGAACGCTACAAGTCAGCATGGGAGAGAATCTCTTTGGAGATTCTCTAGCTTAGGCCACTTTTCACCTTTTTACACCACGTGCAGTAGCTGTGTAAGGTGGTCAAGAATCTGGTATAGAGTGTTTTAGCCATGATCTCCTAGAGAGTTGCAAACTCTCATTCTTTACTAGAGAAGCTCTACAACTCAAGGGATGCAACATTGGCAGCCATAGGGATTCTCAATAGAATGGCTACCATGAAATGGGTCAATGAGGAGCTCAGTCGTAACACCACAGCCAATAACTGCAAAAGCTATCTCAATGTCATCAAAGAAGGCATCAACAAAATGAGGCAACACATTGAACATCTGGTGTAACTAGGCCTTCCTTCCCCATTTTTAGATGCAAGGATGGTGCTACTGGTGGATCAAATCCAACCATTGATGCTAGCCAAGCAAAGGGATCAAACAATTTTTCAGAGCTTGCGGGATGATTCTCCAACCTCTGAGGTCAAAAATGTTCTAATCCCTATTTTCCAGCTAGAATCCAAGTTGAAAGCCACTGCCTAGATCTTGCAAACCTTTTTGCACAAGGATCTCATTAGCTTGGATTTGGCTTTTGATGAGTTGCAGAGAAAGGAAGGATTATCTGACCATGAGTGGTCTATCTTCTAGACAGCTCTTTTGAAGCTATAAATTTTGAAATTTTGATCAAGTGGGAGTTGGGTTCTTTTTTAACAGGCTCAAAAGCCCTGATGGTTGCCAATAACTGTAGAGTAATTTCCTACTCTATGTTGTATTTAATTATTTTTGATTTGATCACTGCAATTTTGGTTCTTTAGGCAAAGCAGTAGAATTTTGAAGCAGAGGGCCGGTTCATTTTGTCCAAGTGTTGAGATGCAGTGGAAGCTACCAAGTGTCACCCTCTGAGTAGGTCTTTTTCCCCTTCTTATTTCCTTCATCTCATTTTTTCTTGAGTATTAGTTCAAGTGGATGCTGCCAAGCATCGCTTTCTGGGAGACAAAGCTGACAGTTGGTGTCCCCTGAGTTGCCTTTTTTGTAACCTTCAAGAACGATAGATCATGCCACATACCTAGTAGTAGTTAAGCATAATGCACCATGTGTCAGCATTTGCATCTCATATCGGCATCTGCACTTTAATCAGAGACTTTCACCATAAGGCAGTAGAGAAGACAGAAAGCACCAATTGGCAGTTGCGGAGGCCCTGAAAGACCTTTTTGGAGAAAAATGCAAGCCACCACGTGTCAGCATTCAAGAAGCCATGAGTCCAATGCTTTCCATTCAACGCAAAGGCATCATTTTATTTTTCTTAAGTGCCACAAAGTAGCGGACGCTACCAAGTGTCACTCTTGGGTCCCCCTCTACTCCATCCATAGAAAAAGTGGAAGATGCCACTTATCTTCCTCAAAGCCATGGAAGTCTCCACATGTCAATGCCTGAGAGAATCATCGCCAAGCTCTATTAACAAATATGAAACGGCGGTGGGTCCCAGGTGTTACTTAAAAAGTCTACGAAAGCTGCCAAATGTCGCCATCCATAGGAGTCTGATATATGCCCCAAATGATACTACAGCACAGCCAAAGGGGAGTACAAAGAGCCACATGTCTTCAATGAATCAGGTGGAAGGCACCAAGTGTCATTTTTTGGTGTATTCTAGGTGATCAAGGGGATTTTCAAAAAATTGACTAAGTGTTCTCTCTTATTTCAAACATAGCAGAGTGTTTCGTGTATTAGTTGCCAAAAGCAAAATGGAGGGAAAATCAGCTGGAGTTAATTTGAGTAGATGAAACAATTCATCAGGTGGATTTTTGGAGCCACCCACAGCATTGAAGGCACCGTCTGTTTGTCTCTTATGAGCGAAGGATGGAGAATATTGTGTGGGAAATAAAGTATAGGGAGACATCTGGGGATATAAGAAGAAGAATTGTAAAATATAAGGAGGGGGGAATTCTCATAGTTTTAGACTTTTAGAGTTTTTGACCAATAATATCATTTGCTTTTGTTACATTTTCCTAAGTTGAAAGGTTTATATGAATGTGTGTGTTTCTGCATCTTTTGTATGACTAGAAGATTCAATAAGAAAATTGAACACTATGCCCTTGTTGATGTCATCTGTGTCATTTGCAAAGTAGTCTATGCTGTAGATTTTCTAGTGTTGTGATTGGAAATGTTATTTGCTTCTGTCCCATTTTCTAGAATCTGAAGTTATACATAACTGTGTGTGACTTCTACACCTCTAATGTGATTGGAAGATTCTATTAAGAAGATTGAACACTATACCTTTGTTGACAATTCTTGTATCTCAGCAAAAGACTCCCCTATTGTGAGCCTCTATTTTTGTTATTCCAATCTTTTACATTGATCATGCACTTTTTTGCTCTTAAATGTAATAGAATCACATAATAGTTTCACTATGCTCAGGTTAGGATTAGGATTACTCTCAGGCACATCACCATAGTTAGGTTTCAATTCTTGCATTTTGCATTTCTATTTAGTCTCCTATCCCTTTTCCCCAACACCCAATACAACAAAAAAAACCAGCTTCTTTAAAATCTGGAGGTTATTTTCAAGCCGCATTGTCCCGCAGCTTGAAACTTCCCATTGTTGTTGATTAAGATCTAGCACCATTTTAAGACATCAACAATCACCTCTCTATTCATAGTTGTAGTAAATCATACTTCTTGATGGAAACTCATCTTTTCTTACCTTGTTTGGATAAAAACTATCAATGTGTCCAATGTCATGACAAATGAAACAAACTACTCTTTTTGAAGAAGATTTACCTTACCTTTCCTTATTTGGAAAATGCTTAGAAAAGTGTTCTTCATTAAGATAATTGAAGCACTTAACATTGCTCACTCTTTTTGACTAATGACCCCAATCATAATCCCATGCAAACTCATTTATAATAGGTATTATACATTCTATAATTGTATGCCCAAATTGATTACAAGTAAAGTAGTAACCATTGAAATTTACATACCTCATAGAATTTGGTTGTCTGATCTAATTTGTCTTCAAATGATGATCTACCATTCTCTTATTGACATTCATGTCAAATTGAGAAGCAACTGTGTGCTCTTCATTAAAACCCAATCTAGATCTGTCACTAGTTGAATTTTGAATCTTGTGGAGATCATCAAGATCATTAGAAATTTTATCAAGCTTGACAAATGATTTCACCTTGTTTGCAGACTTCTCTAACTCATCTTTCAAAGACATAATCTTAGATGCATACCTTTAACATTCATCTTCTATATTTTCTAGGCTTTTAAATAGGATTTCTAATTGACAACTGAGATTCTTGACCATATCTTCATGCTCCTTGGCATCTTCATTCATTCTTGCCTCAAAATTGTTGAATTGTTCCTCGTAGTATTTGAGTTGAGACTTCATCTTCTTGTTAATATTATTTTCAATCTTTAATTCTTCAAGATCAGTTATCAAAGCAATATCATATTCCACCTCATTTTTATCATCTTAATCATTATAATTAGACTCTTTTTGATGTGAGCAACTTCATTCCTCAGCCATAAACAAAGCTTCATCTTCAACAAGATGATCATCTTCATGATCATACTCGAAGTCACTGACTTCATTCTCATCTGATGAGCTACCATCTTTTTTGGTGTAAAGAATCTTCTTGTCCTTAAATTACTTCTCATTGTCAAACCTTTTGAATCCCTTTTTGCTTTTATAAGACTTGAATGATCTCTTTCCATCATCATGACCTTGATCATGCTCTTCATCAATATCCTTCTTGTACTTAGGAGGGCACTTATTAGCAAAATGTCCTACCTCTCCAAAATTAAATCATTTGAAAGATAACTTACCCTTATACTTGCCTAAACATGTTTTCAATTTCCTTATAAACAAAGCAATTAGTTCATCCTCATCAATATTAGAAATGTCTTCTTCTTTGGATTTCTTACCTTGGAACTTCCTTTTTGGTTTCATATCTATTTTGAATGCTACTTCTTTCTTTGGTGGTATATCATTATTTACTCTCATCTCATATGCAATAAGGGTGCCATGAAATTGATCCATCTTAAACTAAGTAAGATGATGACTTTATTTTAGAGCAGATACTTTTGGATCAAACTTGAGGGATAAAGACCTTAATAACTTTTGAACTATAGTATCCTCTTCAAGGTTCTCTCCAAAGCCTCTGACGGTGTTAATAATCTCATTAACTCTCTAAAAAAAGATGCCACAAAATATTCTTCTTTCATTTTGAGGCTCTCAAATTATCTTCGATGAGTCTACAACTTTTCCAACTTAACCCTTGAATCTTATTCAAAAATAGTATTCAATTTATCCCATATTGCCTTGGTAGATATGTAATGAATTACTTTGGTGCAATCAGTTTCTATAAGACCATAAGTGATGGCATTCATTGCCTTAGAGTTTTTCTCACATAGCTTCTTGTTTACAACACTAGATGGAGGAATATCAGGAGCAACATAACCATCCAAAATAGATTTCCACACATCAAAACCTAGGGTAATAATGTATGTCTTCATCCTATCACTCCAAAAATCATAAGTGGATTCATTGAACATTAGTGCTTGCTTTGTAGAGAAACTACCTTGCACATTCTGACTAGCCATTATACCTTAGATCACCTTCAAGCTATCATGCCTTTACCAAAGGACCTTGATCTAATACCAATTGTTAGAGGTACAATCCATTGAGAGGGGGGGTGAATAAATGGTGGAAAAAAATCCAATTCAATTTATAAACCCTTGAAAATACGTAAGCATTCAATACAATCATACATGAATCATATAGATCATTCATAGTAGTCCTCATATGCACACTCAAATCTCTTCACATAACTTTAAATTTCAAGAACACTATATTGTCATAAAAAAAATGTCCTACATATTATATACATAGTATTTAATCTTATTTTCTCATTAACACAATAGTTGATCACTCTTACTCTCCTCGCCTTTCCTTTTCTCTCTAACTCTCTCAGATATAAGTCTCAAAAATATAGAAACCATCTCATTTGGTTTCACTATATATAGATCAATCATGAATATAAAATTATAGGTTATAAATTATACTTTCCTTAACCTTAAGGCTTATATCACATCAAGACATGGTTTAAAACAATCTTCATAGGTCAGCCATAGCACCTATGGGTCATCCTTAAGTAACTATACCTTTTAATAAGGTTGTTGTAGCTCTTATAGGTCTCATGGAGACCTATTCACCCATTTATCACTTTATCAAGCTAATAAATAAATATAATAACACTTTAAAATACATAGGTCCACTCCTTATATCCCTTTAGACATCAAATGATCAAATTCACTCATGTTCACCTCTACATACTCTCAAACAACTCAATCACTGACTTGGTGCATAAGTACACTATGAACAAACACATAATCAACCTATTAAATTTTGTTCATATAATATAATGATTTATAAATCATTCAAGATGCATATATATCATCCTCATGGAGTCTAGAACACTCTTAAATCATAAATTCATCAATATATATTGAAATAATATCAAAACAAGCTCAATTACCCTTCTTAGGTTTACTTACAGAATAAACATGAACACACAATTAACTTTAGAGATAAATATATTTATCTATAAACACTTAAAGATATTAAAATAAATATTTTTATATGTACATTGGATTCTTATACCACTTGGATTTTTATTGTGGTCAAATTATTTCTAGATCAAAAGATATGGTCCAAAAACCACAGACTAGTTTTTCCCTTTGTAAAATTCAAATATTCAAATGGAAACAGTCATAGATAAACCTTGAATAAAATGCTCGCATCTCGTGTCCTCTCAAATTATATTTAAACACACACCATAAATTCTATTTTATATTTAACACATAGGTTCCAATTCTCAAATGTTAAACCTCAGTCACTTTAACCTCATCTTATGTAATCTTGTAATGTTGACTTTATCATACATCATTGATCTTTACAAATCAACCATGTCTTTATCTAGAAATGATCACCATTATATCAATCTATAAAAATACCCTCTCATTATTATATCCTTAGCCTATACCTTTTATCAATCCTTAAACCTTAAACACTTATTACCATCTCGCATAATATGCACCATTAGATCATGATCTGTATGATCATCTATGCACCGTTGGATCTTAATTTGGTCTTAATCATTAAATATACTAAACAAATATCACATTAAACAAGTATGAACTCCCATAAAATTTTATTCCTCCACTAGGTCTAGATATTTAACATCATGCAAATTGACCAAGTATGGGGACCAACTTCAATATGCCTGAAAAGCCTACTTTAGACCTCAATAACTTCTTCTATGCTAAGATGCATGATCTCAAATTTGTATCATATGATATCCTAACATAGGATAATCCATCCATATAAAAAATGATCCTAGAACCTTCATGCATGTGAAATATATCACCATTAAAATGCCTTCTCAAAATCTTCTATCACAGAGCCAACTATGCTTAGAATTAGTTTGGGAGACCAATTTTTCTCCTACATAACTTTTGCTTCACTTTGGTGAATGATCTAAAATTTAGTAAAAACAAACTAAGATTAAAATTGAATAAACCCATATGATCACCTTCTCTTTAAATTTTCACATGTTCAAGATATGCCTTCATCAAAATGCTTACTCAACTCTTGTTGTCATACTGCAAATTTGGCTAAATATGGTAAAACATTGTCAAAATGCATAAGAGCCCAAATTTTTACCATATATCTTTTACTAAATTTAGGTGCATGAAAAAAAATTTATCACATAGTAACTAGGGAATAATGTGATCACAACCATATAACCAACTCCCCTTGATTCATTCCCATGTGACAATGGTGACATCATCAAATTGCCTACTCAAATTTTCTATCACTGGACCTAAAGTGTCTAGATGAAAACTATGGAAAACTAAATGAATTAAAATTATTCACACAAGATACAAAATATTTTAAAACATCTTAGGGACATTTTTCACATGATCAATACTCCATACTCATCCCTAATCATCTCTATCCATACTAAAACTAAAGATCAACCAAGTTACCTTCAAGCACACTAGGACAAGCACATTAAAAACTTTATCATTATCACTTAGGCTATGAAATCACTTCATCCACTCACTAGGACACCTCCATGACATCACTATGACATCACTAACAACTCTCTGACAAGGAAACTTTGCCTAATTTTATGCTTGATAGACCTCTTAAACTAGTAATGGACTATTAAAACTTCTACATGATTTGTTTATAGTATTTAAATGTTTGTTTAATTATGCATAAGTGGTATAAATATCCCCTTGTAATGTCCTTGCCACACATATATGTTGATAATTTTTCTTATGTAGGTTATATGAAGTGTCAAAGGTTGGTGATCAGATTTGAAGTTTAGCCTGGTTGAAATTGTCTTAAGGCAAGCCTCTCACCCATCAACTCCAAGTTGAATTCATTAACCATGACCTTCATGTAAAACACTTTTACATAGTAGATTTTAAGGTAGTGTTTTAGTCCATGATTATTTCATTAGTGTTGTTAAGAGTTTAATTTTAGTGGATAAGCAATATTGGTGCATCACCACCCCTTATATTAGGTTTCATTTTTATACACTTATATCCCTTTTCACCCTAGGTAGGAGGTTTTAGTAAACTAAGCCCAAAAAGATGTACCATGGGAGTTACACCCATAATCTAGCAGTCTGATCTAATGATAAGGTCACACATAAATTTTAGACCACTCCCATGTTAGTCCAAGTTTGAAGCATAATTGAAAAATATCCTTCTAAGAGGTGCAACTTGGGTTGCTAACATAAAAGATTCACTAAAGGATTTTGATTTTTTACTCTACTTATCATCTAGCACCTCAAATAAGGTTTCACTAGAAGATGTTGAGTTTAGACTTTGATTGTACCCTAACAACACAAACAAAGTTTCACTGGGAGATTTTTCTTATAGATGAATATTATCTTAGATCCCTAGATATTATACCACTAAAATGTCACCATGAAATAAGTTCAATATTGTGTGACTATATTGTTCCAAATAAATGTTTGTGGGAGGCAAAATATCAATATAATGGATAAGATGGTTAATGGTAAAGACATGTATAATTTTAATAGAAGGGGAAAATGAAACACAATACCTTTTATCACTTGGATTTTTACCCTTTGAGGAGATTCCAAATATCTCCTCTTCCAAGTGGCACAATGCAATAATTTCTAGGCTTGTGGGCAGCCTAAGGAATGAAATGAGTCTCTAGATAGGGATAGCTCCCTTGATGTACCACTTTATTACATATACTACTAACTATTGGGGGTGAAAAGGGATAAGGAGAACTGAAATCAAACCTAAAATATGGAGGTTACACACCAGATCAATTTTATGACTTCCAACCAATTACATAACACACTTGAAACCAAAACACCAACTAAAACATACACTTTCCCAAATCTATGTCTTCTTGCTTCAATATTACATTGTGGGGTTATAGATGATATGCAAGGATAGGAGGAATACATAAAATTTCTTGAATGAATATAATTAAAATAATAATCACGTAAACCATGAACATCTCCTAGAACACTTCACATGCCTTGTAAGAAGAGGCTACAAATAGGTGAAAGAATGAAGTACAATATTAATGAATCCATAGTCTTCACTAATAAAATTATACATTCAAGTAGAGCACACTATGAAGATTCATGAGACAGTTAAAAATTTATTCATTTTATTGATCAAAATGTGTACAATTGATCAGGTCTTTGCCATACTCAAGTGGAGCATCAAATATAATGCCAAAATGGTTAACTCTTATAAATTTTGAGAGAGAGAAAGAGAGAATTCCAAGGGTGAAACTTGTCAAGTTGATAATTTCAGTTATCCATGCATGGAAATATTATATGGGTCAGACCATACAAGATCATGAGCAACACATGTCAGTCCATGTCATCCAAGTTAGGCAAAATGGCACAAAACTCCTCCTTTTACACAAAAACCTTGCCTTCATGATAAGGCCTATTTGAACATATTTTAATTGATTTATGGAAGGTAAAATGCTTGGAATGAAATTTTATGCTCTCAAACATGATTTTACATGCATTTTTTTTCATTTTAGACCTTTTAGAATCAACTTAAAATGAGCCATCATCATCTGTTGTCCTAAAAACTACCTTTTCATGAACCCTACACACTTGGCCTCAAAATTGGCATCATTTATGCATGAAAATATGTGGTATGTAGTATATTAAACTTTTAAATACCCTCCATGTCCTTGTAAGCATCATAGAAACCTTAAAATCACTTTACTTAAAGATTTTCTCCCTTCTCTCTAGTTTGTCCAATATGCCAGATTTGGCTAGTTAAAATTAAGGACCTAGTTGAATAAATTATCAATTTATACATGAAATTAAATGAATAATTTTAGTTATCTTAATTTAAAATCTTCCATATAAACTTTTTTTCATCTCTTAATTCATCTTGTAGCCTACAAAACACATAAAATAATGAGAAAAAGCATGTTTCTACCACCATCCATACAATTCTATACAAAAAAAATGTGTGAAGCATCTTGGGGAGGTCCTCTATAATTTAAAATATTTATTATATTCAAAATATGTCCTTATATTATCTTTTCAACTCAATTTTCCAAGACTAGTCATTAGCAAGGGTTTACAGGGTTTTAGGCCTATTTTTGGTCTTAACAATTATTCATAAATTTGGGACATCCAAATTGAGAAAAAAATTCCAATAATGTGGTCTATAATAACCCTGATAACATCCCCTAATTCCTTTTTCTCCCATGCATATCCTCACTAAAGATGTGAGCACTTAAAAATGACCTTTTGGGCTTGTTTTTTTGTTTCCTTGCATACTAAGTTGGTTTTGAGCTCAAAAAGGGATTCCTTGATGTATTTTATACCTCCAAAAGGTCATAAATATGTGGTAGTGACCTAAAAACATTTTAAAATGTATTTTAGTGTTCATCTTGTGATATATTTTAAAATGACACTCCATTGGGCTTCTAGGCTTAGCCATGCCTAGTGGACTTATTTGTAACTTTAGTGAGTGAGACCCTCTATATTGATTTGTTTGAACTTTAATAGCTTTAATAAAATTTATATGACACTAAAAACATATTCCCACTAGTTTGTAATCACATTTAGGTCTAAAAGTGAAGGTGAACTCATACTTGGTTACTTGGCCTAGGCTTGCCTTCTAGGGTC
Source organism: Torreya grandis (assembly GCA_037957365.1). Lineage (NCBI taxonomy): Eukaryota > Viridiplantae > Streptophyta > Pinopsida > Cupressales > Taxaceae > Torreya > Torreya grandis. The sequence goes on along the minus strand of JARHVA010001023.1, from coordinate 2,829,576 downwards.
TGCCTGTAAACTTAGCTCCCCAGAACATTTTACTTGGGCCCATCCTCATGTGGGGTGTTTTCAAATTTTTCCTATGTGTCATAAATATTATAAAATATTATTATAATATCCATAGTATCCCTTACTCACCCAATCATCTCATTCTCACAAAACTACCTGTGTTTTGCTTAAGGAAAGTACCCCTATTTTGAGACAAAATAGGGGGTATCTATCCTATTTGTTTGCAAAATATGAGTATTTTAGGTGTTTTAAAAATTAAAAATTACTATTCACATAAAAAAATTATCCTTTAATTCAATGATTAGATCCTTAAATAACACTAAACACTAATACATACCTGCTATGCAAGACTATGGGCAGGGTTTCAAGATGATGGACTGTGTTAAGACTTTGAAAAGGTTCCCTTTATTCATATAGCATCCCATGATTTTTTAAGTCACTTAATATTCATATAATCCTCCTCTCATACACACTACCTAGTCAGGATTGTGTCACTATACCTAACTATGTTTTTGTTCCCAACTGCGCTTTATCTGTTATGACTGATGTACCCCTATTTCATGACTACCTATAGGTGAAAATGAATTGTCATATCTGGTGATAATGATGATTTGTATCTTTAAACATAAATTTATGTCAAAATTCACTTGTTTATTCTTTTATTACCCTCAATCATCTCCAAACTAACACCAACCCCTCAAATCTAGGTTCTTGTTGTTTGAGTCTCTTTAGGTGGGCTGTAGGTGGACATTAGAACTCATTTGCTTGGAAAAGTGTCTTATATTTCATCTAGGTTATTAAACTTTCTAAATACATCATTTTAAACTATTTTTATTCATTTCACATCTTTCTTCTTGAAGATTTTAAGACACTAGCTTACCTCATCCTCTTAGCTCATTATTGTAGTGTAGACTGAGACACCTACAAAAGGGTGAAAACAACTATCTCTCCCACATGGATTAGAATTCACATCCTTATTAAAACACTCTCTACATGTTATATCATATATATTTCATCTTTCATTTCCCATGAGCTTCAATGGAGGTCAAAATAGTGCCTTAAACCTTGACAGTGACACCTCTATCCTAAGACCCTGTTGTAGGTGTTCATCTTCTAAGCATGAGGGGTTCCAACAGTTGTCCTTGAGGTGAGAAAATATTAATACACCCTCCTTTGATGACCTTCATCCTTTTGGGCTCACTTCATATGTCTATCTATCATGTTTTATGTGATTCCTATTCGAGACTGCTTCTTATGGTACAAGAGGCCATTTGCATCTACAGGTCTCTAGATGTCATTGAAGCATTTCAATGAGTATTAGATCTAGTTTAGACCTTTGGAAGGTACCTCTATACTTTCCCTCATTATTTAAAACTTTTTCCACTCCTTTCCCATAAGAAGGGATACAAAATGAGCATAATTTGGTACTATGGTTCCCTTTCCAAGCAAATTATAGAGCATCTCAAAAAAACCCTAGACCTTTATTTGGTCTTTCTAGGGACAAAGTCCTTAAAACTCAGTCATTTGATGCTTGAAAGAATCTAACACCTCACATTTCTAAATTTTATATCAAATGGTCTATAATGCTATCATCCATCATTTTAGTGCTTGAAACATCCTTGAAACCTTATTGTCTATGGTCATCATGATGTCATCAAGCTGCTCTAGGTGTCATTAGACTGAGTATACTAGAAACATATGGAGCTTGAGCAAGGTAAAGTTTTAGGTGATTTCAAAACACCTCCAAAATACATCAAAACTCAAGATTCATTTTTTATCATTCTTGGATTCATTCAATTTAGGATCAATCCATCTTCTTCAGCATGGAAAACCCTTGCACCTATATTAGATAGAGTCAATGAAGACCTTTGATGTCCTTTTGAGCATGGTGAACATACTTGAACCCATTTTTTCCCCTTATCCTTATGTCTAGATGAATTATCCACAACTCCTAGTGGCTTGGGAAGTTTGAACACATTTTTCACCATCCCAAATAGAGAATGAACAGGCTCATATAGAGAAATACAGCTGGAAGAATGCAAATAATTGACTATGGAGGTGAACAAGATGGTAAATCACCTAAAAAATATCATTGTTAGGCCAAATAACATATAAATAAATGACCACCTCACTTATAAACTTAAATAACACCCTTCTCAAGTTAAAAGATGCACATATAGGGAAGAACATTGAGCAAAAAATGGAAAACTGAAACTGGAGTGCACATGGTGACACCCTCCTACATTCATGGGATAAACCACTCATCCAAACTTAATGAAACCTAAAAATAATAATGGAGACCATGTGATAAGGAATTTCACATTATTTTTATCCAACAACATCTATTTTTTTGCATAGATTTGGTAGAAGTTGAAAAAAACCTATAGGGTACACCAAATTACTAGTAAATCTACACAGTCAACTTGTTAGTGATGGTTCATAAAGCATAGTTAAACAATTATAAAGTTTAATATATTAAAATAATGTATTATATTTTATAACAACCTCCCAAAATAATTCTACTTAAAACTCCCTGTGGTGGCCGTACCAAGTGTAGACCTACAAGTCACTCTTTTATGCCAAGAAGGATGAAAATGGAGTATGATGTTTTTTAGCAAGAAAATTAAGTTTAAAATAAAATAAAAAGTTTATTTGAGAGTTTTGGATATTAATATTCATAGTCACATGTTTCCAAAGTGGCACACTTCCCAAAGAAACCATATAAATGCCCATTTCTCTCTTTTTGGCCAAGAAAACTACCTTTTATTTGAAAACCCTACAATTTTTAGTTAGTGATAGTTAATTAAGACTTATAATGACACATGGGGGATTAAATCATGTTTTTTCACTTGAAATTTTCCCAAAAAACCTATATAAATCATTAAATGCACTATTTAGACCCCTCAAAATGACTTAGAATGAGAAATAGACTTATAAAAAACTTAACTAAAGCTAGTACAACATCAATTAACACTAATTGACCTATGAAACACCTTATAAAAACATATTATACCCCCTTGTATGCCTAAAAGTGAATTTTCTTACTATGGGTGCCCTATTTTAACCTAAATGTCAAAATTAGTCAATAAATTAGTGACTCATAGGGGTACCATGCCTGCTATACTAACTAGACTAGTAGCCTTATTAGTACATTCAGATTATGGAGTCATATAAGGAATTTGATAAACAAGATAATATGACCATTTAATACAAATTTGATCAACACAATACAACTAGTGACTACCTCTACCACATAAAGGAAAAGACACACAAGACACACACATGTGCATAAGCACTTAGGGGAATAAAAGGGAAACTAATATGTAAAACTAATCATAAATATACATCTCCCTAGATCAAAAGGGAAGATTGATATTTCTCTTACTTCATGGCATAAAGGATTAGATGAGTCAAGAATCCTTTTGTCTCTTAACATTTCTACTTCCATGCCTCTCACAAGGTTTTCCAACCTCATTGGCACGATACTCATTAAAAACTTATCAACCCTGAACAATATGTCAAGGAAATGACCTCTTATTTTACATGATCACTTATTTCTTGTTGCTTCCCGTTCACTTTCTCATGATCAACTTCCATCCTCTTTATAGGCATGATTTCAAAAGGATTGATTTCATGCTCTTTAGAAGCTTTAGGCCAATATGATCTTTCTTCATCCTGTACGAGTTGATGAGTTACTTATAGTGGGTGATATCCCCTCTTTATGACCTTAAATATATCATTCTAAAATTCACAAACCTCTTGAAAGGATAAATTTTAAAACTTGTTTCTCCTTTGCATACTTACTTGAGTCCCAACGCTACCTTATTCATCCTTGATCAGCTCATGGTTTCCTTGGAGAGGAGTATAGCCTGCTCTAATGACTTCAAAAAAGTCATCTAAATATTGATTATGAACTTGTATATGTTCATCTATGGTGTCTTTTAAAGTGATGGAGTTAATGATCATTTCTTCTTCCTTGGAAAAAAGGAAACCACTTTCTTCAAAAGCTTGTGAATTGTCTTTTTGTTCACCAAGGGGAGTTCCTATGGTGATCTCATCCTCATAAAAACTCGTGAAGTCTTCTTGATCATCCATGAATTTATCATAATCTTCTTCATTTGCCTCTATCAAGATAGGCTCTTCAACACAAAGAAAGCATTCTTCTTCAACTAAACAAAGAGATTCAATATAAATACTTACCTTATCCTCATCACTTACGACATCTTGAGGGATCTTAAGTTGTGTCTTATCTAGTACAATCTGATTTTCCTTTTCAAAAACCTCAAGATATTTAACCTCTTCCATGGTGATGCCAAGACTAGGCATCTTGAAATTGTGTGATCTAGTCTAATGAGGCTGCCAAAGAGGTATGTTTTCTTCAAGTAAGAGCTCTCTTTCCTTGTCAATCAGCTTCTCCTCTTTTATTTTCCACACCACATGTCCATCAAGGAAAATGGTAATAGTATGATGGAAATATGAACTAGTTGGTGTGGGTGGAAAATATAGCTCAAGGTCATATGGAGAATGAAAGGTAAGAAGCTCTTTTGGAAGCTCATGAGAAAGAGGAGGTAGACCTTAAACCAAAATCACTTGATTCTCTTCCTTCCACTTGACCAATACTTCATTAACATAAAAATTATCTTGATTAGTCTCTTGATGAAGGGTATATATGGTGTGTTTAGACATAGGATCTTATTTTGGGTCTAAACCTTCCATCTCACCTTGACCAAGCAACTGCATCTTTGCTTCTAACTCTTCAATCTTCTTGGCAAGGTCTTCTTAGAAAAGCCTCTATTGAATCTCATATGAATCATCATTAGACTAAGCTTTAAATGAGCACTTCCATGGAATAAAGTAATCTTCTTGAAGAAGGGTGGGAGGGACTTGTGAAGGACTAGCTTCATTTTCCACTTCACACTCTTTGGCAATGCTCTTCTTTTCTTTCTTACCCCATGACCCTACTATTTCACTCCAAATCATGATCTTAGGGTTGAAATCTCTTATTGAGTAAGGATAGGAGATGTTTATATGGGATCAAGCTTATCTTCAACTTCAAATTCCTTGTCAAGACTCTTATCATCTTTCTTTCCATGTGACTCAACCACCTTACTCTAGCTCATAATGCTAGGATTAGAGGTCTCCTTTTGGGGTGATGGGGATGAAATGTGATAGGTAAATTAAGGTTTTTGATCCACTTCCTTGGATTCCAATATGTACTATTAAATGTTAAAATTTTCCAACTCAATCTACCTATTAAGATTGGCTTCAAACACAAGGTTTTTCTCCTCAACTCTCTCCTCCATATGATTAGGAAAAGGGGGATTTTGATAGGTTTGATTTGGCTCATGAGTATGGGTTATGTATGGCTGATGTGGAACTTGGAGATGTGGATACAAATTCTGATATGTTTGGTGAGGTTTCCTTTCATGAACTTCTAGCCTATATTCTAAGGAAGAGACTAAACAACTCACATCAAACATCTCACTTGTGAGCTTTTGACAATTCACTCTCTCAATAGGTGCCCACTCTTTCTTGACTAACTCTAATGAATTTCTCACTTGATGGATGTAAATATTAGGACTATTTTTACCATATCCATTTCTAGTATCAATATCTAACATATATCTTTCATACCCCAAAAGTGCTTATTTGAAGGTGGAAATGGGTTGATTAGAGAAAGGATTAGGTTGACTAGGAGAGGTAAAACATTGAGAAGGATAGTTATAAGATTGATACAAGTCATGACAGGTCTGAAAATGGTCATATTTGGAATGATGAATTTCATATGAAGGTTTATATATATCATGGTGAGGTTGACCAAGGACTTGTTCATATTGGTATGGGATGGGCAAAGATGGATATGTCTCACCAACTTGTATAGGGAAAATTCATAACCATAGGCAGCCATGAAACTTCATTTAAAGTAAGAACATAAGTAAAAACATTACAAAATTTATTCAAAGGATCACTTTGGTTGATTAACCATCTAATATGTCTTCAAAGTTGCCATTGGTGCTTGCATATATGCCTCCAAAGGCTGATTATTGAGACACAACACCAAAAATATCTTAATCTCTTAGAACAAGAGTCCCACTGAGCATGCCAAAAAAATTTGTCACTTGTATTTAAACCCTTTAAGGATATTCCAAGTATCTCCTCATCTAAGTGGCATAATGGAATCACTTCTAGGCTTTTGGGTAGCCTAAGGAATGAAGTGAGTCTCTAAATAGGGCTAGCTCCCTTGATGTACCACTTGACTACAACTACTACTAACTATTGGTGGTGGAAATGTATAAGTAAAATTTAAATCAAACCTAAACTATGGAAGTGATACACCAGATCATTTTTATGACTTCCAACCAATTGCATATCACACTTGAGACCAAGAAACCAACTAAAACATACACTTTCTCAAATCTATGTTTTCTTGCATCAATATTACATTATGGGGTTGTAGATGATATGAAAGGATATAAATACTATAAAAAAGGTATTTAATGACTAAAATTAAAATACTAATCACTTAAACCATGAACATCTCTTGGAACACTTCACATGCCTTGCAAGAAGAGGCTACAAATAAGTGAAAGAATGAAGTATAATGCTAAGGAATCTATAGTCTTCACTAAGAAAATTATACACTAAAGTAGAGAAAACTATGAAGAGTCATGAGAGAGGTAAAAAATTAGCCATTTTATTTATCAAAAGGTGTAAAATTTACCAGGGCTTCACCATGCTTAGGTGGAGCATCGAATACAATGCCAAAATGGCTAACTCTTATAGAGTTTGAAAGAGAGAGAAAGAGAGAAGTCCAAGGGTCACTAAGACACTTTTAAAGCTGAGAATTTAATTTATACATGAATTTAAAGATGATATGGGTCAAACCATGAAATATCAAGAGAAATAGGTGTCAATCTAAGTCATCCAAGTTAGGCAAAATGGAACAAAACTCATCTTTTTATGAAAAAACTTGCCTTCATGATTAGGCCTATTTGAACATGTTATAACTGATATATGGTTTTCCCAATTATTGTAATGAAATTTTAGGCTCTCATACACTATTTTAAATTCATTATTTTCATGCTTATCCTTTTGGAATCAACTGAAAAGGAGCCATCATCATCTATTGTTCTAAAAACTACCTTTTCATGAACCCTACACACTTGGCCTCCAAATTGGCATCAATTATCCATTAAAATTCATGGGATGTATTTTATACACTTTTAAAGACCCTCCACTAACTTGGAAGCATTTGGGGCACCTTCAAATCACTTTACTTGAAGATTTTCTCCCTTCTCTCAAGTTTGCCCAATATGCCAGATTTGACTAGCTAAAAGTAAGGACCTGGTTGAAGAACTTATCAGTTTATTCATGAAATTAAATGAATATTTAGAGTTATATTAAGTTCAAATATTCCACCCAAACTTTTTTTCATCTCTTAATTCATGTTGTATCTTGAAAAACACACAAAATAGTGAGAAAAACCTTATTTATGCCACCATCCATACAATTCCATACTAAAAAAGTTTTGAATAATCTTGTGGATGTTCTCTAAAAGTTCCAATAGTTATTTTGGTCAAAATATGTCCTTATATTATCTTTCTAACTCAATTTTCTAGGACTAGTCATTAGTAAGGGTTTAGTAGGGTTTTAGGCCTATTTTTAATCTTAATAATTATTCATAAAGTTGGTACATAAAACTTGAGAAAAAATTCCAATAATGTGGTCTATATGACCCCTTCTAACATCCCCTTATTCCTTTGTCTCCCATGCATAGCCTCAATAAAGATGTGAGCACTTGAAAATGACCTCTCAAGCTTGTTTTCTTGTTTCCTTACATGCTGAGTTGGTTTTGAGCTCACAAAATGATTCCTTGATGTTTTTTCTACCTCAAAAAGGTCAAAAAACTTTTTTAGTGACCCAAAAACATGTTCAAATTCATTGGAGTGTTCACCTTGTACTATAGTTGAAAATGACACTCCATTTGGCTTCTAGGCTTAGTCATGCCTAGTGGGCTTATTTGAAACATTAGTAAGTGAGACCCTCTAGATTGATTTATTTTCACTTTAATATCTTTAATAAATTTTATATGACACTAAAAACATATTCCCACTAGTTGGGAATAAAATTTGGGTCTAAAAGTGAAGGTGACCTCATACTTGGTTACTTGGCCTAAGCCTACTTCCTAGGGTCTGCCTACAAACCTAACTCCCTAGACCATTTTACTTGGACCCATAATCATGTCGAGTGTTCTCATGTTTATCCTAGGTTTCATACAGCTTATCAAACATTTCTATGAGATCCATAACATCCCCTACTCACCCAATCATCTCATTCTCACAAAACTACCTATGTTTTGCTTAAGGAAAGTACCCCTATTCTGAGATAGAATAGGTGGTATATATCCTATTTGTTTGAGAAATATTAGTATTGGAGGTGTTTTTTAAAGTAACAAGGACTCTTCACACAAAAAAATAGCCTCTGATTCAATGATTAGATCTTTTAATAACACTAAACACCAATACATACCTGTCATGCAAGACTGTGTGCAAGGTTTCAAGATGATGGATTGTGTTTAGAATTTAAATAGTTTCCCTTTATGTATATAGTGTCCCATAATTTTTTAAGTCCCTTAATATTCATATACTCCTCCTCTCATACACATTACCTAGTCAAGATTGTGTCACTATACCTAACTGTGTTTGTGTTCCCAACTGAGATTTATCTACTATGACTGATGTACCCCTATTTCATGACTACCTATAGGTGAAAATGACTTTTCATATATGGTTCTAATGATGATGTGACTCTTTTAACCTCCCTTGAGGTCATAATTCACTTGTTTATGATTTCATTACCCTCAAACATCTTCAAACTGACACCAAACCCTCAAATCTAGGTTATTTTTGTCTCGGTCCCTTTAGGTGGGTTATAGGTGGACATTAGAACTCATTTGGTTGGAAAAGTGCCTTATCCTTCCTCTAGGATATTAGCCTTTCTCAATACATCATTTGATACCATTTTTATACATTACACATCTTTCTTCTTCAAGATTTCAAGACACTAGCTCACATCATCCTCTTAGGATATTAAAATTAAGGTCTCATAATTTATAACAATCTCCCAAAATCATTCTACCTAAAACTCCCTGTGATGGCCACACCAAGCGTAGAATTTAAATTCACTCCTTTAAGCGAAGAAGGATGAAAATTTAATAAGATGTTTTTAGCAATAAAATTTAGTTTCAGATCAAACTAAACATGGATTTAAGTGTTTAGGAGCTAAAGAGTCACATTCACATGTTTCCCAAGTGGCACACTTCCCAAATAAGTTGTACAAGTTCCCATTTCTCTCTTTGGCCAAGAAAACTACTTTTTTTCTAAACAACCTACAATTTTTAGTTAGTGACAGTTACTTAAGAATTATAATGACATATGGGGGATGAAATCACATTTTTACACTTTCACAATTCCTTATAAACCCATACAAAGCATTAAATGCACTATTTAGACCCCTTTAAATGACTTAAAATGATATATGGACCTATAAAACACTTAACCAAAGCTATTAAAACATCAATTGACACTAATTGACCTATGAAACACCTTATGACAACATATTATACCCCCGTGTATACCTAAAAGTGAAGCTTTTTAATAAGGGTTCCCTATTTTGACCTAAAAGTCAAAATTGGTCAATAATACTCGTAGAGGATATTAAGAGAACTAGTGTCAATTTTGAAGGAAACATCCTCAAAAACCATGGAATGATCATGCATATATTTAATTAGATCTACAAGAAGTGTGTAGTCTATGTCATAACATCTACTAAGGTATGTTGCTTCCGAAATTGATTCAGAATCAAGTCGATTCGATAGAAGTGTATATGTAATGTTATAATATCCACTAATGTATTTTGATTCTAAATTTGATTCTAACTCAAGAGGTTTTAAACTTGACGTTGATATTGATGTTGATTTTACAATTGATGCTAAATATGATAGTGGCTCTAAAATGGAACCCAATTCTATAATTGGTTCTAAAATAAAACTTGATTCTAATGTAGATGTTGATCTTGATTGTGATTTAGCCACATGGATGACCTGTTGGATTGAATTTTTCATAAGTACCTTTTTTAATGTGCACTTAAAAATTAAGTCTTTGAGATGAAGGAATTTTTAGAAATAATTAACTTTAGAGGATGAGAGAAAAATAGACTATAGATAAATAATGGGTTTTTTGAAGATGAGTTCATCAAAGAAGGGTTAATAAAAGATAGGTAAACATTCATATATATTCTATTCAAAAAAAGGCTCATCAAATATAGGAGAAAGGTTAGATGATGACTCACCAAATATTGGTGATTAAATAAGAACATAAGAAATGGGTGATTTGACTTGATCTTGACTTAAAAATTGACTAGTTTAATTATGATTGGGAAAATGATCTTGGCATAGCCTTAGTGAGTGATTCATAGACTTGGATGCAATTGGATATTCAATAGATGATGTCTCTTGGAGGGGAGATAATAAGACATGATTGGATTGCTGGATTTGTTGTGGTTTCAAGACTGGAATACGTAATTGACAAGTGGATAAAGTGTCAAAATCATAGGTAAGACTTAACAAGCTTTGGCTAAACTAAAGGAGCATGTTTATAACATCTTGAATTACAAATGGGATTGTAATTGACATTTTTCATGTTTATCATAGCTCAAAATTTGAATGGCCATTGTAAAAAGGTGCCCAAATAGTTTCCCTTTTGATAGTATGATTAGGATTAAGTGGGTAACTATTAGATGGGATGTTTTATGGATGTCATTGTGAAATAGTGTGATGACTATTACTTTAGCTAGAATCTAGGTTTGTTAGATTGAAATAAGTAGGTAGTTTAACACCTATTTTTAAGAGTCATAAAAAGTGATTATCCCTATTGTCAAACGTGTATCATTTAAGGGCTTTACTTGGTTTGAACATCATACAATTTAATATAAAGGTAATATAAGATTGATCGAAGGATGCTCCCAAGCAAGGATACATGAAAGGGGAATGATTGGATTGGAATGATCCGCAAGCAAGGTAGAATTGACTTGACTAAAATGGAACTGGATTCAAATGAGAGAAATGATGGATATCATGACTTCATTGTTCCTAACCATCCGATGTGAGAGATAGAATGAAAAGCTAAGTATATGAATTATAAATGACTATAGAAAGTATTAGACTTGAATAAGTTTGATTCAAACATGAGAAATATCACACAAAGACTATAATTTAATCCTAGTCTTAAAATGCTTTTGAATTAGACATTTGGTAAAATGACTACAATGGGTCCAAATTCACACATATAGCATAACAATAAAATTTCATGAAATAAAGGTACAAAATGTATGCATTTAATAATTTTTGACATATAAGGGAACAATTTTGACCTATAACATGGACAAATAATGCCTCTTTGTATAAGTATGGTATAACAATGTCATCGAATTTGGTTTTGGCTTTGTTTGATGAGATTGGTTTTTCAATACAAATGAGGTTTTGACAAGATAATCAAGCATCAACACACAAGCATTATGAGAAAATTTAATAACTAACATGGGTGTACATCACATTTATTGAGCCTTCAATATTCTTTCCTTGAGAGAGGATTAAAAGTTTAATATTCATTAAATAAATTATAACAATTATTGGTAGTGTTTTAATCCCACCCTGCTCTCAAAAGGTATATACTAGTAAGTAAATATTTAAGGAGGTTGTTAACCTTTACACCCTTACACAAATGAATAGTCCATGATAAAAGAGTCATCTAAGAAGCAATCCATTATCAGGACATTCATGAGAGGGTCTTATCCCTTCACAACCACTTCAGCTATAGGGATTTCAGTGAAGTGCTACTAGATTTAGGGTTTGCTTAGTATTTTAATAGGGCTATGTAGATGGTCCCTATAGACCTCTCAATAATTGGGCATAAAATCCATCAACAAAAAATATAAATCTCATTACCAATATTTCTCCTTTTGAGGGTACCACACATTGACCTAGGATATTGGAAAGAACTCCCTGGGATTCGATCCTCATTTGACTTTATGCAAGCAAAAAAGCCATGTCTTCATGATGGTAATGTTCCTAAATTTACATAACCCACTAGATAAGTGAGGTTTAGTACAAATTTTAAGTAATGATGTCCTAATTATTGTGCCTCAAAGACTCGTGAGAAGGCAATGACACCCCAATCACGGTCAAAATAAATAGGAGTGTATTATCATTTTGATTCACGTAATTCTCATTAAGAGTGAGTGAAAAACATAGTATGCAAATATTTAGGATTAAAACATATAAGAATTTTGCATTTCTGAGTCACCCAAAGTGGGAGAACATACACACAAAAGATCCTCACAAAATACTCAAGAAACAAGAAGTAATAAGAAAACTTGTACGAAAATGAAAAAGCTTAAAAGATAGGCTGATGCATTCTATCTTGAACACATTCAAAAGCATGATCTATTTATCCATGCATCCTTGTAAAGATGTTTTGGATACTAGATACTTGAGTGGGTATATTTTTTAAATAACTATGGTCTTGTTATTTAGCATGTAATGTCATAGTTTATATACTGCAAAGACCATAACTAAACAAGATTTTTCAATAGGCATATAATTATGTTCATACGTGACTAGTGTATGACTTAAATAGTTCATGACATATTCTTTTCCATTATCATCATGTTGAGTTAGAAGTGCCCCTAGGTATTTATCTATAGTAGATAGATATATTAAGAATGACTTTCTTAGTAAGGAGGTAATAAAATAGGTGGATTGTCAAGATAGTCATTGAGGTGTTGAAAATATTTTTGGCATTCATCATCCTAATGAAATGTGACACCTTTCTTAAGTAAGTATGTAAATGGATGGTATTTATTGGATAACTGAGAAATGAAGCATCTAATAAACTGAATCTTTCTCTACAAACTATGAATCTGGTTCAAATTGGAAGGTGGCAACATCTCTGTAATGACATGTACTTGGTAGGATCAACCCTGGTATTTGATATTTCCAATATGTCATCAACATAGTCTTCAATAATTTCATGCATCATATCATTAAATATGATGATCATGGCTCTTTAGTATGTTTCCCCAACATTTTTGAGACCAAATGGCATAAATTGATATAAAAATATTCCCCATGCAGTGGTGAACACTATCTTATGTTAGTCTTCTGGTGTAATCTAGATATGATTGTATCCTAAAAATTCATCCATTAGTGAAAGAATTTCATACCCCACTATGGAATCAACTATCATGTCAATATTTGGCAGAGGAAAGTCATCTTTTAGGTAGGCCTTATTTATATCTTGGACATAAGTTTATATTCTAATTCCTTATGGCTTCTTGTTGATTAGCATAACATTTAAGATCCACTCTGAGTAGTCAATTGGTCAAATACATCTTGATTCTAAGAGATTTTCCAACTCTTTCTTTACCAATACAATAATATGAGGATGCATCTTCATAATTTTTACTTCATAGGTTTGGCATCAAGATGTACAATAATGTGTTGGACAACCAAGGCAAGGTCCAAACCTGGCATGTTTGAATAGGCCCAAACAAATATGTCAACAAATTCCCTCAAAAGGGATGTAAAGATGTCACATTCCTCATCAATGAGGGATATGCCTAATTTGATCTATTTTAGGTCATCTAGAGTCTTGATGTTGACTTTTGTAGTGTCTTCTACAAGGAGAGTAGATCCATCTTCCATAATGGTTGGCAATGATTTAATTTAGCATGTAATAACAAATTTCTTTTATTTAGACTGGCTCTTCAAGAATTCCTAGGCATGATGAATCAAAATATCCCAATGGTAAGGATGGACATGTTACAAACACTATTGAAAAATATTTTATTATTTTATCAAAGGCATGTTATTATTCAAAAATAAACTTGGACCAAAAAGCAAGTTCATCATTGGCGTTCTCCTGAGCTATGTTTGAGGAAAGGTAAACATCCCCATCTAATGACATATAAAATAGGTTTTTGACCAAAATACTAACCTTTTTCTTTACTTTTATCTTGGTCCAAAAGTTCCTCAAAGAGGTTTTCACTTTGGGACCTTAATGTTTTATGTAATTATTTGTGGCTAAGGGTGTTCACCCGCTCTCTAAAATAGGCTACAAGATCTAGTTTGATTGAGAACCCTTATTTGTGATATCCCAATAGAACATTGTCTCTTAGGCCTAGAAAATCACAAAAGGATTCATCATTCTCAAACTCACCTACATGAACTATGGATTATTGTTGGTCTTAGGCTATAAGTTGAGGGTGATAAAGAGGAAGTAGAGTATTATGAATAATAGGGCAAAGGTTACAAATGAAACGGGTGTCAAACAAATTGGTATTGGCCAAATCTTCATAAAGGCTGTGATTAAACTCAATTTCACTACCATCATCATCATCACTAGTCATTGTCATTAAAACAAGAATAAGATATGTGGGCTCACCCCCAGGTGGTTTAAACCCAAGACCATATGTTCCTTTGTATTGAGTTATGAAAATTGGCTCAAGTGTTCCTTGGTGGTTTGGACTAAGGCATCATCCTTAATAGGATTGATTATCATGATCCTATTAGGGATAGGGCACTTTTCATTTTTTTAACAATCAGCTAGTTTGTCATTGTATAACCAGGTTTCATCATTTGCAAGTGGGTCATATTTATGGCTAGTGGCTAGTGTGAAAATGATAGGAGCTAGACTATGGATTTTGCCTTTTCACTTTTATTTCCATTCCATAAAATTTACATTAGATTTATGTCTTCCATAATACTTTTATTTCTATGGAAGCTTAGTAATGTGGAATGTATCATAATTCAAATATTCTCCTAGGCCATTGGCCATGAGTGTAAAATGATTGGACATTTTAGTAGGTGGCATATGGGAAGAGGAATCAAGGCTATCTAGGTATTTGAAATTGGATTTTAGAAGATTCACAAGTATTTCCTTCCTCTTATACTTCTTGGGAACTGAATCTAAGCCAAAGCAGTAGTTATAACTTTCATACTCGGCCTCCAAATGTTTACAATGTTCATAAGGTTGTAAATCTCCATTCATTATGACCTCCATACCAAAATTAAAGAACATGAGACATTGGTGAAATATAGAAGGGATTACATGGATTTCATGTATCCAAGGTCTACCCAAGATCAAATTTCACAATGGCTCTAGGTCTAACACATGACATATGTATCATGGGTTAAGCGCCCAATGATAATGGATAAGCTAATGGTACCTTGAAATTCCCACTCTTCATTATCGTAGGCCTTGATATTGATCATTTATGGCTATAGATTGGTTTTTATGTATCTAAGATGTTTGATAAGATTTAGAGACATAATATTTAGACTTGATCTATTGTCTATGAGAACTTGTTTCACTTTATGCCATGTAATGACAACTTCAATGTACAATGGATTGTTGTGAAGAGGGATAAGGGATGACATATCACTTTGGTCAAAGGTTAACTATTGGCTTGAGGATATATGTACAACCAAATGTTAAAAATTTTTTGGGCTTATTTCATTGGGAACTTGTGATTGGTTGAGGAACTCTATTAAAATGTTCTGTTGGATAGTAAACGTTCACAATAAATCTAAAATGGAAATTTGTGTGGGTGTCTTTTGAAGTTGTTCCATAATATCAAATATCTTGTCTTTTACAACATTTTAGGGATTTTTCCTCACAAGAATGGTGGGTTGAATGGGTTTGATTGTAGGTGACTGTGGGCCTAGAATGGTAACATTTTACTATTGAGTTATGATTGCATAATCAGGATTAGATATAGGGTCATTATTACTAGAAAATGATGGTGAAGGGGGGATAGATAGGATAAGTCTTAGTTTTTAGTGCACTTATATATGGTCATGGGGTAATGATGAGTTATTAGTATAAATTCCAAGATTAATAATCCCTACTTGTTGGTACACCTATGTGTGGTCTTAGGTCAAGGAAGGATCACTTGCATAGGTTGGTTGATTGGAATTATTTAGTAATGGTCCTATTCTATTCACACTTGGTCTTAGATTGATGGTGATGGTTGAAATGTGACCTCCCATAATATGACCTACAACTTTATTGTAGTTATTTACAATTGTGTGGTAAGTTTATTAGGTATTGGAATCATTCTGGACTTAGTTCTCTCCATTCAATTGACATTATTTTTATTGCTAATGATATTATTATTATTGTCTCAGCTATTGATACTATTTTTGTTGTTAATATAGACTTTATTTTTGCTACTATTGGTTGTTGATATGTTGTGGAAATGGGTTTTGGTAGATACTAAGGTTTTGGTTAGATGTAGAAGCTCTATTATCCAATATAATCTCCCCATTTTCCAACATATTTTTAATGAGGTGTTTTATATGCACAAAATGGCATAGATTATGTTTTCAAACATTATGTTATTCATATAATTCATTATCTCATTACCAATATAGATATGGAGTACCATTAGGATAGTTATTTAGAATAGGGCAACTAATCAGATTAGCTACAAATAGTTTGTGAAACACAACTTCAATTGGTTCTCTTAGGTTGTTAAATACTATATGATTAGGAAAAATTCTCCTTGGAGGAGGGGTTTGCAAAGGCAATTATTGTTATGTTTATTGATTAAAAAAATCCTCAAAATTTTGACCTCATAGTTGAATGGCTGAGCAAAAAACATCAATGAAGTTAATAGTGATGCAGTAGGCTATGATTATGCAGAATACATCTTGGGTTAGTAAATGTAAATAAGTCAATACAAAGATAATTTACACTAATTTCAAGAAAACTGGAGCCCTATTCCACCTTGCTATACATTATTTACCAAGAACCAGGACTTTTCCTTATTCTTAACGAATTCAACACAACTATATATGTAATTGTAAATGGCTATAAAAGAATGCATAGGGTTGACCCATCAAATAAGTGCTTTAAATCCTTACCGATAAGCAAAAAAATAATTTTATGGATAGACCAAAAAGGTTTTTAAAAAAGGGTATGGCCCAATACAAAAGAATAAACCAATGATTTAAAAGGTTTATGACCAAGACAAAAATCCACCAAATAAACACAAATTTGATTTGAATGTTGAATAGGTTTTGCATATAAAAAGACAAAGTATTGAGTAATGGTTAATAAATAGGATCTAATACTATGATGGAATTAAAAATGAGCTCATGAAACCATAAGACCACTCTTCACACCATTACCACAACGTCAAGCATTTTAACATTGCACACAGAATTGAATTATGCACAATCAAGTCTCAATTATTGACTCAAAATAAATAATACAATCAGTAGGTTTTTTATGTCTCATCAGTCAAAGATAAATAATAATAGTTCCTAATAAATAGGCAAATAAGTTGGCTTCACAATAACCACTTGGTTTTTTTGATCCACTCAAATAGTGTGGATTGCCTAAGTTGGTGAACACCAAATATTGTATGTGCACACAACAATCCTACAAATAAAATAAAATCCTAAATCAAGTTTAACTTTGTGAGTAGGTGTAAACACATATAAAAACAAAATGGATTTGAAAATGACTCAAACCACTAGCCAGTGTGAACATGACCATTCCAACATAGGCATCACCTAAAACTATGTGGATAGGGTTTTTGGCACAACTATAATATCCAATGTAATAGTACCCAATGCCTATCGAGGAATGTCATCAAAATATCTAATGTTCTTATATGTATTTTAAATGGATGTTATGTCAACCCCCATATTTTTTAGGAATGTGAGGTTACATATGTTAAGTCTTGAAACACTATTAATTAGAACTCATTTAATAACAGTGATTTTGATTTGTTCTAGAATGAAGAGTGGAAGATTATAATCCATAACTGACTATGAGGGTAAATCTTCATTGAAAAAAGATATTACATCCTTGATTTCTTTGATAGTGTTTATGATACATGCAAAATAAGATGGGTTTATATCATGAGGCAATTATGTATGATTGAGTGTCTAAAAAATAATATATTTGAAAATAGTTGCCTTTTGTATTAATTCTAATATAGAAATTTTAGCTAGTGTATTTCTTAGCTGATCCATAATATCATATGCATTGTGTTGATCTTTAAATCTCATGGGTTTGTTTTAGGCAAGAGGATGGATGGTTGGATTACGTTGATCCTATATAGGTTGAGGGGCCACCCAATTCCATCTACCAACAACTTGAACCATAGAATCTACTATTTTATTAGGGCAAGTAGTAGAGGCAGGATGTAAGTGAATTTAATCAATGGGTCTAGGTAGAGGAGAAACAAAAGGAGTCATCTGAGCTCTCTTCTATTGAGTAGTAACCAGAGGTAAATAAAAATTAACCATGCAACAATGTTATCCATGTAGATATCCAATTCCTATAACTATTGTGCTGAAATTGTTAATCTAAGAAATATTTTGTGATAATGCACAATCTAAGCCAAAATCACTAAAACTTGTTAAATGGTTTGAACTTGTCATGTACATGTGCCAAGTTAGGCTAATGTATCCATAAATAGGGAAATTCATTTTATGTGATTATTATATTTTTTCAAATCACATCGATTCAAAATGCAATCATGCAAAATGATGCTCTAGACCATTGAATTCCTATAATTTGGTAGCACACCTCATGTGCATGTGTTATTTCACATCTATAATGTCTTAATTAGAGTATTGTTTTATATGCAACTGACACCTTCTTTTAATTATACTCCACTCAAATTACAACTTAGTAAATTGACATTTTGACCAATTTGATTAAATGAATAACCAATTTCTAAATAATTACACAACATTAAACAAAGTCACTTAAGCAAATTAAACTAAGTTAAGAGCTTAAGTGGAAATTTCATGTAAAATATGGAATATACATTTATTAGAAATTCATGACTCGAATATCCAAAATATTAGGAAAATATCAAGATTTGAGTGGAGGACATAATGATTTTGACCTATGTCTCCCCACATGTCCATAACTCAATTGAGGCCAACCTAAACCTAACAACACTTGGTTTAGGGTTAGTCTGGAAAATCTATAAATACAGGGCTTCACCATTGATTAAGAGAGATTAAACTGTGTAATGTTATAATGTAGAATTATCTTCATAAAACTTCATTTATTTGCACAAATTAATCAAACTCAGTATTCTAAGCCATTGGTACATTAGGAAATGATGGAGGAGTATGATATTCATCATTGATGTCGACTTGAAGCACCAAATATGGGGAAAAACATGCTTTTTGGCTGATGTTGGAAGGAGGGACATTATTTGGAAGGTTTGGCAATATTCCTTCTTTAAATAACTCTTAAAATTGATTTACAACACCCCATGAGGGAGTAGGATCAATGTTTTAGTGTCTATATTATTTTTTTATAGAGATTTTCGTGACTAATGCATGGACTAACACATCTTGTAATCTTACTCTACACTCCATAGAATGGGGCTCAATGTGAGGTAGACCGATTTATGAAATAATCTTAATTCTTATATGATCCATGTGAGGAGTGACATATATGTGCATCATTATAAAAATGGTGTTAGGTTGTGGAGCTAAAAGCTTCAACCTTTGCAAACTGAGGAACAATGGTTGCTGAGTTCCAGAGGAACCGGTGTCGGCAGCAGGACCGACGTCGGCAGAGACCAGTGCAGAAGGCCACCGGCGACGGCAGGAAGTCGGCCGACGTCGGCAGAACCAGACAAGCAGGGACCGACATCGGTCGCCTGTGTGTTCCAGAACTGCCTGTTTCACGGACAATTAGTTAAGTGAACGAAGAGTTTGCATGTTGAGACCAGTTAGAGTCTTGGGCTGCGAGGATAATTGTCTAAATTAAGAGTCTAAGTTAGTGTTTGAGTTAGGGATCTATTTATAGACCCATTGGCATGTATTGTTTAAGGCATGAGATAGAAAGGAAGAGTTCCTTCTAGTTGTAAGATCTGTGAGTTGCAGGTTGTTGCAAGCTCATTGGTGATCTACATGTAAGTTTGGTCTTTGAGTTGCAGGTTCATGAGAGGTCAGCTTGAAGTGCTATAGAGTGCTTGGTGTACCGGCAGGGTTATTACTAACTAGTTGGTGAGGTGAACACCAATTTTGTGTGTGAGTTGGTTGTTGGGACCGTTTTTTGTGTAGGAGAGTGTGTGTGAGAAGAATTACTGTACACTTGAGGTGTGGCGAATCTCTGTAAGGTGAAAGAGTGTGGCAGCTCTTTGATGTATTCTTTTCTGTAAGAGTTATTAATACAAGATAGTGTGTTGTCTCTCATATTCTGTGCTATTGGTGAATTCTAGTTACTTGTGTTTCTGGTTATTTCCGCATATTCAATTGCTTATATTTGGTAATCATACTGTGCTCTTTCTGAGGAGCAAGATCCTAGGAGGTGGAATTAGAACAGGTGTGTTTGTTCTTGGATTTATCTTCCACCTCCCCCCCAACAAGTGGTATCAGAGCTTTTGGTTGGGATACTAACAGATTGGTGTAGATCTGGGTAGTGTGTTTTGATTACAGGTTACTCACAGGGTTTCTGTTTGAGTGGGAGTTGAGTAATGGCAGATAACAGTCAACTACGAATGGAAAAGTTTAATGGCAAGAACTACCAATTATGGAGGATGCAGATTGAGGACTATCTGTATCAGAAAGATTTGTACTTACCATTGGGTGGGGTTACTAGCAAACCCTTGGATATGAAAGATGAAGAATGGGAGGTTCTTGATCGGAAGGCTCTGGGATCTATTAGATTGAGTCTTGCATCATCTGTGATTTCCAGCTTATCATAGTGTAAGACAACGGTGGAGTTGATGGAATATTTGGCAAATTTGTATGAAAAACCCTTGGCTTCTAATAAGGTATTTCTTATGAAACGTTTATTTAATTTGCAAATGTTGGAAGGTGGATCTGTTCATAGCCATCTTAGTGATTTCCATGGTTTGGTAAACCAGTTAAGTTCCGTCAATATTGTATTTGATGATGAAATTAGAGCTCTCTTAATCTTGTGTTCATTACCTGAAAGTTGGGAAGGTTTGGTAATGGCAGTTTCTAATACTGTGTCTCCTTCAAAAGTCTTAAAAGTGGATGATGTTGTGAGTGTGATCTTGAATGAAGAAATACGCAGGAAAAGCACAGGTGAATCATCTGGAGATGCTTTGAGTGTTGAAGGAAGAGGAAGGCCAAGAGAAAAGACAGAGCGTGGGAGATCAAGGTCGAAGACAGGCAAGAGATCCAAGTCCAGGTATGGCAGAATAACCTGCTGGAAGTGTGGAAAGCAAGGGCACTTAAAGAGAGATTGCAGATTAGGTACAGATCAGCATGAAGAACATGGAGAAGAAGCAGATGTTGTGGGTTACATTGCACAGGATGCTCTGGTATGTTCTTTGGATAAAGTAGAATCTTGGGTATTAGATTTAGGTGCCTCTTTTCATGCATCCCCACATAGGGAATTTTTTCATGAGTATGTCCAGGGAGACTTTGGAGAAATTTGTGTAGGGGATGGAAAGCCTTGTCAGATTGTTGGCAAAGGAAAAGTGAAGCTGAAATTGCAGACAAGTGACACATGGGTGTTAAAGGAGGTCATGCATGTCCCAGTTCTGAAGCGGAATCTGATTTCTGTTAGAAGTTTGGGTGAAGAGGGTTGCACAGTAACTCTCACAGCGGACTCTTGGAAGGTTACCAAGGGTACACTTGTTGTAGCTAGAGGTAAGAAAGTAGGTACGCTTTATCTATCTACTTGTTTTACTGATTCTCTTTCTGGGTTATCTACTTAAGCTGTAGATTCGGAGATGTGGCTTAATAGGCTTGGTCACATAGATAAGAAGGAGATGTTGGTTCTTGAGTCAAAGAATATGCTTTCAGATTTGGAAGGCATGGATCGTGGTTTCTGTATGCAGAAGAAGAAGGTGAGGTTTCTTGAGGAATCCGATGTTAGTGACAAGAATAGGAAAGCCTTAGTTTTCAAGGAGAAAGTGACGAACAGAGTTCAGCACAAGGTGCAGAGGAATTTTGAGCAGAGCAAGGGTGATTTGGACAAGGGTTTGATCCAAAAGGAGCTCGTGGGAAAAAGTCAGGTCTCACAAGAAAAACACAGAGACTGATGTCGGCAGGAAAATCGGCGTCGGTGTCCAGACAGGGACCGACGTCGGCTATGTGCAGCCCGACGTCGGTGACTCGGGGCAGACAGAGACCGGTGTCGGCCAGGGGAAACTGACATCGGCAGGAAGGCAGTCGCAGGGAACCGACATCGATCGGCTGTAGACTGAGATGTGACCGGCATCGGTCACTGAGATGAATTTTGGGTGGACAGCGAGTTGTCATGGAGTCTCAAGCACCCATATAGAGGACTGAAGGTGTAAGTAAGTTCTTAAATTCGTCATTTCCCTTCTTTACACTACTTGTTGCTCACTTATGGCATAGGACCAGGAAGTTGTTAAAGAAGCAGAACAGGTAGATCCAGGAAACAGTGGGAGCTAGGCATGGATGAGGATGTGATTCCTTGGAGGAGAACCAAATGGGTGTTTTGGGTAGAGTGGCCAGCTGGAAGTAAGCACTGAGAGACGAATGGATGTTCAGGATAGAGAAGAGCAGAAATGGACACGTGAGATGGAAGATCAGGGTATTTGATCTTGTATTAGCTGCAGGGCAATGGAGGTTTGATCATTGTGTTTCTCTTTACCAGGTTGGATAGTATTAGCTACACTATCCTATTTTCTGTATGATGTGCTTGTTGCAGGGTTACATATACAGGTATTGTTGAACTAAAGGTAAAGCTAGTTCAGGTGTTTGTCATGGAGAATCTGGGAGCAGCAAGATTCTTTGGCATGAGTGCTATCTAGAGACATGGAGGTCTTGTTGACTTTGTTTCAGGATGATTGTGTGAAATTGGTTAGCACACCGATGGTTAGACAGTTCATAGAATAGGTGTCTTGATTCACATAATGAGGTTGAGTGCATGGTATGTACTAAACCTGAGTTTTCCCAAGCAGTGGGAGTTGTCACAAGTTTGGAGTCAATCCGGGAAAGTAATACTGAAGGGCAGTTCAGTGGGACCAGCAGCAGGTGCACATGCTATGCAGGGTCAAGTTCTTTTTCTACATGGTTGTAGATGCGGATGTGGCAGGTAATTTGGATGACAGATTTTTTGCACCACGGATTTTGTGGTGGTTGGTCTTCAAGAGTGATCTTGAGGAGGGATACATAGCCAAGGGAACAAACTAGATGGTGTACAGGTATAGGTACAGGTTACAGCCGTTTATCTCCAAGTGGGAGATTGTTAGGTTGTGGAGCTAAAAGCTTCAACCTTTGCAAACTGAGGAACAATGGTTGCTGAGTTCCAGAGGAACCGGCGTCGATAGTAGGACCGACGTCGGCAGAGACCAGTGCAGAAGGCCACCGGCGACGGCAGGAAGTCAGCCGATGTCGACAGAACCAGATAAGCAGGGACCGACGTCGGTCGCCTGTGTGTTCCAGAACTACCCATTTCACAGACAGTTAGTTAAGTGAACGAAGAGTTTGCATGTTGAGACCAGTTAGAGTCTTGGGCTGCGAGGATAATTGTCTAAATTAAGAGTCTAAGTTAGTGTTTGAGTTAGGGATCTATTTATAGACCCATTGGCATGTATTTTTTAAGGCATGAGATAGAAAGGAAGAGTTCCTTCTAGTTGTAAGATCTGTGAGTTGCAGGTTGTTGCAAGCTCATTGGTGATCTACATGTAAGTTTGGTCTTTGAGTTGCAGGTTGCAGGTTCATGAGAGGTCAGCTTGAAGTGCTATAGAGTGCTTGGTGTACCGGCAGGGTTATTACTGACTGGTTGGTGAGGTGAACACCAATTCTGTGTGTGAGTTGGTTGTTGGGACCATTTTTTGTGTAGGAGAGTGTGTGTGAGAAGAATTACTGTACACTTGAGGTGTGGTGAATCTCTGTAAGGTGAAAGAGTGTGGCGGCTCTTTGATGTATTCTTTTCTGTAAGAGTTATTAATACAAGATAGTGTGTTGTCTCTCATATTCTGTGCTATTGGTGAATTCTAGTTACTTGTGTTTCTGGTTATTTATGCATATTCAATTGCTTATATTTGGTAATCATACTGTGCTCTTTCTGAGGAGCAAGATCCTAGGAGGTGGAATTAGAACAGGTGTGTTTGTTCTTGGATTTATCTTCCACCTCCCCCCCAACAAATGGTGGGTAATAGGCATGCAAAACAAACCACAAGGCTTTGTACCAAAAATTTAAAAATGGCATATGTCATGATAATAATGATGAAAATCTACAAACTAAAAAATAAGCAAATGTTGGAAATAAGAAGGAAAACCCTAGCAGTACACTAGGTTTTTAAGCAATATGTTTGGATTACGTCAAGTTCACCAAATGATTTAAATTTTAAGGGATTATGAAATGTAAACCCAAAGTTGTTAAAGTGTCTGAGTATAGTAAATTAGGGTAAAAATATGCAATAAATATAGCTACTAATTTGTGCAAGAACTGACCTAATCTAATATTTATAAAATAACAATGAATTACACAAAAAATTACTTAGCTAGAAACTGACCAAGATGGGTGATCTAAAGGCTAAAAAATAGTGTG
The DNA here is from genome assembly GCA_037957365.1 of Torreya grandis. Taxonomy (NCBI): domain Eukaryota; kingdom Viridiplantae; phylum Streptophyta; class Pinopsida; order Cupressales; family Taxaceae; genus Torreya; species Torreya grandis. The sequence goes on along the minus strand of JARHVA010001023.1, from coordinate 2,804,974 downwards.
GAAGTTGATATGAGTGTCATAAATAGGGCCCAGTGTCAAAACACCACCTAGATAGTAGTGTTGTACCTTGGATAGTAGTGCACCATGTTGGTGTCCTACTTTTAGTGATAGTATGCTTTGTGTAAAAATTATCTAATCTTCTAAGTCGACCTTTAGCTAAGCTTGATTTTCTTGTACTTGTGTGGATGAGCCCTGACTCACTATTTATGCATTATTTTTACTGAATTAGGAAAAAAACCCTAGACATTCATGTTTTTAGTTTATTTTAGTGGAACAAGTATCAAAAGTTTGATCTTAACTAGGTAGGTTGGACATCCTCAACACCCCATTATGTTGATATTTGCCTACATACCAATACTCTAAGGAGGTATCAAGCCTGACCTAGTTTTCCTACCTAAGTGCTTGGTGTAATTGCAAGTGAATGATAGTATGATTGTCAACTTTAGTATTTTGAATGAGGATTGAGACTCAAAATCTATGTATTTTGGGCTTGGGATGGTTGTATATGACTATATGTAGTAGGGTAGAATAGGGATTAATAAATTTGATTATGCACAACCTATTCTAAGCTTATTTGTGTATTTTACATTTGATTTATATCTAATGGATAAAGGGCTAAAATTAATGTATTTATATTGATCTAGTGCTTGTGTAAAGTGTGAAATAGGTCTAATCCAACCCTAGGTGTCTTAGGAATTAAAAATATATCTATTAGGGTTGAAATTTGGCAAAGGACACAAGCATTATACCTCGGTGACTAGCATAAGGTACTAGTATCCAAAGTGTAGCACTAGTGTCCAGGTGGAAAAACTTGAGGCATTATGGGCTTAGATCCCTAGGGGAGGGTATGGGATTGATTTTGATATGTCTAGGGATGTGTAAGTCCCAAATGAAATCTAGATAAGTGTCAAAAGAGGTTCTAAGATTGGTCTAGGTCTAAGATAGGGATGGGTTATCTTAAGTGCCACTCATTACACTCAAGTGACATTTTATATGACTACAATAAGTTACTTAGGATTGGTATGGGTTAGAGATAAAACATTTAGCATTAAGCATCTCATCATCCTCCTCTTAGTTGAGATGCAAAAAAAATTAAAATATAAAGATAATAATTCATCCAATGGTGAAAACCATGCTTTTTGCACCTTGGACAATTACCATGATGAAAACTAGGTTTATGGCATTGTGTGTAAATAATTTATTATCTACAAGTACCTTGAAACTTAGGGGCATCCTTGTTAACATTTACATATAATCCATTCCCATCATATGACCTTGTCCCAAACCATATTTATTTTCATCCTACCTTGGTCCATTTTTCCTTCCTTCCTTGATCTTAATAAGAAAGTGGAAGTTGTTTTGAGATGTGGTTTAAAAAATCTCTTAACATATCCTCTTAGTGATACTTTGATGACTAGAAATTTTAGTTCCCTTGTGACATGGTCCTTGGATATTCCTCATCCACTTATCATTCACTATTATCTAATCCAATCATTCCAATCCTATCATTTTCTATTCCATCTCATCTTGATGCTAGACTAGGTTTTACCTTTACTAGTGATCCCTTATTGTTATAATGATCCAAACACTCCTAAACATTCTCATTCCACATGCTTCCCATTTTTTGAGTCAAATAATTTTACATGTCATAGTACCCCATGGATTTAATATGTCAAAAACTCAAAAACATTCAAAATTTTCTAAAATACTAAATATTCATAAAATTAAAACATCCTAAAAATCAAAAAAATGCAAAAAACTCCAAAAATGATATATAACCACAAAATCCAAAAACATTTTTTTATCTTAGGTCTAGTTAAATATCCTTCATAAATATTAATCCAATCAAATTAGCTACCATTGGGATATGTCCTTCCCAAATCTGTCATGTTTGGGTCAAAGTCAAATTAAATCACTCTAATTCAAGCTCATCACTTCCATCCTTTTTAGGGTAAGTTTAATCATGAAAAATATTTTGGGATGTTTAATTCTCATTATCCCCATTTCATGTATCCTTTATTTTGGTAATCCATTCCAACCATAACTATTCTTAGGGCTTGACATGTGGCTTTTGATTTAATCAAAGACAAGATTGCTTTCTATTACTTTTTGTTTTCCTATTTGTGTGTTTGTTTGTTTGCTTGTTCATTTTATTTTATTTTGTTTCCTTGACTTGATCCATTGTGCCAACAAGATCATCATCATGGTTTCCATTTTCATTTACTTTTACTTGATTCTATCCATTGGCATATGTTAGCATTATTATCATGTTTTTATCATTGGTGTCAATTGTTTATTGGATCAAGGGTTAGTCCTTATGCACATTGTGGTTATGCCATCATGGTGTTTTATATCATGATGTACATTGCCATGTGAAAAATTAAAAATCAATTCTAAAATATGTCTATCCATATCAATGCTATAATCACACATCTCTATGTATTTGACCTAATCATATGACTAACAAACATCATGATCACTTTATCAATTCATCAAATCAATTCCACCCTATTTGGGGTAAATTATCATTCCATGCTTGATACTTTCATCCTGTTTGGGTAAATTCAAAGTGTTTATATTTTTTTTGGAATGTATCCTTAATAATTTTTCCCTAATTTGGTAAAATCAATCCATCATCAACATCATAAATCAAGGCATGCAAACATTATCTCAAGTGACGTACTCTTGTCCACGAGTTAATCTTCTCTTCTGATCTAAATTCATCTCTTTTTTGAGAGTCCATTCAAATCATTCATCCCTGCATTCCCTCTCTATGGGAATCATCCTTAAATAATTTCATTAAAATCATTTCCTAATATTTACATTTAATCTCATGCACCTATTAGTTGGGAATGACAAAATTATAACACTCATTATTTCATCATCTAATTGGTCATCAACATTTTTTAGCTTCTCATTATTTGAGAAGACAATATTTCATATACATATCCTAACACCTTATCAAATAGGGAAAAATGTAGACTCTCCATTTTTATTACTTTTGTGTCAAAATTACAAAATAGAATGATTCCAAGCAATTGCATAAAATCTAGTCCAAAATGTTTTGTTCATATAATATACATGTTCAAATTCACCTTGGCACATCTCTAGGTGGGATAATTCTCCTTCATTGATTAATTAATGTAATTAATTCCCCTTCCCTAAAAAATTCTTCTAATAAAATTCCCCACATTATATTAATTAAATTGATCTTTGAATAAGTTAATTAGTATAATGTAGATAATTTGATTATAATTATTATTTAGGGAAGGGGTAATTAATTGCATTATTTGATCAATAAAGGAAAATTAGTGAATTGATTGGAGTAGAAGAATTGACTAGATAAAATAACCAGAATGATAATTGAACATATTTAATATGGTGAATTATCCCACCTAGAGATGCACCAAGTGAATTCAAACACATATATTAGATGAACATAATCTTTTGGATAAGATTATATGTAAGTTCTTGGAATCATTCCATTTTGTAATTTTTACATGGAAGTGATAAAAATAGAGTGTATATTAGTTGCTCTACCAAGAATGTATATTGTTGATAGGATACTTTCTGTTGATTTGTGTTTGGATGTGGATTATGAATTTGTTGTTGATTAAGAGGCAACTATTATCAATATGAAACTTTTTGTTGAAAAGTCGTAATAAAGGATCTAAATAGACTCTCATAAAGATATTAGAGGGAGAATTATCCACCCTTCATCTTTAAAATAAGATGAAGGGATTATATCAATCCTTTTTTGATATTTTCAAAGTTAATCCTCCACCTTTAAACTTAATTATGATAAAGGGATCACATTAGTGATCAATGTGTTGATCCATGTGCACTATTGATGACTTATTTGCAACCGTTCATCTTGATTTCAAGATGAAGGTTCCTCATTGATCCTGATTTATTTCAATAGACCTCATTACATTGCAATTCATCATGCTTAAGATATACAAAAAAGTGTTGATAATTTATTAAGTCCCATTTTACATCATATTTTTGAATTCAACAAATTCAATTAATCCATAGCTTTGATGGAGATGTCTCAACACAATTTGACAATGATAAAGATCAGTTAACATTATATCCAAGTCGCATCCCATGCAATGACATTTTTAATGGAGGTTTGCATGTTTTTTATTTGAATATTATGTATTAATATCCAATATTTGTATGCTCATGAGGTTTTAGGCTCAAGCATTTTTCATTTATTTTATGTTTTTAATTGACTAAAACTAACATGGTGAATATATAGCTAGTGAAGATTTTTAATGACACATAGAGTACACTTGATAGGACTAGCAACCCATACCTTTATTTTAAGCCTATTTAGAAACCTTCCTTTAAAGAATATTTGATTATTTTGGCTCTTTTCTATTCATATTTTACACCATTTTATGTTTTATATTTTTCAATGAATTCATTGCATGATAATAGTGAAAATATTTTTATTTGTCTGTTAATCAATGAAATCACCCTGTAATTGGTGAAATCATCTTTGTTATTTATTTTTATACATAGGTTTCATAATTGGTGAAATCTTTTTAAAATTAGATAAATCAACCATAAAATTAGTGAAATCATATTAAAATCAATGAAATTAACTTTTTAATTGATGAATTTTTCACTATATGGTCTATGTTGTATGCAGGTTCAGGAAAAATCAGTGAAATTAACATCTAAATCGGTGAAATTGACCTCAAAATTAGTGAATTCTATTTTAGTATTTTTTTGGTTTTTTAAAGTGATCTAATGAGTTACTCAAAACAAAGTGAATGCATGATTTTTAATATTACTTGGAGATGGAGATAGGTTACACACTATTGATCAAGCTTGTGGGAACTCCTCTTTGGATAGGAAATAATGACCTACAAATCACACTAACCCAAAAAAAAATGATTAATATAAATATGAATGGACTGCCTGGTAAGAAACCAATCCCAAGAAGTGATCTACTTCCTTAGGTGGATGTTAGCCCATGTTTAACACTCAAGTTTATAGATAAACATGAAATTACAAATATATATAAGGATAGGATGCAAATAGATAACAACAAAGATGTCTAATCTACAATAGGATTAAGGTGATCAAGGTAATCATCCCAAAATTTAGTAGCTACATCAACATCCTCTTGAATTACAATCAATTATTCATTAATGCTTTCTTGATTAGGTGTGAAAACCATAGTACAAAGACCTACTTTGAATGTAATGTCACTTTGATCAGTGAATAAATGTTTTGGGATAATGGGGAGATCAAATATCATGCACTAATTAGGTAGAGCCATCTACATGTGAAAGACATATTTTTAAAAAATAGCATACAATATTTAACAAGTTTTTATGACTGAATGTTATGAAAATAGACTTCAAGGATATTTTAATAGTTTAGTAGGGATTAATGATGATCATGTAGGATCGATGTCAATTCAAATGAATCAGTGTCGATTCTGAGTAAGATGATAAAGTATGAAAATAGGTGATAAAAATGACTTGTAAAATTAATAAAAATAATGAAAAGTGAATGGAAATGTTGACACAAAGGTGCAAAGGATAGTAAGCTTTAAATATGAATGAAATAACATAAAATTCTAACCTTGAATGGCTTGAAACATGAAAATAAAGAAGACTATAAAAGTATGCTAAAAAACCCTCGAAATCCCTTGATGGTTGCATGATTAGAGGTTTCACAAGGTGGCAAAGTATTGACAATGTTTGTATGTAGTTTCCAAAAAAAATCTAATAGAGGTTCGAAGTCCAAAAAGCACTGTACATGTCCCTTGAGCCAAGGAATATCACTATATATTTATGGATCAATGTTATTTTGGGTCGATTGGCATCGATCATGGAGAATCAACATTGATTTGCCCAAAATGGGTAGAGGTGATATTTAGGCCATTCAAAAGGGTTGCTTATAGGGTAAAGATAGGTTTAATCAATGTCTAAGTTATTAGGTTATTTAAACCAAGAGATGGGTTTGTTAGGAGGTTGGGAGGATTTTTATTTTTTATTTGTTTCTATGGTTTTATGGTTAGGGATAGTATAATAGGGTTAATTACTATTTAACTATAGTAATTAACTTAATTAACTCGTGTGGTAAAGGTAAATAGGTAATTATTTTAAATAATTATTAATGGGGCCATTATGTTAGAGATGAAGGATAATGTGATGATGCACCACATTTATACACAAAGTTGTATAAAACTAGCATCTACATTTGCCCCTTTTTGTGGAGCAGTATGCAATAACGTGTCATGAGACAAAAACTATAAGGTGCCTAGTGCCCCAAGTTTATTGTGAGGAGGTATCCCCCTCAAACTAGGTGTTGAGAAGTGAGGTGAAATGGATGATGGGTTTGAAAAATATGATAGGTAAAAACAAATGTGGATGAGTGGAAAAGGACAAGTAGAAGATAACAATGGACAAATAGAAGTGTGGATGGCTGTAGGAAGTTCCAAGATTGCACTTAATGGGATAAAAAGTGATGTAGGTAGTAATACCCCAAAGACTTAATCAAGTAATAAAATGTCAAAGCTAAAGTAGTTTGGCTTAATAAAAGGCTATCAAGAGGACAAAATATAAGAATGGTAGACCATCACAGCTGGTGTGCATATGGTGTATGCATTACTTATAGATGAATGTTCTTGAGATAAAAGATACCCTCAGGATCTTACAATGGAAATATGCCAAAAAAATGGGTATGCTTTAAGGAGATTGGGTAACTAATAAAGGGTCAAAATCCTAAAATATAAAGGGTAATATGACATAAAAATGGGATATTTGTGGCAAAGGGAACAAGATGGGGCTTAGGATCTAGATTGGGATCATGTGAAATGGTTCATAAGTGCAAAAATTTCAAACAAGCCAAGATAACTGACATCAATCCACAAGGGATCGATGCTGATTTAGGGGATCAACATCGATTGGATTAATTGACATTAATCATGGGAAATTCTATAAATAGGCATCTAACATGGCATAAGGCTCATTTAGACAGTGATGTGAACAAGTTTTTTGAGCAAAATTTGATGTTTTTCTACCTTTCTAGTTTATGTGAGAGATGATGGAGGTGAGTGGGAGTGGATGATGATGATGACAACTTCACTATGAGGTAGGCAAAATGCACTTGTGGAAAATTTATGATTTTAGTTATTGGTTTGTTTTTTGTTTTAAAAAAAATGTGTTTATTTTTATTTTAGTTATGTAGGATATTTTTGTGGTTTTAAAAATTTGTGCGTGGGGAGGGAGGTTGTGAAATTTATTTATTTATATTTTTTAGGAATGTACAACTTAGGGGAAATATTTTTTGGGGGGAGGGAATCAATGTCGATCCATATGGATCAATTTTCCCCATGCAGATTGATCATGATCCAAAATGATCGACATCGATTGGGTAAATCGGAATCAATCCTTATTGGATCGATATAAATCAATAAAGTTAAGCTCTTGATTAACTAAAAAGATGTTTTAGATAGGCATAAGAGATATTGACAATGAGGGATAGGATCCCACCACTATTGACATAGTTATAAGAGTTCATGGGCACACAGATGATGACTAGAGCATCTAGAGCTATTCTATTTTGATAGGTTTTATCATCAATTTAGGTTGCTTTAGGATATACCATTAGCCCTATGTGTGTATAGGTGGGATGATACATAACTCGATTGGCTTACTCTAGATATTATAGTGGTCTTGATGGGGCCATAGGAGGAGCCCGTAGTGATTATAAATATTATGCAATGTGGTTTATAATAGAGATGGGGAAGAGACAATATAGAATAGTGAGACCTTGGTAGGAGGTGGTTATTGAGGAGATGAGGGAGGCTAAGTAGGATGCCCTAGATACACACATAAAGAAGCAAGATGGCCTTGATACACACATAAATGATGCACCACTATAGGATGCTCCTACCCACAAGCATATATATAGTTATAGTTGTTGTGAAGAGAGATACACTAATGGCAGAGCTACAGGAGGCACGAGTAGCCCATGATACTTTACAAGATCAAATTTCCACATATAGGTGATCTAGATAGCATGAAAGGTCAGTGTGACTAAGCCATACAAAAGTGGGATAGGTACGGAGTAGAGATAGATCATATGAGCTCTACTTTGGTAGAGAGACTAGCTCTAGATATTGCAGGATCTAGTGTTACTCCTATAGATATGGTACCACTCTAGAGGTATAGGTATTTTCTTGTCAAAATGTCTTATTATTAGATGATAGTAAGAGATGGATACCATATGTATCTTAGTTTGCTTCATATGTGGCTAGCTATAGCATATCACATAGGACTCTTGGGGGGTCTACTAGTAGAGGGAGTGCAATGAGTTGAGGAAGAGATGATGAGGGATGTGATAGCATTCACCTCAGTAGGATTGATTTTACTAAGGAGATCACATTGTATGGGTTGAGAGCCCAATTTTATTTTTGTTATGACATTTGTATAGATATTTGTTATATGTATATATATATAGAGAGAGAGAGAGAGACATTGCTTATGTTAATGGATGGATCATGTGTGTTTGTTTATGGATTTATTGATGGTTATGGATATGTTATGTTTTTATTGATGATGTGATGTGATGGGTTATAGATTAGATGTTATGTATTTTAATTTTGATCATTGTTATTATATATGTTGTGGATGTTTATGGATTATTGGTTATGGATTTTACATGTTATGGATTATGGATGTTATATCATGAGATATGTTTTTAATAAATGGATTATGAAGATAGATTTTAATATTTAATGGTTGTGATTTTATGGGTTTTAGTGATTATATATTATGGATTTACTTGGCATTGACTTGGACCATAACCAAAAATAGAATCTCTCATACACATGGCCTATGCATCCGTAACTAGATGGTAATAGATTTTGACACAACCTAGGTTAGCTAAAGCTTTGACCTTGGTCATTTATAAGGATTTTATGCTTTTGGTGGGATGGGGGAGGGATTGCTTTGGAGATAACATTATTCACACTATAGTTCAAAATTAGGATTTATCTTTTAAATATCATTTTTATGCCAATGGATAGACTGATCAATATGGGAAGTCTACAATTAAAAAGTTGATCGATATGGGAAGTTTTCTTGGGATATTGCTTTTGACAATTTATTTTATTGATTTATTGATTTTTAAGGATTTTGAGTGGCATAATTTGAAAACTGATCAATGGGGGAAGTTTTCTATTTGGTTTCCATCCTTCAAGGGAGTGGTCTACATTCATATGTTTTTGAATAATTGTCCTTCAAGGTATCAGTCTATTATTTGCCTTTATGTTTGATTACAGTTGTCCTTTAAGGGATCAATCTATTTATTTAGCCCATTTTGATACTTTCAATTTTCACTGCTTACTTGATTTTTGGATCCCAAAGATAGTAATACAAGTTGGCATAAAAATATACCTTAGGATAGTTTCCATTAGTTCATTACATGAGGCGATTGTGTTATCTTGGAAAATTGATAGCCTCTAAGAAATAAGGGAAATAATGATTTGGGTTTTATCCTATTATAGGTGAAATGTATCCATGAGAGAATGTTATGAATAGAGCTAGGGTATTCATAATCAAGGTTAAAGTTATAGTGACTACCAGATAACCACATAACTCTCATATCATTATTTGGTATTTTGGGATAAGGAGATATGATAGTATTTTAAGATAAGCTAACCAAGACGAGCCAAGATCTATTAACTATAGAAAGGATGAAAATGCAATGCATTAAGAGGTTCTCATTTTGGTTTACCATCAAAATAAGCCAAACGATATGCCTTGGATCCATATTTATGGGTTATGATGTATGGTTCAAGCCAATTAGGAGAAAATTTGCCCCTTTTACTTCATTCGATCTTAGTGACATGTTGATTTTATTCAAGAAAAAGGACTCCAATGTTAAATTCTCATTCTCTTACATGTTGATTATACGCTAATTTTAATCATTATGCATATATATGAAAGTGATCGAGGGATGTCATATGATGCTCATCTAGGAATTCAAGCTGGGATAAATGACCCTGACAAAAATCCTCATCAAAAATGATGTTTTTAAAAGAGACACGAAGAGAGGGAATTTGGACTTCTAAAGGAAGTACAGTGTTTGTACCATAGACTAGGGAAAAAGGAGTAGCACCCATAGGGGTTCGAATACTAGTTTGATATACCCATAAGGCAAAAGGGATATGAAGATGCCAATCCTTCCCAGCTTCATTAATGACTTTGGTTAGGAATTTGACTAGGGTTTTATTATATGCTTTTGCTTGACCATTGGCCTAAGGATAGTAAGGTGAGAAAAAACTTAATTTGATTTTAAATGAGTCACTTAGTGCTTGGACTTCCTTATTCTTGAAATATTTTCCTTTATCTATTATTATTTTATATGGAATTCCAAAATGATAAATAATGTGATGGTGGATAAACTCCATAATCTTTTCTACCTTGGTCTAGATAAGTGGCACAACTTCCACCCACTTGGTGAAGTATTATGTAGAGGTAATGATGAAATAGTGATGCTAAAAGGACTTAGGGTTGATTTTCCCTATAAGATCGAGCCCCCATTGGGAGAATGGTCAAAAGTCTCTTGCTACCTATAATACTTTACTAGGGACATGGGATAAGTTTACATGTTTCTAAAATTTTACACACCTCTTAACGTATGTGTAATAATCTTGATTTAGAGTGGGCCAATAATAGCCTAGACATAAGATTTTTTTAGAGATTGCACGGCCACTAAAGTGTCCACCACATGACCCATTATGTACTTCTTGGATAGATAAGGTAGCTTCATGATTTTGGATAGATAAGGTAGCTTCATGATTTTGGAGATAATGAAGAAGAATGCCATAGAAACCATGTTTATAGAGAACACCCCCTAGTATAGTATAATAGATAGCTTTCTATTAAAATACATGCCTGACACCTTTGGATAGATGGGGAGAAGATAGTCTTGTAGACAAATAAGTAAATATTTATGCATACCATGGCTCCTCTGAGTTTTCCTCAATATTATTGATATATGAAAGATTATTTCTTGTATAGTAAGGTTGGTTAACTAGATGGATAAGGACAAATATCTTGGACTCCTGAGATGAGGATGGGATAAAAGAGGCAAGAGATGCCATAGTATTAGCAAACTTATTAGTTGATCTAGGAGTAGTTTAGATGGTGTAATGTTTGAAATTTAATAAGAGCTGATCGGCTAAGGTTTTATATCTTTGGAGGATATCATTCTTACATTGATATATACCATTAATTTGATTAACCACTAGCTGAGAATCACCATAGATATTAAGGGATCTAATTCCTAGTACAAGGGCAGTTAGGAGGCCTATAATCAATACTTTGTATTCAGCCATGTTATTGGTATAATCAAAGTCTAATTTAAAAGATAAAGGCATGGGAATACCTTGAGAAGGGATTAGTATAATTCTTGTGATGCCTCCTTGTTCACATTTGGACCCATCAAAGAATAGATTCATTTGATATTTTGGGACTAATTAGGAAGTGAATGCAATAGATTCATGAATAAATTCATAATTGATATGTTGATTTTCACTAAGAGGTGCTTCATCCAACTGATCAAAAATAATTTATCCTTTAATAGAATTTTGATGGAGAAATTCTATATCAAACTTAGCTAGAAGCATGATCCATCTGGCCATTCATTAATTTTGATAAGGCTTAGAATGCATGAACTTAAGGGGGTCAATAGTCATAATTACATGTCTTATGGTTAAGTAGGTAATCACAAATCTTAGAGGTTAGAAGGACCAATGTTAGGCATAGTTTTTTGATATGTAGACAGCATGTTTTATATTCTACGAGAGTATGACTTATATAATAAATAACCTTTTCCTTGTGATGTTCATCTTGATGGGAAAGCATAGCACCTAGATCATGTTCAGTAACTAAGATATAAAGGAAGAAAGGTTGCCCCTCCTTAGGTGGAGTGAGGACTGGAGGTGATAAAAGATAGTCTTTGAGTGCATTAAAGGCTTATTGATAATTAAAATCTCATACAAAGTGATTATCCTTCTTTAATAAATGGTGGAAAGGTTAACACCAATTGAAGAGTTGGGATATAAAAAGATAGATAGACTGAAGCTTGCCTTGTAAACTATGTAACTACTTAAGGTTTGACAGAGGAGGTATTTCTATAATGGCCTTGATTTTAGTGAGATCCACTTATATTCCTCTAATAGGAATAATGAAGCCTAGAAGTTTACCCATCAAGACACCAAAAATGTACTTTTTTGGATTTAGACACAAATGATATTGGAGAAAATGATTGAAGATAACCTTAAGTATGGATAAGTGATCCTTGCAAAATTTTGACTTTTCAAGGAGATCATCTACATAGTCTTTAACAATTTTGTGGATTATGTCATGAAATATATAAGTTATGGCCCATTGATAGGTGGCTCATGCATTCTTTAGGCCAAAGGGCATAACATAGTGATAAAATGTCCCCCAAAGAGTAATAAATGTAGTTTTATATTAATCTTCTAGTGTAATAAGTATTTGATTGTAACTAGAAAAACCATCCATAAGGGATAACATTTCATGGCCAGCTATTAAGTCCACTAATTGGTCAATGTTAGGGAGAGGGAAATCATCTTTTAGACAAGTAATATTTAAATCATGAAAGTCAATACAAATTCAAATTCCCCATATAGGCTGAGTGAATGAAATTATGTTGGACATCCATTAAGGATAATTGATGGGTTGAATGAAGTTAGCAGATAAGAGGTGGTGCCATTCCTCTTTTACCAAGAGTGTGATGTGGGGATGCATTTTATAGAGCTTTTGTTTTATCATCTTAGTATCAAGAAAGGTGATGATATTATGGATAATTATTTTAGGGTCAATACTAGGCATATCACTATAAGACTAGGCAAATGCCTCATTATGATCTAATAAAAAAGTGGTAAAATCATATTTTTCCTGAGGATCTAAGGTTTTGATAATTTCAACAATCCTTGGGGTTCCTTGAGACCTGATATTAATATAAATAGTGGATTCATTTAATAATCTATGTGTTTTGGATGGAAGATAATTATGTAGATAAGAGTTTTCAATGCCCAGATGAGTCAAGATTGACTCGTCATCTTAACGTTAAAGAATAGGGATGGTTAGCATATCATGTCCTATTAAATTACATATACTAAAGGGATAATTCAGATCCCTCTACCTTGGTGAAATATGAGGGGTTCTTTAGAGATTGAATTAACTAAAAAAATCAGAAGGGATGGATACAGTGTCACTGGTCAAGGAAGAGGTATCAGATGATGAACATTGCTCTTTTTCTTCCAAAAATGGTAGAAGAATGGGTTTGGGAGAGGATTTAGAATATTTTTTAAAGCCTAATCCATTATTTTCATGTGGTTTTCTAAAATATCCTAATGTGATGTCATGAGGACCCTGCTCATATCTACCCATGTCAAAGCCCTTTTAGGCACAATGATAAAGGTAGGTTTATGCAAACTGGGTTTTATTAAGAAATGAGAAATTAGATGTAAATGGTTTAGCATGGGTGTCATTATCAGGCCCTAGGGTGGTTTGATTGATTCTACCATATATCAAGTGGGTACATAAGAATAATGGCCCAAATGGGATGAGCTCACATAGGTTGGGTAGATACATGGGTTGTTTCTCTAAAAGGTCATATACCCTAAGAGTGGATAATGTGTTAAGGGTCAATAGTTGGTATTCCCCCATTGAAAGATGCTACATCATGGAATCAATGGACTCATGAGGTGGTAATTTTTAAGTTGGAATAGTCATGCTAGTTGAGGCTTGATTAGAGGATGAAGATGGGATTGTGTTAGGTGAGGGTATTATGGCATTGCTTGGTCAAAAAGTGTAGTTTCATGATTTGAAGGGATGAGTATCAGTGAGGATGATGTAGATCTAGCCTTCATGTTCAAACTTAATACATTGATAAATGGTAGAGGGGATACATCACATTGCATGAATCTATAGACGTCTTAATAAAATGTTATATTGGAATGTCCCTTCTATGACATAAAATAGTTCATATAGGGTATAAGGACCTATGCAAATGGGGAGGACAATCATTCCTACTGTGGGTGCTATCATGTCATTAAATACATGAAGAATTGTTGGGGATTTGGAAACAATGGTTTCTAGTAGATGTAACTATTGGAAAGCATGTGAATAAATAATATTGATACTAGCCCCATTATCAATCATAACTCTTTTAATCTAAGTTTGATTTATTTGAGTTGTAATGAAAAGTGCAAGATCTTGGTCATCAGGGGATAAAGGAACAACCTCAAAATCAGTGAAACTAATGGCCAACACCATTTCAAGGGCCCCTATAAATGTAGATAATGGTTGAGGCTCATCTGGTCGAACCTCAATAGCTTAGAGTGCTTCTATCATTGCTTGTTGATGGTGTGGAGAGTTTTTTATAATTTCATATAATGACATTTTTACATGTGTTTGGTGGAGTTATTTTAATATGGATATTTATACCAACTCCTTGGCTTCAATTGAGGTAGTTCTTATAATAGAGACTCTATGATTTTGTCTACATGGTTTAGGCATATTATGGGTAGAGGTGCCTATAATTGAAACTTTAGATTTATTAGGATTCTAAGTTTAAGAGCGGGTGGCTACATGGACAACATTGATGTGTAATAATGGAGGGTCCAAAGAATCCATTGACTCTTTATCACTTATAGGACTAACAAGATTATGGATGAGTGGAATATTTGGGATGGTAATTTTTTACTTAGGAGTTTTATCATTTAGATTATTAATTAATAGATCATCATCTTGGACTATTTATTGGATTATGGCCTTAAAGGCATTATAATTATTTCTATCACGTCTAGGTACTCTATGATATGCACATATCTCTTGATTCCTATACCAAGTAGGTCTTTGGGGTGAAGGTTGATGGGCCATATAGGTGGTATAATTATGAGGGGTGTATCCAAAAAAAAAAATAAGATTACAATGTAAGATCCTTTCAAAGGGTCATTTTGTGGTCTTATATTAGATTGGGCAATCTCTCTTGGCAAAGTATTGATCATTTAGTTTTGACATTTAGATTTTATGATAGGGATGACCTTACGCACTTTTTATTTAAATTTATATAATGGTCCTTTAGTAGAAGATGGTGGATATTAAGATGGAGGTGTGTTTAATAATGGAGGGAGATTTTTCATTTTCCCATGTGTTTGAATGGAAGAGCCTATGATAGGGATAGTCATTTTGGAAGATGGATGAGGACCCAAAATAGATGACAAAGATGATAAAAAAGGGGTTGGTCTTTTACTCTTTCATGTGTTGAGAATAAAAGGGGTATTTAGATTAAGTTTTTTATCTTTTGACATCTAAAAAAGATTGACCTTGACTTGAGAATGGGCTAAGGCTTTCTTTGATGGAATACTAAGACAATTGTCCCAGCTATCGATGATAAGTGCTTCACCCTTTCCTTTATTAGTTTCAGGGTAAGAAGGTGTTATCGTAGAGGATGATTTTAAAGGGTCTTGGTATCGATCAAATTGATAGGATCATGTTATATTATGAATAAGTTTGCTAGGGACCAAAGGGGTGGAATGTTTGACTCTAAAAGTATCAAGATGTTTATTTATGACATCTCGAGGAGGGGTTTCATTTTCCTTTTTAGGAGATTCATTTTATGAAGATGAAGGGGATGGCCCACATAAATGATCCCCTGTAATGAGATCCAAGAGATATATAAAGGTTTTGGGAGTTGTTTCAATAATTTTAGGTTGACTTACATCAAAATCATCTCCCATGAGGAGATCCAAGATTGGCAATTGCTCTTGAGTTTCTTTAGGCAATAATTAGTCATAGATTATATCAATCATATGTGTAGCCTAATTTTGTGTTTCTCTAGGGTTATTTTGGACTATGTTGATGTGGATGGATGGTTTGTAAATTACTACTTGAAAATATATAAATATTGGGAGGAGCATTTGGATTGTCCAAATGAAGTTCCCCCTTATCAATGAGGCCTTATACCAATCATTTAAAAGATTGACATCATTCTATGTCATGTCCTATTACCCTGTGATAGGCACAACATTTGTCTTCTTTATACCAAGTGGGTTTAGGATGTGTATCATCTATTGATCTAATCAGAGGAAGCTCAATAACATTTTCTTGTAGGAGTTTATCCAATACATAAGTGTAAGGTTCTACTAAAGGGGTATATTTCTTAGGGGGGAAATGAGTAAGGCCCCTAGGTGGTTGTGTTTAAGAAGTGGATGGTCCTGATTGATTAGATGTTGGAGGGGAAGACATTTTTAGAATAATAGCATTTGCTTCCCCTTTTGGTTTAGTATTATTGTTATTGCTTTTTGTGGGTTCAGATTTGAAGTTTTTATTACATAACTTAATTTTTCCCTCTTCAATTCCCTAAATTTCAAGTTTAAGTGCCATGGTAAAGGTTTCATGAAAAATTTTAAAGGTTTGAATTTGTAACATAGATGAGATATGTTTTACATAAGAGTGTGAAAAGAATTCAATTAATTTAGGTTAGGTAAGGAAAAGGTTAACTAGTTGATCAATCTACGCTAATGAGTTATAAACTCTGATATATATTCATCTTCAAATTGTCAAATGGCATATAACTTTGTGATACTCTCTTTTCAAGCAATGTTGATTAAGAACTATTCTTAGAAAATTTGGGCCAATTGTCCAAAGGAAAAGAGTGAATGCTGAGAGATGGAGTTGTACCAATCTAATGTAGCTCATGCTAGCAACATGAGAAATGTCCTAAGTAGTAATGCATCATCATGTGCTATAAGGTAATATGCATGTTGAAAGGCGATAAGATGTTACTGGGGATCTTGTTTGTTTTGAAACTTAGTAAACTTGGGAAGTTCCCATTGCAAGGGATATGGTCAGATAGGAATAGATGGGTGGATAGGCTTCTTAAAATTTTGTTCATATGTGGGCATAGTATTATGTCTAGAGGTGGAGGCTTCCAAATTATCCATCCTATTCATAAGGATGTTTATGAGGTCTGCTTGGGGATTATTCTGAGGTACATTCCCTAATACACCTTATTGAATAGCAGATAGGGGTTGTGAGGAAGGGTATACATTTGTAATGGACATAATGGGTTGGGATGTTGCCATATGTTATGGAACCTATAGTAGAATATTCTACTATGTAGAAGATTAGAAATAATTAGTCCCCAATGACTATGATAAAGCCATAAATTGAGTAGCCATGGAGATATACTATTGGAGAGGTTATGTTGGAGGGATTTGTTGTGTATGTTGTAGAGCTTGTGAACTATATGCTAGACTCATTTTGATAAGTGGGAGACTTATAGGGATTGATACTACTAATTTTTGGCGAGGAATAGTGGGTATAGGCTGAGTGGTATAAACACTTTAAACCTGAGTAATTGGGGTTGGAGAATTGGTATATACTACAGGTGATTGGCTTTCTAAAGGTTACATCATCTGAGTATTAGATCTAGATGGAAGAGAGTTGGTAGAAAATGATACCATGGCCATGGTAAATCCTTTGGTTTTCTCAATTCCCTTGAAAGGTATCTCATATAAATATCAAGAATCTTGGGTATTGGAGGAAGGAGGAATGTGCATTGCTCGATTACTAAGGTAGTAATTGAGAGCAATAGGGTTATTATCTAATATTTATGTAAAGGATATCTTTGAGAATAAAACTTTGAGAACATAGGATTTTCAGGTGTATGTTCCATAGGAGAATATGTGACACTCGCTTCAAATTCTTTCTTCAATTGTTGCCTAGTCAAAACCATGAGACAAAAAAGAAAAGCAAAAATAAAACAACTTCTTTTTGAATTATCTCACTTTTAATTATGGATGAAAGATGCACAAATTAATGTCATCTCAAAAAGTTTTTATCTCTTTTTAATTTTAAGATGTGAAAAGAAAAAAAGAAAAAAGGATAACAAGGGTCCTAAGAAATGATAATCTAAGGATAGTTTTGGGTGTTTTGTTTTTGGCACTCAAAATAAATTTGTATTGGTACCATTACATGGCTTGATACTTGGGGCTTTCTCCCCTCACATCATAATCCCATAGCCAATGCAAGTGCTCACCCAAGATATACCAATAGTCCAAAGATTATACTCAACTAGAGAACTGAGTTGGTCCTCCACTTGGTGGTGAAATCTAAGTGGGATCACCAAAAAAAAGGTTACCACGAGGTGACAAAATCCCCATCAATTTCCTTATGTCAAGTGTTTAAATTAGTTTATTGTGATTGTGATTTGGCTTATGTGTGAAAGAGTGATGACTACAATGAATTTACCACTTAGATTATTCTATGTGAATTACTTAAGTAGGAAAAAAATGTGTGCAATTTATTTCAACCTTAAAAAGGAAATAAAATGCAAACTAATGTTCTTTGGATGAATTCACACAAAGAAAGTGAAAGAGAGAAAATTCAGTAATTTTGAATTTTAAAACAAAATATAAGACCTGTGTCCCACTAGGCATGTCAGAATGTTTTAGTATTTTGTTGCTTTTTTAATGTGATCTAATTAACTGTTAAAAACAAAGTAATTGTAGGGTTTTTAAGATTACTTGGAGATGGAGATCGATTGCACACCATTGATCAAACTTGTGGGAACTCCTTTTTGGCTAGGGAAGAATGACCTACAAATCACACTAGCACAAAAAATTGATCAATCAAAAGATGAATGGGCTACCTGGTAAGAAACTAGTCCCAAGAAGTGATCTGCTTCCTTAGGTGGATGTTAGCCCATGTTTAACACTCAAGTTTATAAATAAACATGAAATTACAAATATATATAAGGATAGGATGCAAATAGATAATACTAAATATGTATAATCTACAAGAGGATTAAGGTGATCAAAGTAAACATCTTAAAATTTAGTAGCTACATCAACATCCTCTTAAATTATAGCTAATTATTCATTAATGCTTTCTTGATTAGGTGTGAAAACCATAGTACAAAGACCTAATTCAAATGCAATGTCACTTTGATCAGTGAGTAAAGGTTGTGGGATAATGGGGAGATAAAATATGCTAACAATATCATGTGATAATCTAGGTAGAGTCATCTACATGTGAAAGACATATTTTTAGAAAATAGCATGTAGGATTTAATCGGTTTTTAGGATTGTGAATGTTATGAAAATAAGAATTCAAGGTTGTTTTAATAGTTTAGTAGGGATCGATGATGATCTTGTAGGATCGACATTGATTCAGATGAATCAGCATCGATTTTGAGTAAAATGCTAAATTATGAAAAAGGGTGATAATAATGACTTCTAAAATTAATAAAATAATGAATATCAAATGGAAATGTTGACACAGAGGTGCAGAGGATAGTAAGCTTTAAATATAAATGAATTAACATAAAATACTAACCTTAAATGAATTGAAACATGAAAATAAATAACACTATAAAAAACATTTAAAATCCCTTGATAGTTGCATGAACAGAGGTTCCACAAGGTGGCAAAGTGTTGATAATGTTTGTATGCAGGTTTTAGGAAAAATCCAACAGAGGTTTGAAGTCCAAAAAATGTTATGTGTGTCCCTTAAGCTGAGGAGGCTCACTATATATTTATGGATCGATGTCATTCGAGGTTGATTAGTGTTGATCATGGAAAATTGACATCATTTTGCCTAAAATGGGTGGAGGTGATATTTAGGTGTTCAAAAGGGTTGCTTACGGGGTAAAGATAGGTTTAGCTGATGTCTAAGTTGTTAGGTTGTTTAAACCATGAGATGGGTTTGTTAAGAGTTTGGGAGGGTTTTTTTAATTTGTTTTTATGCTTTTATGGTTAGGGATAGTCAAATAGAGTTAATTACTATTTGACTATAGTAATTAACTTAATTAACTCATGTGGTAAAGGTAAATGGGTAATTATTTCAAATAATTATGAATGTGACCATTATGTTAGAGATGAAAGATAACACGATGATGCACCATGTTAATACACAAAGGTGTATAAAATTAGCATCTAAAAATTCATTGGTATTAAATGGATAAATTGTCATATCAATAAATTTAACCTCAAAAATAGTGAATTTGTTCAAAATTTCTACTTGCAGGACCTATCTTTCGGAGGCAATAAATTTTAACTTGTTTGTCCATTTGACACCATTATTTTTGACAAGATGAAGGTATTGAAAATATGCATGCAATCATAAAATAAAAAACTATGTTTTTTCCAATTCAATGGTGAAAATTTCCAAAAAAGTGAAAAAATAGCAAAAATGCCACTATAATCAATGAAAACACCTAGAAAATAATGAAAAATCCACTATGTATCTATCAAATGACAAAATTATTTTATTATCAATGAAATTATTACGTTATTGATTAAATTATTCTTACTAATTAGTGAAATCATTTTTATCTATTTTTTATGCGTTTTGTTTTATATTTTTTGTAGGTTTCTAAAATCGATGAATTGGTTATGCTAAATGGTAAATTCATTTAAGTGTCTAAAATATAAGAGTTTTACAAACATAGAAAATCAACATACTTCTCTTATCAAAGACCCACCAAGTAAAACTATTTACCTTTTTTTCTTGTAGGTTCTAAAAAAGGTGTGGTGATTTGTTCAAATAAATATGCTATTTACTCACATTTCATTTAGTGTCCTAAACAAATTCACATTTCATTTTGGCTTATAAGGAAACTTTATTATCTTTCAAGAATTTTCATTTTCATACAAATTTCTCTATTTCTTCTTGTTGTTTGAGTATTTTATGAGGATATTCTACGCGTATGCTCTCCCATTTTGGGTGACTCAAAAACATTAAAAAAAAAAAATTAATCCCAAAGATTTACCTACTATGCTCTTTGCTTTCCCTTAGTGGGAATTACATAAATTAGAATGACAATACCTTCCTTTTTATTTAAGCTATGCAATTAGGGTGTCACTACCTTATCACGAGTCTTTAGTGCATAGTGATTGGGATGTCATTACCCAAAATTCATACCAAACCCCCCTTATCTAGTATGGTATATAAATTGAGGAACATTTCCATCATGAAGACCTTGCTTTGTGCTTGCATAAATTCATATGAGGATTGAACCCCAGGGAGTTCTTTCCAATATCCTAGGTCAATGTGTAGTACCCTCAAAATAAGTAATATGGGTAATGGTATTGAACTTCTTCATTGACAAAATTTTTTCCCAAGTACTGAGAGGTATATAAGGACCATCTAGATAGCTCAAGTAAAATAGTAAGCAAACCTAAAATTTGGGAGCACTTCATTGAAACCACTATGGCTAAAGTGGTGTCAAGGGGATAATACCCTCTCATGAATGGATTGATATTGGATTACTTCTCATATACCTATTTTGCCATGGATTATTCAATGATTTAGGGGTACAAAGGTTTAAAAACCCCTTAAATATTGCCTTGTTTGTACAAACATTTTGAGAGAAGAATGGGATTAAAACACCACCAATAATTAAAATAATTTCTTTAAAGAATCTTGAACTTTTAATCCTCTCTCTAAGTGATTATATTAAAGGTTCAATGAATGTGATATATACCTACATTAGTTATTAAATTGTCACATAATGCTTGTGTGTTGATGCTTGATTATCTTGTCAAAACATTTTTGTATTCAAAAACTAATCCCATCAAACAAAGTCAAAATCAAAGTCCATGACATTGTTGTACCATACTTACATAAAAAGGCATTATTATGTCTACATTCTAGGTCAAAATTGTTCCCTTCTATGTCCAAAATTGTTAAACACATCATTTCATACCTTTCTTGTGTGTAATTGTACCATTATGCTATCCATGTGAATTTGGACCCATTCTAATCATTTTCCCAAGTGTCCAATTCAAAACCATTTTAAGACTAGGATTAAATTCTAGTCTTTGTGTGATATTTTCTCATGTTCAATTCCAATGCTTTCTCTATTCATTTCCAATTCATATCCTTATCTTTCCATTCAATCTCTATCACTTATCTATTGGGAATGATGAAATCATGACATCCATCATTTCTCTCATTTGAATCCAATTCCATTTCAATCAGGTCAATTATGCCTTACTTTAGACCAACTCCAATCCAATAATTCCCATTGAATGTATCCCTCCTTGGGGGCATCATTTTATCAATGTTATATTACCTTTCTATTAAATGTTATGATTTTCACACCAATTCAAGCCCTTGAGTGATACATGTTTGACAATAGGTATAATCTCAATTTATAACTCTTAAAAATAGGTGTTTGACTACCTACATATTTTGATACAGTAAACTTATATTTTATATAAAGTTAGAGTAATCACATTATTTCATAGTGACATCAATCAAACATCATGTCTACTAATTACCCACTTGATCATGGTCATGCTAGCAAAATGAAAACTATTTTGGCACCTTTTTCCAATTCCCAATAAAATTTTGATCCATAACAAACTATCAAATGTCAAGTGCAATCCCATTTGTATCCAATATGTTATAAACTTACTCCTTTAATCTATCCAAATATTTTTAAGTATCACCTCCATTTCTGACACTTTAACCACTTATCGAGTACCTATTCTAGTATTGAAACCACAACAAATCTAGTAATCCAATCATGTCCTATTATTTCCCCTCCAAGATCCATCATATATTGAATATCCAATCACATCCAAGTCTAAGAATCACTCACTATAGATATGTCAAAATCATTTTCCTAATCATAATCAAATTAGTCCACTTTTAATACAAGATCAAGATAAATCACCCATTTCTGACATTTTCATTGAATAATTCATATTTAATGGATCATCTTTTGACCATACTCATATCTTTGATAATCCTTGATTTGAAGAGCCTCTCTATGACCATTCACCTATCTTTGATAAACCCTTCTTCTATGATCCCATCTTTGAAATAACCCATTATTGATCGATAATCTATTTTTATGTCATCCTCTAAAGTCCCTCATTTCTAAAAATTTCTACATCTCAAAACATTCATTTACAAGTGCACAGTGAAAAAGGTACTTGTCGAAAACTCAATCCAATAGGTCATCCATGTTTCCAAGTCACAATCAAGATCATCTACATCAAAATCAAGTTCTATTTTAGAACCAATGTTAGAATTGGGTTCTATTCTATAGCCATTATCAGATTTAACATTAGAAGCATAATCAACATCAATTTTAGAACCTCTTGAGTTAGAATTAACTTCCTAATTAGAATACATTAGTGTATATTACAACATTAATTATATAGTTCTATCAGATCCACTTGAGTATGAATCAACTTCAAAATCAACATACCTTAGTAGATGTTACAACATCGACTACATGTTTCTTGTAGATCAAATTTAATATATTTGTGATCCTTCCACAGTTTTTGAGGATACTTCCTCTAACATTGACACAAGTTCTCCTAGTAGCATATAAGAGGATTGTGCTAAATTTTACCCTTCTATTGACATTATACATGCCTTTACCATTAACCATCCTAGCCATTATACTAATATTTCACCTTCCACAAATGTCGATTGGTACCAATAAAATCACACATTATTGAACTTATTTCATGGTGAAATTTTAGTGTTAGAATTTCTATGGATATAAGATAATGTTTAGGAAAAATAACAATCTCCTTGTGAAATTTTATTTGATACGCTAGGGGAAAATTGAAGTCTAAAGTCGGTATCTTCTAGAGAAACCTTATTTGATGCACTAGATGATAAACAAAATAAAAAATCAAAATCCTTTAGTTAAAACTTTCTTTAGGTGATAAGGGACAATAAAAATGACTTATCAATTTCTTTGAGTGAAAGATTATTAAAGGTGTTATTGGACAATCCAAATCAAAATAGTCAAGAAGACTTTATTAGTGAAAACCTCTTCGAGGTGCCAATAGTTGAGCCAAATAGTTCTTCATTGCTTGATGAAGATATTATTGAAGTCAATATTGGCCCCAACATAACCAAAATCAAGTCAAATCCAGAATTATCAACACTATGTGTGATTAAAAGTCCCAATTTTCATTCATTCCCCAACCGTTATGCATTTCATTATGATCTTATTATTCATTCAAGACCTATTTTCCATTATCCAATAAGATCATTTATCTAATGCCCATCCATTTTAAACTCTCTAAAAACACTCTTTTTCAAAGAGACTATGAAGATACCTTATTTAAAGGTTTGGATGAAGTATAATCAACAACCAATGAAGATCACAACATTAGTATAGCCTACATCAACAACAAAATTATAGTAGAGAAGTTATTCAGAATTAGTATGGATTAGAGATTAAACATTTAGAATTATGCATCTCATCATCTTTATTTAAGTTGAAATGCCAAAATTTAAGAAAAAAATCAAAATCAAATTAAAATAGAAAGATAAATAATTTTTCCAATGGTGAAAATCATGCTTATGGCATTGTTGATGGTTAAAATTGTGCTTGTTTCTAACACCAACAATGGGAAGTTTCAAGATATGGGACTTGCGACTTGAAACAACCTCCATATTTTTAAGAAGCTAGTCTCTTCTTTATACTGGGAAAAGGGATAGGAATTTTAACAAAAACACAAATGCAAAGAAATAAAATCTAACTATGGAAATGCACCTAAATGTAATTTGACCCTTAAACTGAGCACAGTGAAACTATATGTAAGGTTCAATTACATTTAAGAGCAAACAAGGCATGATCAACATAAAAGATGAAAATAATAGAAATAAAGGCTCACAGCTTAGACTGCTTTTGTAGTGACACAAAAAATATGAATAAAGGCATAGGATTCAATCTTCTTATTTATTCTCCAGTCACATAAGAGGCATAGAAACATGCATAGTTACATAAACTTTCCAACTCAAGAAAATAGAACAAAGGTAAATGATATTCCTAATCACAGCTCTAGAAAGTCTAAAACTCTTGATAACACAACTTAGACTACTTTTGCAATGACATAGAAAATATAAACAAAGGCATAGGATTCAATCTTCTTATTAATTCTCTAGTCACATAAGAGGCACAAAAACATGAACAGTTACATAAACTTTCCAACTTAAGAAAATAGAACAAAGGCAAATGATATTCCTAATCATAGCTCTATAAAGTCTAAAACTCTTGACAATAATTCTCTCAAAAAATTCTCTCTAAGTATCTCTTGATGATCTTTCTGGTGATCTTTGCACCCCTATTTATAGCTTCGAATTCACTCTGAATTTTCTATGTGTTCCCAATCTAACAACCCAACTGAAATCTAACTGAACTGGAAGTGTCTAACAGTAGATAATTCTTAGATTCTAAAACACTCTGTCTTTCGACAGTTCATTGGCTGAAACAGATCACATGATGCTCCCTTCTATTAAATGGAAGATGAAACTTAGTTGATTCCCCTTTTCCTCTTGAAAACCTTATCTTTATTTAGGATGCACCAAAAAATGACAACTGGCATGTTTCACAGCACTTACTAAAGACACACGGCACTTTCCACGTAACTTATACTCTTTTTGTGTCTTTGCTCATGGGTGTTCTGCCTTTGACACCTGTCGCAATCCACTTCTTCAAAACTTAACAACTTAATAGAAAATAAGACCCACAATGTTTCTCACCTGAGAAACTTTAAAAAGGGCATAGGGATAGGTGGTGATTTCTACTTGCCTCAATCAAAGGACATGTGACAATCTCCACTTTACTTTACTAGGGATATGTGGTGATCTCCACTACTTTTATCCACCTTTTGAGAAACTTGTGGAAGGTGACACATGCTAGTATCCATGTCACTTTGTTTATATTATAGAAACAATTGGGCCTCATTTCATATTTACATGGACAGTGACACTTGGTAGCTTTTGCTTGCTTCAGAAATAAAACTTGAGACCCACCACAGTCTTTACTATATTGGTGAAACAAAATGAAGATAATTCAGATCTCGACATGTAGTGGCTTCCACTTTCTTTAGCTAAGATATGTGGCATCTTCCATTGCTTTTAGAAAAGCAAATTGAAACCTTCTATGATTGCCACTTGGCACTTTTTACCTAATCTTGATACTTAGCTTGTTGAAACCTTCCACTGAAAAGAGATTTTAAATACGGATGCAGATATGAAACATGGATGTCGACACTTGTCACGTTTCACTAAGTTACCATGAGATACGTGGCAATCTCTACTTTACTTATAAAAATTGTAAAATGTGCCTCAGCTGATGACACTTGGTAGCTTCTGCTTGACTTCAACACTTAGACAAAAATGAATCAAAAGGAAATTAGAGCCTGTGTTCTATTTCAAAATTTCACCATCTTAAACCAAAGTATGCAGGAACAAAATTTTGCAGTGCGCAACTAAAAATCAAAATGAAACGTAGAGTATTTTTTACTCTACAGTTATTGGTAACCCCAAGGACTTTTGAGCCTGCTCAAAAAGAAACCACAACTCTCGCTAGATCAAAATTTCAAAATTACAGCTTCAGCAATGTTGTTTGGTAGGTAGACCACTCATCATCAGATAACTCCTATTTATTTTGAAATTCATTAAAGGCTAAATCAAGGTTAATAATATCCTTGTGTGAAAATTTTTGAAAAATCTAAATCATAGCCTTCAATTTTAATTTGAGTTGGGAAACAAGAATCAAAACAACTTCTACTTCAGGGACTAATGAATCATCCCTTAAATCCTAAAAAACTATTTGATCATTCTATTTGGCCAATAGCAAAGATTCAATTTCATCAACCATTAGAAGGAAGACCTAATTGCACTAGATCTTCAATGTGTTATTTCGTTTCACTAATTCCTTCTTTCATGACATCTAGGAGCTCTCTACAACTGATGGCTATGGAATTACAACTAAGAACCTCATTCACTCAATTAGCAGTGACCATTATGTTCTCAATTCCTGTTGCTGATAATGTTCCATCCATTACATCATAAAGCTTTTGCAATAACGTTTCAAAGTCTAATACTCTCCCAAAAACTATAGCTAGAGTGTTTGCAACTGAATTCTCCACCTTTTCACACAATTTTTGTGCATTTAGCAGGAAGGTGAAGAAGGCCTGAGCTGAATAATCTCTGAAGAGATTCTCTTCCACATGGATTCATATAACTCCTTCACCAAACTTAACACTCTGACATTCTTTGGCCTATTGGCTAGCTCCAGTGTCAATTGTGCTACTTTTTGTTGCTCAGCTTGAAATTAGGCTTATATAGCCATGATATTATTATATTCGGCCAGTAGCTTTTGTTGTAATTGAGTAACCTGCAATAGGTGTTCCTCACATTTTTCTTGCAATGCTACCTTTTCGTGCCTTAGGGTCATTACTGCATCCTTTACCTATGTTAGCCCTACTTTTAAGGAATCATTTTGGGCCTGGACTGCCCTATGAGTCTGAAGAGAAATAGTATCCTTCAACTATTTATTTAGATTCTCTATTTCATTATCTTTTCTATTTATTTATGTGGTCAAAATATTACAGTTTGCCTTTTTCTTGGCTAAATCAGCCTCCATCTTCTGTAGCCTCCTTAATGTCTTCAAGTAGTCTTTAGTAATTACAACAGTGGATTTGGTTAGTAGCTCAATTTTGTCTTGTGACCTAAACAGGGACATATCTATGGCCATTGCATTCATTGTGTAGTCTTCTAGCTGCATCTACTCAGTTGGCTTGATTACATTTGGTGACAAATGAGTCACCATCAATTGTTGTTGAATTGGGTCAAATTATGACCACAAATGTGGTGTAGCCAAGGCTTTATTTCCCTTGATCTTATTTTTCTCTCTTCTAGCTTCCCTTGCCTTCCTAGAAGCATCTGCTTGGGTCTGGAAGGTAGAAGGAGAGGTAATGTGCCTACCCGCAAAAGGATGTCCCTGTGGAAAACCATTTTGAATAGCTAATTATTGGCTATGGGCAATCTGAGGGGGGAGTTTCTTGGGAACAAAAAGGGAAAAATGAGGTAATGTTAAAGCTTGAGGTGGAATAGATGGGGCGAAGTGAGAAATGGGAATGACAGAGGTGGCAGGGGATGTCATCTAAATAGATGGAATCATCATGCCAATAGGAGAAGAAAGAGATTGAGAAGGAGAAGGAGGAATAATACTTACTTAAGGAGAAATTATAGTACTCTATAATTTGCGTTATGGGGGGTCTACCTCCTCTTTTGAGTCAAACTGAAACTGCACCCTCTTTCACTTCTTGGGAGTCTCTTCTTTTGGTTGTGTTTCTTTTCCTTTCACATCTACTACTGTCATCAGTGATGCTTGTGGAGAACTAGGAATTTCAATAACCAATGTCGATGGGGAAGCTTTTGGTAGTGAAGACACCACACTCTTTTGCTTTTCTATAATGCTAAGAGATTGGGGCCAAATTGATATAGTTACTGCAGCTGCAGTTTGCCCTGAGGCTTATGACTCTTGGCTTGATCCTACTCTGGCTTTTGTCTCTACACCCTGTGTCAGAAAATTGCTTGTGTCAGGGCTAGATACAAGGGATAGATGGCACTCATCCCATAGTTCTTCCCATCTCTCATTTATGTCTACGTTCCCAAAAGAATGAGTTGTCTGACAAATTTCTTGCCTATATTTCTAATAGGCTTCAATTTTCTCAGCATCCCAATCTTTATTCTTTAATGCCCTTCTTAAGCTACAAGTCATTCTGACTTTAGAGTCAAAATCCCTCTATTTAACATAGACTATTTCCAGGGTTTATTTTTTGGAAGGGGCAAATTTGTTAATTCAACATAAAATCTAGGAGCATCTTCTCTAGGATTTTTCCTATTTTCCCAAAAAGGGTGGCCTTCATGTGCAATTCTGTTTGTAACCCTATTAGTCCTTATCTAGGAAGCTATGAAACCATTTTGGTCATATACCCATTTGTCTTCTATTATAAGGAAACCTAGAAAGGCTAGCTTTCTGATCAACACAACTTTGGCATCTCTAGTTTCTAGTACCATGTTGTTTGTCATCCATGGGAGGTCATACATTTTTATCTTCCTCTTCCCAGAGCCATATTCATTTTCAACTATAGATACCTACCTAGTGAGCTCTAAGAATGCTAACCTAAGAGTCAAAATCTTAGGTAGTAACATTGGTTCCCCACAAAAACCATGGACTCTTATAATTATATGGTGGGATCCAAAATATAAATCACAAGGAATTGGGCAACTGGCCAGAAGGTTTGAAACACTTGGGAATAGTCTATTCATAACTATTTTGGGGCTGAGGTGACAAAAATTAGGGGTAACAAATAATTCCTAGAATTCATATGGATCACTAGTTTTTGACAAAATATGTGTCCATGCAGACATAGGGGTGGTCCTTTGGAGATCAAAACTTGGGTCATACATATCAAGATGCATATGTTGGGCAAAGAGGTTAGAGTTCTGATACAACATGAGGTGAAACAAATAAGAAGAGTACCTAAAAACCCCTTTTGATTTGAACTAGGCCAGTTGTTCTGCCATTGAGAAAGCAATTTGTTCAAAAAATTCAAGCCTATACTCCTAAGTTTTGTCAAAGGTCTTTAGCGAGAAGAGGATAGCCATTTGTTCTCCATAAACTACCATATCATCTTTCACTCCAAAGATGAAAGCCATCATAGACAGTGCGTCTTGGCTAGCTTGTGCAAACTAGGCTCTTGCTGCAGGGAGTGTAGGCACAGTAGTATCATCATCACCCATTTGTAATTTGGATCTTAAGAACCTCAATTGGGTATTAATGTTTGCCCACATTCTTTGCATTTTAGCAACAGTGGGAAACATAGCTGTCCTATCATGATATAGGGCTAACATGTCCCTAATAGCCTGTAGTGTGATTTGTAATGTGAATGGACCCCGTTGTATAGTGTTTGAGGGTGTATGGAACAAGTCTGTGCATAGTTCGACCAAGTCAGGGCATGGATGTATAGCTGGGATAATGAATTGTGCCAGTTGTGAAGTCCATATCCTCAAGGAAAATGTCTCATATTACCCCACTCTGGCCCTGTGAAGACACCTTTGATGTGCCCCTTCTCTAAGAGTTTTTCTACTTTTTCTTTGAAGAATTGGGTCCATTACTCCATCTGCATAATCTTTTATCTTTACTGGATCACTTGCTTGACCAACTTCAGGGAATCTGGTCCATGGATAGGTCTTCAATGGTTGTGCAGGAGCTGAATCATATGACTTGCTTGCAAGAAATTTGTCAAGGGATTCATACATCCTAGCTCCTTGTTGTGAAGATTGTGCTCCCTCCATCTCTATATCTATTTTGTGATAACTGGTATGAACTTTTGCAAAATAGAAACACTTTCGCTGAAGCAAGTTTACTAGGAACTGAAAATGCAAGTAACAGATATTTTCTCATAGATGCAAGAATGTTTGAGAAATTATAAGCCTTAACTCTTGCTAAGAGGTATTTATTGATATATCAAGTCTCAAAATGGCATTAAACTTTGATAACCATTAGCAAATATTACACAATCTTTATGGAATAGCGAGGTAAACACGTTATGCAAGTGGTAGCACAAGGTACCTTGGGTATTTCTAAAGATTTGTGAAACATTCAATGTATTGAGAAATTTTGAAAATTTTGAAAAACTCTGAGATGCTGACTATGTTTTCAAAGAACACTTATTTAAAAGAGAAGCAAGAAAACAAAAATAGAAAAACAAAGCAATACAGAAAGGGGAAACTATCTAACTATAATACATTAACCAAGTATATTTGCCTACCTCCCAGATCAAAGGGAAGATTTCTGAAGTGTCTTTTATGACACAGAAACTTATGATGCCAAACAAGTGATTGAATGGTATTAAACTCTAATGAATTACTCTTCTTGTTTGCCACCTTAATTTCCCTGCATTCGAAAGAATTAGAGGTAAACATGTCCCCAACATATACATACTCTTCTTGTTCTTTAAAGCTTATTGAATGTTGATTCTTTATGTTGTCGTGTCTCATTAAGAAATCAATGTCTGTTGGCTCTCCACCTTGTGTCTTTTGATATACATCATATTTTGGCTTACTCCTTCTGCCTCATGCTCGAGTTCCATTGCATGATCATCCTCTTTAATGACTTTAAAAATATCATCTTCAAATTTACCAACCTCTTGAAAGGATAAGCCTGATAGTTTACAGTAATTTTGTGTATTTATTTGAGTCTCAATATTGCCTTCTCCACCTAAAGCTAGCTCACAGCCTTCTTGAAGAATAGTGTAACCTGCCCCAATGACTTGAAACAAGTCATTCAAAACATGATCAAAAATTATCTCTTTTTCATCAGAGATAGAGGCAAAAGCTTGTGACTTGTCCTCTAGTTCATCAAAGGGTGTACCTATGGTGATTTCTTCTTCATCTACACTCATGAAATATTCCTGACTAGCCATGAACTGAGTATACTCCTCTTTACTTGCTTCCTCCAAAATATATTCCTCTTTGAAAAGGGATGAAGAAGAAGACTGATGGTTATACATATGCAGAAGAGGAGATAATTCTTGAGCTAGAATTGAATGATTCTCTTCTTTCCATTTTTCCATCACTTCATCTATATCAGATGTAGCTTGATAGCTCTCTTAGAGGGGTGTAGATGGGATGTGTTCAAATGTAGGATCTGCTGCTTGATTATCACCATGAGTAAGAGCAGCCTCAACTTCTTCAAGGTTTTGAATAAAACTTTTCTCTTCTTCCCTTCTGCCCCATGATTCCATTATTTGTTTCCAACTCATGACCTTAGGTTTAGAACTGATCCAAAACTCAAAAATCTTTGGCTGAAATAATTCAAAGAAATAAGAATAACACAATTCAAATAATGCTATCTCTGAAAAGAGATGTTTTATTTATCAAAATTGCAGACCCAAACATATGCTTATCTCTGAGAAGAGATGTCCAATTTCCATTTTGGGTTACATCTTCATTTATACATGTTTTGAAGGTGTGGGGAGGATGTGGAAGGTCACCAATCTCGAGGGAGATGAATTGGTTTGACTTCCATGATTTACAACAATACAGAATTCGAGGAATTGCTATTTTTAGAAACTTACTATTTTTAGACTAGACTAATAAAATTGAAATTTGGGAAACTTCCGTTGGGTTTTAGGGGGTCAAACTTCATTGAGTGGAGCTCAATGTCATCTCACGACATTCCCCTCATTATTAGCTTTCCAACAGTTCAAACGGTGAGTCAATTGGAGCTACGGTGCAAAAGTTATGGCTCCTGGAAGTTCCGCCATCAAATGGGGTGGACCCATCATCCAAATTATTATCCGAATTATTGTCCGGATCATTCCTCCCTCCTTGAGAAGCAATGGTCCCCATTACAACAAGACTTTTCATCAAGTGTGTTAGTTTTACTTTGATTTGATTCCTGTTGCATACCTGATTGTTCACAATTTTTGTCTGACCATCAATCTGCGGATGAAATGTTGTGAACTTTTTCAGCTTGATATCTATTTGATTCTGTTGTTGTGTTGTTTGTGTAGTCAGGGCTGTAACATCAGCCCTCTTAGATTCCTATGGCTGGACCACCATGAGAACAAATTTCTTGGCACTAATTAGAGAGACAGATGTAGAAGGTGGTACTTCTGGTACCCTGTAGCACCGTGTTCCAAGAGTGAGAGTGATCCTTCTAGTTCTTGATTCATTTATACCATGTCGATCATACATGAATGGCTGACCAAAGAGTACATCACAAACATCTAGATTGACCACATCACATAAGACCTCATCTTGGAAAGGTTGTATTGCATATGAGAGAAGACATTGGTGGGTAACACAAAGGTTTCTCCCTGGACTCAACCATCCAATACTGTATGGTTTTGGGTGAGGCTTCATGGACAGATTTAGGCTTTTCACAACATTAGCAGAGAGTAAATTCTTTTGACTTCCACTATCAAGAATGAAATGTAGAGGCTTACCTTTCACCCATAACTTAGAGTGAAACAACCTTTCCTTGTCATCTAGCATCTTGTCATGTGTCTGTGATGAAGCAACAATGGCTTCAGGATCAGCATCTATAATTTCTTCTTCAACCTCCTTAACTGCAGGGTCTGTATGAGGTAGAGCAGAGGATTGTGACTCAGAAAGCAGTGATTTGATAGCTCGACATTCTTCTTTGGAGTGAGTTCCAGATTTGTGATAATCACACCACTTCCCAGTCTTTCCTTCCTTTTGCTTCCAATTTTGGCCTTCTTTGTCACTTTTCCATTTTGAAGACTGATTCTTTATATTCATTCTTCCATGCTTCTGCGAACTTGTATGCCTCACCGATGGTTTCTAAATTGAAGAGTTCCATTTCTCCCCATATGTACCATTGTAGTGCACCACGATATTTGAGAACCTTGTGTCTCTCACTTTCTTGGATGCCTAATCTCGCAGATAGAGAATGAAAAATATCAGTATAATCTTGAACAGATTGTTCCTTACCTTGGCAAAGTTGTTGCCATTGTATGTAGAGATCATCATATGGTCCAATGGGATAGTATTCTTCTTTCACCGCTTCCACAAAATTATCCCAGGTAGGTTCCACCTCAAGGCCAATGTCATCTATGTTGAACCTCTTTTTGTACACTTCCCACCAGTTTTTCATAGGCAATGTTGATTTTAAAAGAGCAAAAGTAATCTTTTCTCCATCGGTGAAATTATTTACAGAGAAGTAGGAAGATAATTGATCCAACCAATTTTTTACTGCATCAGCATTAATTTTGCCTTCAAATGTAGGAATATCAAAATTTACCTGGACCTTGAAGGGTATTGGGGCACTGAAAGGACGTTCCCTAGTTGAGGAGCCAGGAAGTGGAGCCGTAGAGCCAGAATTTCCCATCGGAAGTGTTTGAAGAATTTGGGCAAACTGTTGTAGCATCTGCGCTTGTTACCGTTGGAGGGCTTCATTAACCATTTCCTTGAAAGGATCGGATGTCTCGGTGTTGTCCGCCATTTGAAGTCATTTGGAGCGAACAGGTGGAAAATTTGGAAGCTCTGTTGTTTCCCACCCAAGCTTCTTGTAGCCTGACCTCGTCCTTGGGATCATACACTCTCAAGACAAACCGCTCTGATACCACTGATCCAAAACTCAAAAATCTTTAGCTGAAATAATTCAAAGAAATAAGAATAACACAATTCAAATAATGCTATCTCTGAAAACAGATGTTTTATTTATCAAAATTGCAGACCCAAACATATGCTTATCTCTGAGAAGAGATGTCCAATTTCCATTTCGGGTTACATATTCATTTATACATGTTTTGAAGGTGTGGGGAGGATGTGGAAGGTCACCAATCTCGAGGGAGATGAATTGGTTTGACTTCCATGATTTACAACAATACAGAATTCGAGGAATTACTATTTTTAGAAACTTACTATTTTTAGACTGGATTAATAAAATTGAAATTTGGGACACTTCTATTGGGTTTTAGGGGGTCAAACTTCATCAAGTGGAGCTCAATGCCATCTCACAACATTCTCCTCATTATTAGCTTTCCAACGGTTCAAACGGCGAGTCAATTGGAGCTACGGTGCGAAAGTTATGGCTCCCGGAAGTTCCGCCATCAAATGGGGTGGACCCATCATCCAAATTGTTATCCGAATTATTGTCCAGATCAAGAACTTTTCTCTTGGAAAGAGTCAGCAATTTTATCTTCTTCAAGGTTTTTAGCTAGTTTATGGTTTTCTTTCTTCCAACTTGGAAACTTGTCATCATGTTAAAGGACCTGAAGATTGGTATAAGAGGTATCTTTTGGTGTAGGCTCCTTTCTAAGGTCTGAAAGCTCTATCTCTCTTTCACTAAGCAATCTCATTTTTTCCTCTAGGTACTTAATTTGCTTAGCTATATTTTCTTGAAATAGTCTTTCTTGGAGCTCATAGGAATCATCAGATAAATGGGGAGTGCATGAAGGTTGCCATGAAAAACAAGAATATTCTTAAGGAAGGGTGGGAGAGACTTGAAAGGGACTAGCCTCATTTTGTATCTCACACTCTTAGACAATGTCTTTCTCCTTCTTTCTTCCCCATGATTCCATTATTTGTTCCCAACTCATGACCTTAGGTCTAGAACTTTTCTCTGGGGAAGACGGGGTTACAAGGTGAAGGGGAAGTGAGGGTTTAGATTCCAATTCCCTTGCTACCAACATAGATTGCTATTTTCGAAGATTTGCCAATTCAATCTGTTTATCAAGATTGGCCTTAAATGCCAGATTTACTATTTTAGAACTTTTCTCAACATGATTGGGGAAAGAACCATGACAAGCTTGACTTGGCTCTTGAGCAAGGGTTGAGTATGTCTGATATGAAACTTGGGTCAACAGATATGCAAGATTATAGACTTGGTAAGGCTACCTCTCATGAATACTTAGTTTCTCTTCCAAAGATGCAATTAAGCCACTCACATCCAACATCTCATATGTAAGCCTTTGCCAATTTGCTCTTTTAAAGGGATCCCATTCACTTTTAACTAGATCTACTACATTTCTTACTTGATGGATGACATGATTAAGAATTTCTTGGTCACATCCCCTTCTGTTGTCAAGCTCTAATACATGTTTTTTATATCCCAGCAATGTTTGTTTGAAGGTGGAAATGAGACTAGGTTGAGTATGAGATGTAACATATTGGGAAGACTGGGCATAAGACTGATATAGCTCATGACAGGGCTGAGGCTAGTCATATTCAACCTGTGAAGGGCAAAACTCATTACCATATGCATCCTTATTTCTTAATGTGATTCCACGAGCAACCTGATCTTGATTAAAAATATATGAAGAGGCATAAGACCCATAGCTCTGAGTAACAAAATTATAAATACCAAAAGGTGATTTCTTCTTGACTTTGATTCTTTGAGGTAATCGGTGACGACAAAAGATTTAGATCTTGTTACTGATCCACAACTCTAACTCTTTGTAGCTCTCTAGTTCATACGGTCTTGAAAGAAACTTCAAGATAGTGTCCCATCGGGCATGCCAAAAATTGTTGATGGTTGAAATTGTGCTTTTTTCTAACACCAAAAATGGGAAGTTTCAAGATGTGGGACTTGCGACTTGAAACAACGTATAGATTTTTAAGAAGCTGGTCTTTTCTTTATACGGAGTATATACTGGGAAAAGGGATAGGAATTTTAATAGAAACACAAATGTAAAGAAAGAAAATATAACTATGGTGATGCACCTGAATGTAATTCAACCCTTAATCTGAGCATAGTGAAACTATATGTAAGATTCAATTACATATAAGATCAAACAAGGCATGATCAATGTAAAAGATGAAAACAATAGAAACAAAGGCTCACAGCTTAGACTACTTTTGCAGTGACATAGAAAATATCAACAAAGGCATAGGATTCAATCTTCTTATTTATTCTCCAATCACATAAGAGGCATATAAACATGTGTTGTTACATAAACTTTCCAACTCAAGAAAATAGAACAAAGGCAAATGATAATCCTAATCACAGCTCTAGAAATTCTAAAACTCTTGACAACACAGCTTAGACTAATTTTGCAATGACATAGAAAATATCAACAAAGGCACAAGATTCAATCTTCTTATTAATTCTCTAGTCACATAAGAAGCACAGAAACATGCACAGTTACATAAACTTTCCAACTTAATAAAATAGAACAAAGACAAATGATATTCCTAATCACAACTCTAGAAAGTCTAAAACTCTTGACAAAAATTCTCTCTAAGTATC
Source organism: Torreya grandis (assembly GCA_037957365.1). Lineage (NCBI taxonomy): Eukaryota > Viridiplantae > Streptophyta > Pinopsida > Cupressales > Taxaceae > Torreya > Torreya grandis. Next base: position 2,768,347 of record JARHVA010001023.1, on the reverse strand, counting down.
TCTTGATGATTTTCCTAGTGATCTCTGCACCCCTGATTATAGCCTTGAATTCACTCTAGATTTTTTGTGTGTTCCCAATCTAATGTCTCAACTGAAATCTAACCAAACTGGAAGTGTCTAACAGAAGATATTTCTTAGATTCTGGAACTCTCTGTCTTTCGATAGTTCATTGGCTGAAATAGATCGTAGGACGCTCCCTTATATTAAATAGAAGAGGACACTTAGTTGATTCCCCTTTTCCTCTTAAAACCTTCTCTTTATTTAGGATGAACCAAAAAATGACACCTAGCGTGTTCCACAGCACTTACCGAAGATACATGGCACTTTTCGCATAACTTATACTCTTTTTGTGGCTTTGCTCAGGAGTGTTCTGCCTTTGACACCTATCACAATCTGCTTCTTCAAAACTTTAACAACTTAATAGAAAATAAAACCCATAGCATTTCTCACTTGAGCAACTTTAAAAAGGGCATAGGGATAGGTAGTGATTTCTGCTTGCCTCAATCAAAGGACACGTGGAAATCTCCACTTTACTTCACTAGGGATATGTGGCGATCTCCACTAATTTTAGCCATATTTTGAGAAACCTGTGAAAGGTGACACGTGTTGGTATCCGCATTGATTTGTTTATATTATAGAAACAATCAGGGCCTCATTTCATATTTACACAGACAGTGACACTTGGTGGCTTCTGCTTGCTTTAGAAACAAAACCTGAGACCCACCACAGTCTTTACTATATCAGTGAAAAAATAAAGATAATTCAGATCTCAACAAGTGGTGGCTTCCACTTTCTTTAGCTGAGATACATGGCATCTTTTTTTGCTTTTAGAAAATCAAATTGAAACCTTTCATGATTTCCACTTGGCACTTTCCACCTGATCCTGATACTTAGCTTGTTGAAACCTTCTGCTGAAAAGAGATTTGAAATGTAGATGCCGATATGACACATGGATGCTGACACTTGTCGCATTCCACTAAGTTACCATGAGATACATGGAAATCTCTGCTTTACTTATAAAAATTTTATAATGTGCCTCAATTGATGACACTTGGCAGCTTCCACCTGACTTCAACACTTAGACAAAAATGAATCAAGAGGAAATTAGAGCCCACGCTCTATTTCAAAACTTCATTGTCTCGAACTAAAGTATGTGAAAACAAAATTTTGCAGCGTGCAACTAAAAATTAGAATGAAACGTAGAGTATTTTATACTCTAGAGGCACCTTGGGCAAGTACCATGATGAAAACTAGGTTTTTAGCATTATGTGTAAATAGTTTATTATCTACAAGTACCTTGACACTTGGGGTCATCCTTGCCTACATTGAAATATATTTAGTTCCCATCATATTACCTTGTCTCAAACCTCTTTATATTCATCCTACCCTAGTCAAATTTTCCTTCTTGTCTTGATCTTAATAGGAAAGTGGAAGTTATTTTGAGCCATATTTTTAAAAATCTCTTGGCATATCCTCTTAGTGACACTTTGATGCCTATAAATTTTGGTTCCCACATGACATGGTCCTTGGAGATTCCTCATCCACTTATCATCCATTATTATCTAATTTGATCATTCCAGTCCTATCATTTTCTATTCCATCTTATCCCAATGCTAGAACAAGTTTTTCCTTTGCTAGTGATCCCTTATGGTTATAATGATCTAAGCACTCCTAAACTTTCTCATTCCATGTTCTCACCATTTTATGAGTCAAATAAATTTTCATGTCATAATTTTCCATTGATTTAATTGTCAAAATAATTCAAAAAATCTAAAATCCTAAACATCCATAACATTAAAACATCCTAAAAATCAGAAAAAGGCCAAAACCTCCAAAAAATATATATAACCAAAAAATCCAAAAATATTTGTCTTGTCATAGGGATAGTCAACTATCCTTGATTAATATTAATAAAATTAATCATCTACCATTAAATATGTCCTTCCCAAATCTTCCTTATTTGGGGAAAATTTAAATCAAATTGTTTTGATTCAAGCTTATCATTTTCACCCTGTTTAGGGTAAGTTTAAGCATGTAGCTTATTTTGGGTTGTTCAATTATCACTTATTACCCTTGTGTGTATCATTTTTTGGAGGAATCCATTACAACCATAACTATTTCTGATCCTTCACATGTGGATTTTTATTTGATCAAAGATAACATTGCTTTCAATTTCTTTTTGTTTTCTTGTTTATGTGTTTGTTTGTTTGCTTATTTGTTTATTTGTTTACTTCTTTATTATTGTCTTAAAATTTTCCATTATGCCAAAAATTTCATCATCATGGTGTCCCTTTTGATGCACTTGTAATTTATTCCATCCATTGGCAGATTTCAACATTTTCATCATGGTTTTTAGCATTGGTGTATTGTTGTCAATTATCTATTAGATAGAGCGTCAGTCTTTATACACATCGTGTCTAGGTCATCATGGTGTTTTATATCATGATGTATATTATCATGTGCAAAATTAAAAATAAAATATAAAATAGTTCTATCCATTTCAATGATAAAATCACCCATCTCTATCTATTTGATCTAATTATATGACTAGCAAACATTGTGATCACCTTATCAATTCATCAAATCAATTCCATCCTGTTTGGGGTAAATTATCTTTCCATGCTCAAAAATTTAATCCTATTTATGGAAATTCAAATTTTTTATATTATTTTGGAATGTATCCTTCCTAATTTTTCCCTACTTTGTTAAAATTAATTCATCATCATCAAAAAACAAGGTATGAAAAGATTAGCTCAAGTGGCGTACTCTTGTCCATAGGTTAATATTCTCTTTTATTCTAGCTTCTTAATCTCTTTTTTGATATACCACCCACTTAATTCATCCCCAAATGACCTCTTGAATGTAATAATCCTTAAATAATTTCATTCAAATCATATCCTTATCTTTACATTCAGTCTCCAACACCTGTCAGTTGGGAATGATAAAATTACAACATCCATTATTTCATCGTCTAATTGTTCATCCATATTTTTTAGCTTCTCATTATTTGAGAATAAATTAATTTATATACCTCTAACAATGCATTCTCAAAAGTGGGAAATGTAGACACTCCATTTTTTTCACTTTTGTGTCAAAATTATAAAATGGAATGATTACAATCAATTGCACATAATTTGGTCTAAAATTTTATGTTCATCTAGTATACATGTTTAAATTCATCTTATTGCATCTCTAGGTGGGACAATTCATCGTATTATATCTATTCAATTATTATTCTAGTCATTTTATCTAGTCAATTCTTCTACTATGATCAATTCACTAATTCTCTTCTAATCAATTAATGCAATTAATTACCCCTTAAATCAATCTTTTAATCAAACTCCTTGCATCATATTAATTAAATTGATCTTTAATAAATTTAATTAATATAATGTAGGGAATTTTATTAGAAGAATGATATAAGCAATTTCAATAATTGATTAGTGAAGGCGAATTGGTGAATTGACTAGAGTAGAAGAATTGACCAGAGAAAAGGGACCAAAATGAGAAACTACCTTTGGCGGCATCTAGTCAATTTGTGCCCCCCAACTTCACGGCACAAGCCCCTTTGACCTCAACATCAATCCCCATGATGAACTACCAATATGTTGCGCCTGTACAAATGCAACCAAGTACGTCATATGCCCCTCTCAATGTCTTCCAGTTACCCTACAATCTAGGGGGTGCCCCTCCTGCCAATCCATCAACCGATCTAATCAAGATGCTGATGGATAAGATGTCCAACCTTGAGACATCTATTTTAGGTTCCAAGAATGTTCTTTCATATGAAAAAATCTATAATGAACCTATCCATCCTTCGGTCCCAATTTGACCATATCTTATCCAGTGCAAACTCCTAAAATTTACTCATTTTTAGAGTAAAGAGGACCCACAACAACATCTACGAGCGTTTAGACATGCTTGTTACCTTATAGCACACAATGATGCATTGTTACTTTGCACATTCCCCATGTCACTTTCTGGCACTGCCCTTGATTTGTATAGTTCTATTATCAGTCATTCTCTTTTTACCTTCACTCAACTAGCTCAACTATTTCTTGACCACTTTTCAATCAACATCACTAAAAAGGTCTCCATCACAGACCTATATTCTATTAGACAATTCGACGATAATCAATAGCTGATTTCGTTGCTCGATGGAAAAGTTTAATCAACCAACTCTCCTTTTCTTTACCTCAACCTGAGCTCATTGAGCTCTTTTCACAAGCATGTGCCAAACACATCTCATCTATTTTGCGGGTCCAAACATTTTGTACATTTGATGAAGCTTTCACCATGGCTAGGAAGCTTGAACTCTGTGTTGTCAAAGAAAATAAAGTCAAACTATGTAGTAAAAATACTAATGCAAAACCCAATGACCCTCCTTCTAAATCTTCTTCTTCCCAATCCAAATTTAAGGGATCAACAAATGTTGTGGTACTTAGATCATCATCTTCGACCACAACTAACCAATCTAAACCCTCCACATTAGAATACATCAAAAGACAATTTCAACAACGATATGTACAGCGTCAATACACTCCAATAGGAGAGTCATATGCTTCTGTGTTAGACAAACTAGTGAAGTAGGGAGTCCTCAATCTCCCTCAAATCCGACCACCCCAATTTTACCCCTCAAAAGCTATCCCTACATGGTATAGGGAAAATGACTTTTGTAACTATCATCGTGTCAAGGGTCATGACACGAACAACTACAAAACCTTCAAAAACATTGTCCAAGACATGTTAGACAAGGGGGATCTTGTTTTGGATAACCCAAATATGCCAACTAACCAAAACCTAGATATCTTTAGGCAACCATTTCCTAACCATCCCCAAAGTCAAAATAATGTTCAGACCATGGCCGATGACCTTCAAGAGCACAATATATGCATGGTCAACACGGTTTCTCCTTTTATTCCTAACCAACCTCTCCCACAGTCTAAAGAGGTTAGTCAACCTATTTGTCCACCACAAGTAGAAGAGCCTTCTTCTCCTATTTGTCCATCATAGGTAGAAGAGCCTTCTTCTCCTATTTGTCCATCACAGGTAGAAGAGCCTTTTTCTCCTATTTGTCCACCTCAAGTAGAAGAACCTTCTTCTCCTATTTGTCCACCACAGGTAGAAGAGTCTTCTTTTTCTATTTATCTACCTCAAGTAGAGGAGCCTTCCTCTCCTATTTTGCCTCCACAGATGGAAAATAGTCCCCCATCCAGCCCTCTTTCACACGTAGGAGAGTCAACTTTGAACTCTCCCATATTGGAGGATGCTTTGACGACACCAACACTGATGGCCTCACCCTCATCCTTCTTATCATCAATGGGGGATCATACTTTTCCTGCTCCTCAACCACATGAGGAAGCCATGATCATCCTTGCGCTTTGCCCTCTCAAAGAGCCACATCCTTCAATCCCTTCTCCACCAAGAGAATAACTCGTCACTTTACCCACTTTAGTCAAGGAAGATCCGGTGATGGTTCCTTCTCACCTTTGGCCTGTGATTGTTGAGTTCGACACATTTTTGATCTCACAATCACCTAAACCCTCACAAGCATCCACCATACCAAAATAGATTAAATCTCTTAGTGTTCACCCTGTATCGAACCTCACTCACCCACAAGTGAAGGTAGAGTTAAACCCCGCCTTGCATAATAGTGGTCCTCACACCAAATTAAATAAGGCTACTAAACCATGTCAAAGAACTCCTCCCTCTCCTTCACTATTACCCTCTATTTTGGTCCCACACCCTTCCACCTTAATAGGAGTGCTTCCTACTCCAATACCTAATAAAAACAAATTGCCTCCATTAATACCTTTACCTGGAAAAAACATACCTCCTCCAAAACATCCAACACCTCTCACCATGAAAGTGCCATCTACATGTATGGCCAGACTATCCACACCACCAACAAAAAAGGAAGTACAAAAAACTCCTTCTACAACTCCTAAACAAAAGTTGTCAACCCCTACTACAACACAATGTGCAGACCCATTAAAGGGTTCATATGATTTGCTATTATGCTAATTGTTGTAGTCTTCTAGCATCAGTCTCCCACTTCTTAAACCATACCAACCTCTCAGACCAAAACTATCTTGGTTTGATGACACTCAAATTTGTGCATATCATCGCACACCTGGGCATGACACTAAGCGTTATTATGCTCTTAAAGTTGTCATTTGCCAACACCTGAAAAAGGATACCCTTCTCATTAAGGATCCTCTTGACCACCCTTTCAACAAACCATCGACACCATCCCATGCCTCTCAAACATCCTCACCTAAATCAAGATCCCAACGCAAAGCTATGGTTCCTCTGCCATCTTTGCCCCCTTTGTTCAAAATCAACACTATCAATGTGGCCATCAGGTCACAAACTATGAAAGATAAAGGAAAAGAGAAGGTTTCTATTCCTTGGACATATTCATTTATCAAGTCCTCTCCATCATCAAAACCCAAAATCTTGGGCACATCCCAACCGACATCTTCAAAGATAATTCGTGACTCTATGGTGAAACAACTTCACCAAACCCCTGTGAGGATGTCTTTGTATGGCCTCATTCAATGCTTTCCACAACATCATCAAGTCTTGATCAAGGCCTTACAAGTAGTGGAGGTCCAACCTGAAGACCCCCAACCACTAGCCATGTTAGTCAAATCATTACCAACCATTACCTCCATCACCTTCAATGATTATAAGATTCCTGCCTCCAACCTGGCAAATCAAGATCTCACCCTTTTAAACTAAGCTTGTCAAGCAAAAGCTATGCAAGATACATCCTTGTGTCACACTCCATGTCAAAAGAGGAGCTTTAACATCTTTTCTCCATCATCTAACCCATTGATTATCCCTAATGGGTGTTAAACATTATCCCCGTCACAAGAAACTGGGGGAATTCGACTTCTACTAATTATCATGACCTCAACCAAGCATCAACCAACTTCTTAATCATCTTCACGTCTAGCATCAACCAATACGTGACCAATATGGAAAGAATCAAATGAGACGTGTTTTCTCCTAATTGGCTCAGACCTTATATCATAAGTATGGATCAGGGACTTATTGTCTGTCTTCTCTTGAAGGCCGGCCAGAACCTGAGCCCCTTAATGCCTTGCATCTGTGACCATTCTACTATTAATCAAGTACTCATTCACTTGATATTTAACTTGAGCTTGTCTCTTGAGCAACCCCTGTCATCCTCATTCATATTCCTTTCAACCCTTTTTCCCCATAAACATTAGTTAATCCTTTTTGCATTCATGCTTTGTCCTACTAAAATGGAAACCCTTAAACCTCTATAGGCTAGTCCATGACTAAAACTTTAGTCAACAAAACATAAAAAATTGGGATGCCTAACAAAAGGTCATAAATTATAAATGTAGACTTCCCCCTCGAAGGATAGCTGCATCATTGCTATAATTACTAGACTGCTCCCTTAAAGGATAGCTATTCAAAGACAACAAAACATACAAACTAGAATATATACCAATCCCTTGAAGGATGGCTATGCCCAACTTTTGCTACAAATAGTACTCTCTCAAAAGCTTCCCACATCGATCAACTTCACATATGACCATAAAACAAAACAACATCCCCACGTAGACTTCCCACATTGATCAGTCTACCAAAAATATATATATATATTGACTGACAAACTATTAAGTCATGGACTTGCCTATAGTCGTTCTCAGGGTTGTAGACACTGAAATCGTGTCTAACCCTTGTTCATTCCCCCCTTTGGTCCATTCCTAACTCATTTCTAACCCATACAATTACTAATTTAAAATAATAAACTTATTTTGAATTAATAACCCCCCTCCTTGGACACATCACCCATGACACCTCGCCTAGGACACCTTGCCTTGGACCATTTCCTACCCTATGACTCACCCAAGACCTATTCTTACTCCTTTCCAACCACCTAACCAACTCTCGTGCGTATTTATCCTAACCCTCGACAATTCCCCAATGGATCATGTACTTGGCAGATGTAGAACGGGCTTGCTGGGCCTTTTACTCATTCGGCACCCGCCAACGTCGGTCAACTGTCAACCGACGTCGGCGGGATCGCCGACGTCAGTTTACTTAAACCGGCTTCTAACCCTCTTCCACGGCTAATCACAATTTCTTAATGACAAAATCACAAATTCTAAATCACAAAACTCTGAATCTCGGGAGCTAATCACAAATCCTTCAATCTCCAATCTTCAAGGATCTGCCACTCTGCCAATCAATCTGCCAATCTCTCAGCCAAGCCTCTCACCCTCTCCCTTAGGTGCAGCAACAGGAATTTTGCCTTCAGCTTCTCCATCAGCAATAGGTCCTCCACACAGGCTACATCAATAGTAGGTATGGGGATCATCAACAACACACCTTCAACAAAGCACAGGTATGTATATTGTCTGTGTTTTCTTTGTGTTTTCTAGTCATTTACTTCTAAGTATTATGAATTAGATTCAGCACTCCCTAGCCCTAGACAAGACCAGATCCGCATCTTTACTTCTCCATCTCCCTTTTGCCTCTGTCTTTAGTCAGACCATACACTCTGCCCATTCAACCAGACTCTCAGACCCAGACCCCAGACCACTCAAACAGACCCAGACCCGACCAGACCTCGTCCAAAGACCATTGCCCTAACCGACACCGGCCACTACCCCAACCGACGTCGGTAGCATAACCGACGTCGGCAGACCCTGACCAACCGATGCTGGTAGGACCACCGACGCTGGCGACTGTGACCAGCCTGACAGCATCTTTTAGGTAAGCCTCTGCTTCCCTTTTCCTTTTCAATCTTTTATCACTTTCAGTCTTTTAACATTCTACTATTTATCAGACATTCTTTTTATTTGACTAGTGGGTTGATATCCCTTAAGGAAGTCTTCATACTTTTGGGATCAGGCTTTCACTTGGTGACCCACCATCTCCTTATCTAACGCCATCTTTTGTCCAAGTCTCTTTTCTTTGCAGGTGTCATTCCTCCACAGCCAAAGAGGAGTTCTCACAGAGTCTGGATTATGGTGCACAGACTACATCCAGGTACATCAAGCCTTGACCATTTCCTTAAGTTTCTTATTCTTTTCTTGAATGTAGAAAGTGGAATTAGCATAGAAACATTATGGCACGCCCGGTGGGACCCAGGGCCTTCCTTGGGTTCTTTTTTTTTTCTTTTTGGTCATATAGGGTGCATTAGGATTCTGCCTCTTCACCTCTTTCTTCTCTTCCAAACGACATTATAAGCAGGAATAAAAAGAACTTTTCTTTTCTTTTCTTGCACTTCTAGACTAGTCAAAAATCATACTCTTGAACCCTTTCTCAACCTGTTTTCATTTCAACTTAACATTTTGACTTGGGCTTAAAACTTATTGCATTACATTTCTACTTGTGCTTGCATTTCTTAGACCACACTTAGTAATTAACAAACCGCATATTGAATTAATCTAGTCCACTTTATGTTACACAACCTAAACCACTTGCACTAAATCAAACATCAAACTTACCTGAGACAAGGCCCGACTGGGATTTCATCCCCCAGTGGATACCTTACCCATCCAAGCGATCCTACTTGGATTTCATCACCAAGGGGAAAGCCCACTCTGTTCTCTAGCAGAGTCTAATCTCTAGGGAAAGTATATTTTGGCTAAGCGGGCCCAGCTTACCACTGGACTCATGAAGTGAGGGGAGCTTGCTCCTTAGCACCAGGCCATGTACGAAAACTAACCCAGACTTCTTGAGCACCTAAACAAAACCTGAAACCATCCATAGACTACCTCTTCTAGGACCCTTCTAACAGCCAACCTCCCAAACATCACTTTAAGGCATAAGCCATAGGATTCTAAAAAGTTGATTCTTAGGATTTAACGCTTAGGGCCTGTCTGTCTTCATCTCTATTTTCTTTGTTCCTATATGGTTTTTTGAGCTAGTGAGGATGTTCTTTTTCCTTTTTTCTAAAGAATCTTCAATTTTTTTGAGTTTCTAGAAACCACAGTCACCGGCATTGGCTTTACCACCGACGTCAGCCACATTCTTCCACCGGCATCGGTTATCTGACCGACATCGGCCATCTTCCATCACCGACATCAGTTTTTCAACCGACGTCGGTCACTGTCACTGTCCCTTTTTTTTCAAAACAACAACTTAAAACCCGACCCCTTTTTCTGCCAAAACCTCATTCTAAGTTTTTGAAACTAAAAAAACACAGTTTCTGGACCCTGACCCTCTTCTTGACCACGCTCTCTCGTCCCTAACCAGTCCTATAATGGAGTTCCACTCGAAGACTGAAAGAACTCCTACAGGACCGACCCCGACTCAAACTCCCATCACCCCTGAAGGGGACCAAGATTTTGAAAGATTCTTGGACCTCAATGTCACAGCCCTCCAAAACTGTCTCGCGAGAAACCCAACACGAGACATTTCAGGTGAAGTGGCGATGACATCGACACCATTCGCTACCCAACCTTTTATGACCCAGCCTTTTGCCTCAACCGTTAACCCGACCATGGCCAATACACAAAGTTTGGCCTCCACATCTATTTTTAGACCGACTTCCATCGGGGTTCCATTACCTCCTCAACCACATGCAATTCAACCAAGTTCTACATCATACCAAAACTTGATTGTCTCGACCCCTCACACTCTTGCACCCATAAATGCAAGAGTGTCTAGCTCCCCTTTTACCAGTGTCATCACACAACCATCTTTAGTGGTATCTAGTCAACTTATGCCCTCTACCTTCATGACCCAACCACCTTTGGCCTCTACTTCTATCCCTACGACTAGTCATCCATACGTTGCACCCCCACAAGCGCAACTGACTACGTCATATGCCTCCTCTAGCCTCTTTCAAGTGCCCTACAACCTAGGGGGCGCCCCATCTGTCAATCCGTCAGTAGACATCATTAAAATGCTGATGGATAAAATGTCCAGTCTCAAAACCTCTATCTCTGGTTCACGCAATGCTCTCTCGTATGAGGAAATTTGCAACAAGCCCATTCATCCTTCCATCCCTATCTGACCATACCCCAACCAATGGGAGCTTCCTAAATTTGATCACTTTCAGAGTAAGGAAGACCCACAACAACATCTACAGGCATTCAGACATGCCTATTATCTTATTGCCCATGATAATGCGTTACTTTTACGCATGTTCCCTATGTCCCTTTCTGGCCCTGCCCTTGACTAGTATAGCTCTCTTGCCAGACATTCTATCTTTTCATTCATTCAACTTGCCCAATTATTTCTCGACCATTTCTCAATCAACATCACCAAACAAGTCTCGATCACAGACCTCTACTCCATCAGGCAATTTGATGACGAATCAATAGTTGATTTTGTCGCTCGTTGGAGAGGCTTGATTAACCAGCTCTCCTTCTCCTTGCCTCAATCTGAACTCATCGAGCTCTTTTCTCGAGCATGTGCTAGGCACATCTCTTCTACCTTGTAGATTTAGACATTTTGCACTTTCGATGAAGCTTTCACCATGGCTCGAAAGCTTGAACTCTGTGCCATTGAAGAAGATAAGGTCAAATTGCGTAATTCCAATGCAAAAACCAATGACCCTTCTTCTTCCAAACCTTCTTCTTCTGCCAACTTCAAACCCAAAGGAGTGGCCAACACTGTGGTCATTAGATCACCATCCTCGATGACAACTAATTACTCTCAACCTTCTACATCTTCAAGCATCACTACACAATTCCAACAACGATACATCCAGCGTTCATACACTCCGCTTGGAGAATCATACACTTCCGTTTTGGAAAAACTTGTCAAGCAGGGGGTCCTCAATCTCCCTCCAATTCAACCACCTCAATTCAACTCTTCAAAAGCCATCCCTACATGGTATAGGGAGGCTGACTTCTGTCACTTTCACCGCATCCATGGCCATGGCATCGACAATTGCCAAACTTTCAAGAACATCATCCAAGACATGATCGATAAGGGGGATCTTATTTTAGATAACCCGAATGCACCACCCAACCAACACATCGACATTTTCAAACAACCATTTCCGAACCATCCACCTACTCAACACAACGTCCAAACCATGACCAATGACTCTCATGACCATAATATTCACACAATCAACACTATCTTGCCTCTTGTCCCTAACCAACCTCCTCCATCACAGGATGAAGAAATTTCTTCTCCTATTAGTCCTCCATCTACCTCTCTTATACTGGAGGATGCCTTGACCATGCCAATGCCATTAGCCCTACCTTCATCTAAAAACCCTACCTTGCCTACTCCTCAAGCACAAGCAGAAGGCACGATCATCCCTGCCTCCTGCCCTCTTGAGGAGCCGCACTCTCTTATTTCTTCTCCACCAGGAGAAGAACCAGTCTCTTCACCCATTTTGACCGAGGAAGACCCAATCACGGTTTCCTCTTGCCTTTTGCCTGAGATTGTTACATCTCACTCACCTTCGTCCACATCCAAACTCAAACCCGCATCTAACCTCACCTCGCACAAAGGTGGCCCTCAACCCAAACCAAAGAAGGCTACTAGACCACATCAGAGAACTCCTCCCCCACCTTCCTCATTACCTTCAATCTTGGGCCCGCATCCATCCACTTTAATAGGAGTTCTTCCTACTCCCATACTTCACAAAGGCAAGTCACCTCCATTACTCCCTCAACCCCTTAGACATATATCTCCTCCAAACCATCGACCTATGCCTCTTACGCCTCTCAAACCAAAGTCATCAACCCCCACTATAACAAAACATCCAGACCCATTAGCAAGTTCTTATGCCTTGCTGTTACGGCAATTGTTGCAGTCATCTCGTATCAATCTCCCACCTCTTAAACCATATCAATCTCTCAGACCAAAACCACCCTGGTTTGACAACACTTGCATTTTTGCGTATCATCGCACGCCTGGGCACGACACTGAGCATTGTTGTGCCCTCAAGGTTTCCATTCGCCAATGTCTAGGGAATGATGCCTCTCTTCTCGACCATGTTATCAACAAACCTTCAATACCACCCCACTCATCAACTCTCAGATCAAGACCATCTTGGTTTGACAACTCTAAATTTTGTCACTATCATCACACTCTGGGACATGACACTGAGCGTTGTTGCACTCTCAAAGCTGCCATTCATCAACACCGGAGAAAGGATGCCCTTCTTATCAAGGATCCTCTCGACCTCCTCTTTGATAAATTATCAACACCGACCAATGCCTCTCAAACTTCATTGCCTAAATCAGGATCTCCACACCAGACTATGGTCCCTTTGCCGCCTTTGACCCCATTATTCGACATCAACACAGTCCATTTGACCACCAAGCCTCAACCAACCTTGACCAATCTATCCAACATTCTCCCTAAGTGACTGGGGGAATCCAACCTTATCATGACCCCGACCAAATAGTCAACCAAGCCTTCGACCATGACATCGACCATGACCTCGACTAGACCTCGACCACACATAGTCCAATCATCAACCAACCTTTTTAATCATGACCCCGACCAGCATCAACCAAACCTCGACCAAACTTTAATCATCACACATCAACCAACCAAGCACCTATCACTTCTTCAAACCGTCATCAATCATCGTGACCAATTTAGAACGAGGCAAATGGGGCAACTTTGCTCCTAATTGACTTGAACCTTAATGCACTAGCATGGCCCAGGGACTTATCAGAACCTGAGCCCTTTTATGCCTTGCATCCATGACCATTCTTCTGTTAGTCGAGTATTCAATCACTTGACATTTTACTTGAGCTTGTCCCTTGAGCAACCCCTTGTCATTGTCATTCCTATTCCTTTCAACCCTGATTTCCAAGTCCTGTCAACCCCTTTTGTCAAGCAGTAATGCTTTGTCCTAACAAAAGGGAACCCTTAAACCTTTACAGGCTCATCCATGGCTAAAACTTCAGTCAATAATTATATCAAATAACATATCATACCACGTCATAAAACACTCTAAATGTAGACTGCTCCCTTGAAGGACAGCTACGCAATTGCTGTATTACTAGACTACTCCCTTGAAGGACAGCTAGGCCATGTCATTATCAAACATTTTAAAGCAAAATATAGACCACTCCCTTGAAGGATGGCTATGGTTAACTCTTTCTATAGATAGCGCCTCTCATTATGAAGCTTCCCACATCGATCAGCTTGACATATATGACCACCACTCAATACAACATCACTATGTGGACTTCCCGCATTGATCAGTCCGCTCTCTCTCTAAAAAAAAAAAGACTGACAAGCTATCAAGTCATGGACATGCCTATAGTCATTCTCGGGTCACCTATACAAGGGGCAAGGTTATTCCTACCACAAATGGGTTACCCCCTCCTCTCCTACTTATCACCCCAACATACTCAAGGGACTTCGAGCTCACTTATTATCAAGTGATTCAACTACTTCTCAAACATCAACACAGGTCCACAACGTGACACATAAACAGGGCTCTTTGTTCTCACAACCCCTATCCATGCCATCCTTTTTGTCTTTGTCAATGAAAGAGCAATTCGCCTTTCACTTATCTTTCACACTTTGGTCACACTCAACCAAGCCTTTTTGCCAACCTCAACACTTTCAGACCAACATCATGACATCATCATCATCCTAGTCCATTACACATAGTTTCTATGGACAATAATACACATGAAAACTATCGACCCGACACAATTTATGTTAAGCATAAACCAATACTTGCTGAAGCATAAATAGACCTCAGTTCATTTTTAGCATACATCCATCACGAATATGGAAAATTGCTAGGGATGAAAGACCACTCGCCAATGTTACAGAATACACCATCGAAAAAGGTTGTAACATCTTCTTCTCTTCATCTTTTTGACACCTGACCACGACCAGCTTATCAACCTCTTTGACCCCGTGGTCTGAACTACATTGGTCTGAGGCCCTTCCACAAGGGCTATGTAGGCAGCACTCAGTCTTCTGAGGTTAGCTCGGCCATTACTTTGTCCACCCATCTGCTCGTTCATCTCTCTCACGATGATGACCTTTCATCTTTCATCATGACCAATCAACCAGCCCTGCCAATGTCGAAGTCATTTCTGACTCCTCATGGGGCACATTTGAGATCACTTATATCTTAACCCGACCAGCGACCATGGAGATCACGCCTATCTCCACAGACCTTGACCACTTTCGAGACAACTCTATCTTGGTTTTGTTTGCACGCATGCTACCTCACAAATAGATACTAAAATTATTTGCAGACCTTATTTTTGGACCCTCACAAGTATAGGATCGCAAGCCGGTTGATCCGCACTACTTGTGACATTTTTGTGTTTTTAGGAGCACTTCTTAAGCCTGGGATACCTAGAACACGATGACCCTTTGGAGCTACAGCTTAGATTGAATAACTCAATTAGCTACGACTAATGCTGGGGCCTGGTTATTTCAATTTTGGCACTCCTCGACCTTTTGACTACGACCATTTGACCTACCTGTCTCGTGAAGTGGTATGCGCGCAATCACAACTATTGCAGTGTTTTCACTCACTCTTCTCTTCCTCATCCACCTTTTGTCAACCGACATTAGGTTCCCTTCCCTCGACTCCCACTTTGAGGGGGAATACCTCATCCATACCTCGGGGCAATCCACATCATCTCATACTTGGGGCAACCAACTCCTATTTTTGTCTTGCAGTTCGTCTAGAACAACCAACAAGACAAAAAGGGGCAAATGTAGACACTAAAATCGTGTCTAACCCTTGTTCATTCCCCCCCTTGGTCCATTCCTAACTCATTTCTAACCCATACAATTACTAATTTAAAATAATAAACTTATTTTGAATTAATAACCCCCCCTCCTTAGACACATCACCCATGACACCTCGCCTAGGACACCTCGCCTTGGACCATTTCCTACCCTATGACTCACCCAAGACCTATTCTTACTCCTTTCCAACCACCTAACCAACTCTCGTGCATATTTATCCTAACCCTCGACAATTCCCCAACGGATCATGTACTTGGCAGATGTAGAATGGGCTTGCTGGGCCTTTTACTCATTCCGCACCAGCTGACGTCGATCAACTGTCAGCCAACGTCGGTAGGATCACCGACATTGGTTTACTTAAACTGGCTTCTAACCCTCTTCCACTGCTAATCACAATTTCTTAATGACAAAATCACAAATTCTAAATCACAAAACTCTGAATCTCGGGAGCTAATCACGAATCCTTCAATCTCCAGTCTTCGAGGATCTACCACTCTGCCAATCAATCTGCCAATCTCTCAGCCAAGCCTCTCACCCTCTCCCTTAGGTGTAGCAATAGGAATTCTACCTTTAGCTTCTCCATCAGTAATAGGTCCTCCACACAGGCTACATCAATAGCAAGTATGGGGATCATCAGCAGCACACCTTCAACAAGGCACAGGTATGTATATGGTCTATGTTTTCTTTGTGTTTTCTAGTCATTTGCTTCTAAGTATTATGAATTAGATTCAGCACTCCCTAGCCCCAGACCAGACCAGACCCACATCTTTACTTCTCCATCTCCCTTTTGCCTCTGTCTTCAGTCAGACCATACACTCTGCCCATTCAACCAGACTCTCAGACCCAGACCCCAGACCACTCAAACAGACCCAGACCCGACCAGACCTCGTCCAAAGACCATTTCCCCGACCGACGCCGGCCACTACCCCAACTGACGTCGGTAGCATAATCAACATCGACAGACCTTGACCAACCAACGCCGGTAGGACCACCGACACTGATGACTGTGACCAGCCTGATAGCATCTTTCAGGTAAGCTTCTACTTCCCTTTTCCTTTTCAATCTTTTATCACTTTCAGTCTTTTAACATTCTGCTATTTATCAGACATTCTTTTTATTTGACTAGTGGGTTGATATCCCTTAAGGAATTCTTCATACTTCTAGGATCAGGCTTTCACTTGGCAACCCACCATCTCCTTATCTAACGCCCTCTTTTGTCCAAGTCTCTTTTCTTTGCAGGTGTCATTCCTCCACAGCCAAAGAGGAGTTCTCACAGTGTCTGGATTATGGTGCGCAGACTACATCTAGGTACATCAAGCCTTGACCATTTCTTTAAGTTTCTTATTCTTCTCTTGAATGTAGAAAGCGGAATTAGCATAGAAACAAGGGTCACCAATAAAAGGGGCAAATTTATCCTTGCCAAAAAGGGTTATGATATCCTCACATCTCACATAATCAAACCTATTACCCCAATGCACCCAAGGGATTTTGAGCTCACTTAACATAAAGTGATTTGAATACTTCTCTAACACAAACAATGGTCAATGACATAATGCATGAACAAGGCTTTTGTTTGCAATAACCCTATCTATGTTATCATTATGGTCCTTGTCAATGAAATGGAAAAACACCTTTCACTTCTTTTGTCACATACAACCAAATCACTTTCTAACCAAACTAAACCAAAACATTTTCTAACCATTAGCATAACCTCATGATTTATTTAATGCAATATCAATTTGTGTTATGTAAATTATCATAGCCCATTCACACTAGTTTCTATGGAAAACAATACACATGGAAACTAACAACTAAACACAATTTATGTCAAGCATTTATCATCACCAATACAAAAAGTGCTACAGCATAAATAAACTCATTTCATTTTTAGCATAAAGGATAGATTTTTACCCATCCACTGCCTATCAAATCGACACCTGATATCAGGTTACCTTCCCTTGACTCCTACTTTGAGGGGGAATACCTCATCCCATACTTGGGGCAACCTACACCTTATCCCATACCTGGGGCAACTTACTCCTATTTTTGTCTTGCAGTTCATCAAAACAACCAACAAGATAAAAAGGGGTAAATGTAGACACCAAAATTGTGGACTCCCCTTGGTCCCTTACACACTTTATTAATTTAAAATAAATTACTTATTTTAAATTAATGACATCACCCTAGACACCTCACCTTGGATACCTCGCCCTTAGACCATTTATCACCCTATGACTAAGTCCTCCAAATCATAATTACCTAAGACCTATTTCAACTCTCTCACTAACTCTCATGCCTATTGAACCTGCCTTTTATCCATTCACCAACGGCAACTAAACTTGGCAAATGAAGGAATGGGCGAAAGGCTAAAAATAGCTTTTTTACCCATTCTCTAGCTGCCGACGTTGGTTAACCATTGACTAACACCAACAGGATTGCCGACGTCGGTTACTTAAAATTAAATTCTAACCTTGGCTGGACCCCCAAATCTGAATTCTTTCTCTCCCAGACTCTAAAACATCAAGGCAGGCTTTAAGACTAAGCACCAGCATTCTATCATCACTCTCTAGGCTACAGAAACTCTACAAAATTCACTCTAGACATTGGATTAGAAGGTTGTATGAAGTCTCCTAAATCAGCCGCATCAGGGACAAGCATCCTGACACTCTTGGTTCTTCATCCAAATAGAGCTAAGTATTCTTCTATTTCATTTCAATATTTTAGAAGGCATTGGTAATTAGTTTCCATTGAATATTCTTGAGTACTATTGATAGACAACCTGACTTTCTTCTTGGAGAGGCTAAAAAGCCTTCCTCTCATTCTTATTCTCTTTTCACCCCTGTCCTCTACCTTGGCCCTTTCCCAGACCATATTCACTGTCCTGCAATCATGCACAAACTATTAAACTCTCAAAGACCTCCCAGACTCCTCTGTCGACCAAAGACATCAACTGGAAACTCGTCTAAGGCCCATTGCCCCTATCGACATCGATAATATAACTGACATCGGCATACTAAAAAATTGATGCCGACAGGACTACCGACATCAGTGACTATGGTAGACTGATTGTAGAGAATAGGTACACGTTATATTTGTTTCTCTTTCTTAGTCTTTCACCATTTCTTTTATATAACACTCTTTTTCATAAACAGTGGACTGGCATCCCTCAAGGAAGTTTTTATGCTTTTAGGACTGAGCATATCACTTGGGAGTCCACCATATATCTCTCTAACATTTTTTGTGTTTGAGTCTTATTCTTATCTACAGGTGTCTTCCTCCACAGCTAAAGAGGAGCTCTTACAACGTTTAGATACGGTGTGTAACTTAATCTAGGTAATGTACAAACCCCTGACCCTTAAACCTTCAGTTTCTTCTTTTTTCTGAATGTAAAATCAAAAAATGAGTAGAAACACTAATATGGTGAATTATCCCACCTTGAGATGTGCCAAGGTGAATTCGAACACATATATTAAATAAATAAAATAATTTTTACCAGATTATGTGTAATTACTTGGAATTGTTCCATTTTTTCAATTTTGACATAGAAGTGCTAAAAATAGAGTGTCTATAGGTACCCTCTTAGTTATTATACTCAGAATGTACACCCTTTGATTGGGATTATATTTTTGATAGGGTAATTTATATTGATTCATGTTTACATGTGGATTATGAATGTGTTTTTGATTAAGAGGCAACTATTGTCAATATGGAACTTGTTGAAAGGTAGGAACCTATTGTGAATGAGAAGGAATCTATTGTGAATTAGACAATGTTAATGAATTTTTTCCCACTTGTTGTGGGGTTATAATGTAAACTTTATATTTTGAATGGTTTAAGACTTATTGTTGTGAATGGTTTTAGACTTGTGTAGTCATTAAAATTAACCATTGATGCCTTGGATGTCCACTTGAGGTCACTTTACCCTTTTATGATAGCACTTGACCCATATTAAGGTCCCTTTTGATCCACTTTTAGTCACATAGCAATCATAAATAGCACCCAAGCCTATATAACACCACATGAGGCCCATAATGGTGTAATCCCTTATTAATTTAGGTCTCTATACCCTCCAAAAATTATTATTACATTTCCCTAAGAGGATTAGGGTCAGTGTAGACCTATTTTTAAGTCACCCTCCCAAGTCATTTTTATTAGAACACTATATAAACACTAATTTTACACTCTAGGTGGACATTATCATAGAGAAGAACATAAAATTACCATTTTGCATTAAGGGAAAGCTCCCAATTATTCTAATATTTTATTGATTCAGCCTATATATTCAATAATCCATCCCTAACATAGGTATCTATATCTCAAGTTACCTCCAAGATATCCTCTCATGCATTCACACTTATTCATTTTGTCATTCACATACATTCACACATATCACATAGGCAAGAGAACTACATCAAGCTTGATCCCTCTTTTGAGTATTGGTATATAGGTAGCATGCCCACATAGGGGTTTGGATCACACATCTAGTACATCAGACCCACTAACCCCTTGTTTCATGGTATTCATTAAAACCATTACAATCATAAAACCTAGGGTTTTTGGACAAAATAGAGCTATAAGAAAAAGTATTGATCCCACAAATTTGAAATTTAGAACATAACAAAAATAAGACCTAATATACATAACCCAAAAGTAATTTGCAAAGACTAATTAGAATTATACTATACTTATTTTGGACTATAGTACACCACACTATTTTCAAAGGGCAACATGCTATCATTTGGGGTTATTTATGAATGTTTTTGACACACAGATTCAGTTCCCCATAGTCAACCTAGTCAAACCTCCAATTTTTAGGTGTCAAAACATTTATCTCAATTGCTTTTCAAGTTAAGTATTATTTCTCATAATTTTTTAGTATTTTTAGAATAATTTCCCATTATAGTAGTTAAAAAAATAGTATGCATAGTTATTTCTATATTTATCCTTTGATTTTACAGTCTTTTATCTAATTAGGGTTTTATATTAATCTTAAAAAATATAAATCATTTGGTGAACTCGACTTAATTTGAATAGTGTAAAAAACCTATCCATTAGATGTTATTAGGGTTTTTATCATTTTTTTCCTATTTTTAGTGGTTATGTTAGGGTTTTTATACATGATATGGTCAACCCTAGCATCCCTTTTTCAAGTTTTATTTTCATATTTCATGGGCAAGAATCTCTTTTCTCCTCCTCTCCTTTAAGAGGGTGATAGTTACTTTCGCTCTAACCAGGTCCATGATATCACTCCTAAAATATATGATGCAACCTATAACAATGTTCCAAATGTATATACTTATCATATCTATCATTAAATCCCTTCCCTTCCCATATCTCTCATGTAGGATGGGTGAATACATGTTCAATCAGAAGAAATTAGGATTTGCACTTGTGAGACTCTAAGGGATGAAATTATCAGTATGAAAATACTAATTTCATAATTAAAAAATAAAAATCAGTTATTAATTGAAAATGTCACATTATTAATAAATCAAATTGCATGTACAAAGTCTTCATAATATGATAGTGTTCATCATGTATATACATCAACATTTATAAAAGTTGTGCCTAGCACTATTTCATATCCAAATCATAAAGTAAATCATATTGCATATATTATAAGTGATTAAAAAATCTTATAAGGGTCTAATTAAGAGGTACTAAGGGAAATGGTTAAGATTAAGTTGATCAAACTACCTCTTCTACATCCAATAAAGAGATCTAGATACTATTGTGCTTACCATAGAATGTATGGTCATCACATAGATTCATATTTGGCATTAAAAAATCATTACCATAGATAATTGTTAATGAGTATCCTATAAAATATAAATTAGTTAAGCAATCCACATTGATACAAGAACGTGTTCAAAAATGGTCTAATTCAAAAAAAATACAAAAGTGGTTACCAAAGAATAACTTAGAACAAGAAAAGGTTCACAAAGCAAAATCAAAGTAAGAAATAGTACAAAATATAAATATAAATCAAGTTAAGGATACAAATATGCCTATCCAAAATGAATTCTACTTTCAAATCAGTATGAGTTTGGTTAAAAACATCTACAATAGTTTAATTATCAAGGTCAAGGGTTGGGAAAACATGCCCAAGGCATCACTACTCCTATTCTAGAAGTTGATAATGTTGGTCAACAAGGTTTAGGATTTATGGAAAGTACTAATTAAAATAATTTATAGATACAATTTATCAAGGCAAAATATCTAGATGCAAAGATAATGTTATGAAAAGAGCAAGAACTTAAGCTGCACATTCAAAATCAGGCTAAGCAAACAACCATTCTCAAAAGAGGGTTTCTAACAACAGAGTCTTCAAAAAAAATACATTAAAAATATACATCTTCAAAGGTAAATGTAATAGGGGAAACTACAATCCCTATCTCATATCACAATCCTTTCACAATCATATCTTATATATATGGAAATCAATACACAGACATTATGATCATGGACTATCAACCAATCAATTTTTGTTCACTATCATTTCTTATCTCTCTTGTAAAGGAATCTTAACATATAGATATAAAAAATGTTTCTCTCTCATGCTTAGGGCCAATTCAATTAAAATTTTCATTTTATTTAACGGAATGTTATCTCCTTTTTTGAGCTATTTCACAATCAAGTGCTTACAATGTTATCCTTGGAAGTTCATGGTTAACAACAATAAGAGCAAAATTTAAAATAAAGAAAGGTTACATATCCTTTTCACATGAGAGTGAAATGATTAAATTTTTTTGAAAGGATATATTTTTTCCCAAAAAGAGCTATAAAATCAAGCTATACCTATATTGGATTCAATTTCAGATGTTAAGATCTTGATTAATAATCTAGACATTGCTAATCAAAATGAATAAGATGATTGGAATAGCATAGAATATTATGGTATAAACCATTCAACAAGTGAAGATGACACATATGTTACACATAGTCATCACATCAATGACATGTTAGGCTTCTAACACTATTCCTCACTAGTACATAGATTTTTATCCATAACACTCTCTTTGTATATAGTTTCATTCATTTTTAGCCTAGTTGTACTTTATCACCATTCATAGTTTACTTGTACATAGTTTCATTTTCATGCCAATTTACTTGTACTTAGTATATTTTTTCATATTACTACTATATGTCTTATACTCAGAAAATACAAAAATAAAAAACTTTCAAATATTGCTCAAAAATTACAAATTTAAAACTGTATGCATATCTATGTTTACATTTCTTTTATTTTCTAGGTACTACATATACTATTTATGTTAGTGTAGTCATTTTTATCATACATACATGCTTCACTTGTTCCCTTTGAGTGTTCACATATTTCTATAGGACTCCAATCCTCTACACAGACCCATATTTGCTACTATCTACCCATCGTAGGCACATACGCATATACACTAATTTATCATTGATATATTATCCCATTAGCAACATCATACACACAACTTCTGATTTTCCATGTTATATCTTTCTATAATCCATATCACATATTTAGCATTGATTATATCTTGATATTTATCATCCTATACTACATTGATTTTTGACTAACTACTACTATAGACTCAACTTATGTATAACTTTGATCTTTTATGGATTTATACCACATGATTATGCATACTTTCATTTCTCATTTTACTAGTCTAGTTTTGGTTATATCTCTTTGATTCTACACCTACTCGAGAGAATTTGCATATTCCATTGTCCTTTCTTTGATTTTATGCTTTGGACATAAGCCCATGTATTTTTGTATGATTCTTGATTGTGTATGTGTACATTTGAACATGTCCTTCCATGTGTCTATAAACCAAAATTGTGTGCTCTTTTGCATATGTAGACATTTGAACATGTCCTTGTATATGTTCATTTTCTCAAACTTAGTGACATGTACCCATGTCTCTTGTATTGTGGCCCTTAGCCTAATTGGCATGTCTCATGTGTTTTTATGTATGTGTCATGGCCATGACACTTATCTCTTGCTTGTTGTTTCCACATCTAATTTATGATAATATGAGTGACCTCATGCATCTCCCCTTCCTCTTTAGGTGCCTTGATGGACATCATGCCCCATCCCCACAAGTAGTTTACTCATATTTTATTCAGATTTATTTTTCATATACATGTTTACATTGTTACATCTATCTTGAAAACATAGTAAATGATAGATCTAACATGCATCATACATTGCCAACTTATGCTCAATATATTTTACATTCCAATGTCATCAATACACATTATATTAGTTTATCTTGTAGATATCATACATTTTCATTCTAACACAAATGATGCATAGATTTTAATTTGAGGACAATTAGTGTATAGGTTAAACAAATCCCCTCAAAAGAGAGAGCATTCACAAGGCTTTGTCACAGAGATCAAGCCATCTTAGTGCACTCAAAATATAGTTTTCAGCATGCAAACAGATTATAAAGCTCAGACTCAGGGAAATACAGTGAAATAAAGTCACACATAGATCAATCTTATTTTTTCCCAAAAACATCAATTTTAAATAATGACACTGTATACTATCGAGAGCATAATGTGTTATAGTCCACCCATCATGTTATTGACTAGTAGCCTCAAAAATTTAAAAAAAATAGAATTATCAGGAAGGTAGTAGGTAAAACTTAGATTTACACAATCTCAGACATAGATTTTCAAATATGCTTAGTGTATACTTAGTTTTTGTATAGAATTACACGTGTTTACTTAGATTAGGGGCATCATGCATGGCATGATCACTCCCATTTTAGTTTTGTATATGCACAAACACATATTACTATAACTCGATCAAGAATCCATATGTATAGATATCAAAATTAGAGGCAATGTGCATGGTAATTTTTTCCATATGCTCTATTTTATACTAGTTCTCTCAAATGAAATGATAGCTCCATGTTGTTCTCCATGTTGTATACTCTAAACACCATATGCACTAGTTTTACACTAGGATTACACTAGATTGATGCCTCATTTCGTATATAGAGGTTTGCATTCTTGATTGGCCTGGAGCTATTTTACATTCCTGAGTTCTTAAGTGGCCCTTGATCCATTTTAATTTTTAAAATTCTAGAGTGTCCTAGAGCCATATTTTATAGCTTCATAACACCACATAGTTTTAGTTTCAGCTTCTTCTACTAGACATGGGTAGGCAATAATGGATAATGACCTATTTGAGTTTTTGATACATCTCAATAATAGGGTTAGATAAATCATCAATCCAATCCAAGTTATTTATAGATTATGATCCACTAAATAGGGGTGGGAAATGATGGAGTCAGGGCCAACTTGAGTTCTTGAGCCACCCACACATGAAGATTGGTCAACCCATCAACTCAATCCAAGTTATTCACCATTTGATCACAATCTACATGCACACATAGTATTTCACCAGAACATGCAATGGATCACTATTCATAGACCCAGATCCACATTCATGGGCTTCACCTCATAGGTAAGTCAAGGTATATTCTCTTTTCATTAGCCTAGTCATTTTGATTTATTGCATTTATAGAATAAAAGAGGAGGAAATTTAGTCATTGAAATTAACCATTTATTCTTTAGATGTCCACTTGAGGTCACTTTACCTTTAGTAAAACACTTGACCCATCTTAGGGGCCCTTTTGATCCACTTTTAGTCACATGAAAATCACAAATAGCACCCAAGCCTACAAAACACCACATTAGACCCATAATGGCAAAATCCCTTAGTGATTTAGGTATTTGCAACCTCCAAAAATTAATTTTACATATCCCTAAGAGGATTAAGGTCAGCTTAGACCTATTCTTAAGTCACACTCCCAAGTCATTTTTATTAGAACATTATATAAACACTAATATCACACTCTTACACTCTAGGTAGAAATTATCATAGAGAAGAACACAAAAGTACCACTTCTTATTGATGGAAAGTTCTAAATTATTCAAATATTGTATTGATTTAGCCCATACATTAAATAATCTAGCCCTAGCCAGATATCTAGATCTCAAGTGGCCTCCAAGGCATCCTCTCATGTAATCACACTTAGGCATTTCAGTATTCACAGACATTCACACATGTCACATAGGTGGGAGAACTACATCAATTTTGATCCCTCCTTGGAGTATTGGTATGTAGTTAATGTGCCCATATAGGGGTGTGGATCACACATCCATCACATCAGATGCACTAACCCATTTTCCATGGTATTCATTCAAACCCTTACAAGCATAAAAACCTAGGGGTTTCAGAGGAAAATAGAGTTATAAGAAAAAGTATTGATCATAGAGACTTTAATTTCAAAAAATAGATGGAATAAGACCTAATCTACAGAACCCAAAAATAATTTGTGAATACTTTGAGTGTAATTATAACACACTTCCTTTGGACTATAGTGCATTGTACTATTGGCAAAGGGGCATGTGCTATTGGCAAAGGGGCATGTGTTATTGTCCAAGATTTTTTTTGTTATTTTTGACACATGAATCTAGTTCCTGATAGTCAACCCAGTCAAACCTCCAATTTTTAGGTGTCAAAACATTTGTCTCAATTGATTTTCAAGCTTGGTATTGTTTCTCATAATTATTTACTAATTTTAGAATACTTTCTAGTTATATAAGTTTCAAAAATAGTATGCTTAATTATTAATATATTTATCCTATGATTTTACATAGTATTTTATCTAATTAGGGTTTTATATTTATCCTTAAAAATATAAATCATTTGGTGACCTCGACTTACATTAAATAGTGTAAAAACCCTAGCCATTTTATGTTATTAGGATTTGTATCCTTTTGTTTCCTATTTTTAATGGTTGTGTTAGATTTTCAAACTTGATATGTTCTACCCTATCATCCCTTTGTCAAGTTTCATTTTCATATTTCATGGATAGGCAAGAATCTCCTCCTCTTCTCCTCCAAGAGGGTGATATCTACTTTTGCTCTAGCTAGGTCCATACTATCACTCCATCGAGAGGTGAGGCAACCTATATTAATGTTCCAAATGTATATACTTAGTCTCTCTATCCTTCAAACCCTTCCCTTCCCATATCTCCTATTCAGCATGTGTGTTTGCATGTTCAATTAGAAACAACTAGGGTTTGCACTTGTGAGACTCTAAGGGATGAAATTATTAGTAAGATCAAGCTAATTTTAGAATTATATAATCAAAATCATTTATTGATTGAAAAGGTTGCATTATTAATAAATCAAAATACATGTATAAAGTCTTTAAAATATTCTAATGTTCATCATGTATATGCATCTACACCTAGAAAAGTTGTGCCTAGCACTATTTCATATCCAAATCATAAAGTAAAACACATTACATATATTATAAGTGATTCAAAAAGCTTATAAGGGTCTAATAAGAGTTCAAGTGCTTGATACTAATGGAAATGATTAAGAATAAGTTGATCAAACTACCTCCTTTACATCTAGAAAAGAGATCTGGATACTATTGTGCATACCTTATAATGCATGTTCATCACACAAATTCATTTTTGGCATTGAAAAAGCATATACAATATATAATTGATAATTAGGACCCTATAAAAGATAAATTAGTTAAGTAATCGATAGTGATACATGAACATATTCAAAAAGGGTCCAATTCATAAATAATACAAAAGTGGTTACCAAAGCATAACCCAAAACAATAAAAGGTTCACAAAGCAAAATCAAAGAAAGAAATATTAAAAAAATTACATATAATTCAAGTGAAGGATATAAATATACCTCTCTAAAATGAGGTCCCACATTCAAATCAGTATGGGCTTGGTCAAAAACATCTACAATAGTTTGATTATCAAGGTCAATAATTGGGCAAACATGCCTAAGGCATCACTACTCCTATTCTAGTAGTTGATAATGTTGGTGAACATACTAAGTCAAATCATTCACAAATATATTTTATAAAAGAAAAAGATATAGATGCAAAGGTAATGTTATGAAAAGAGAAATAACTTAAGTTGCACATTCATAATTAGACTAATCAAACAACCATTCTCAAAAGAGGGTTTCTAACAATAGAGTCTTCAAAGCAAGAAATACCTACAAAAGATACATCTTCAAAGTTCAATGTAAAAGGGGAAACTACAAGCCATATCAGAATCCTTTCACTATCACAGCTTATATAGATGGAAAATAATACATAGATGTTAAGATCATGGATTATCAACCAATCAATTTTTGTTCACTGTCATTTCTTATCTCTCTTGGAAAAGACTCTAAATATATAGATAAAACAAATGCTTCTCTCTCATTTTAGGAGTCAATTCAATTAAAAGTTTTCTTTGTTTCAAAGTAATGTTATCTTCTCTTTTGATTTATTTCACAATCAAGTGCTTAGATTTTTGTCCTTGAAAGTTCATGGTTAACAACAATAGGAGCAATACTTGACAAAAATAAAGGTTTCATATCCTTTTCACATGAGAGTGCAATGATTATAGTTTATAGAAAGGATATAGTTTCTTCCCACCAAGAGCTACAAAAGTAAGATATACCTATAATGGATATATTTTCAAATGGAAAGATCCCAATCAATAATATAGACATTGTTAATCAAAATGAAGAAGATGATTGGAACAACGCATAATATTATGGTACAGACCATTTAGAAATCAAAGATCCCAAATATGTTACATAGAGGCATCTCATCGATGACATGTTAGGATTTTAGCACTATTCCTCATTGATACATAAATTCTTATCCATAGCACTCTCCTTGTACATAGTTTCATTCATTTCTAGCCTACTTGTACTTAGTCTCCATCGTAGTTTATGTGTACATAGTTTTATTTTCATTCTAATTTACTTGTACATAGTCTATTTTTTCATATTGCTTGTACATAGCTTACACTCAAAAAATACAAAAATAAAAACATTCAAATATTGTTTAGAAAGTACAAATTTTAGATTGTATGCATTTTCATGTTTACATTCCTTCTATTTTCTACATACTACATATGTTATCTATGTTACTATAGTCAGTTTTATCATGCATACATGATTCACTTATTCTCTTAGAGTATTCACATATTACTACAAAACTTAGGTCCCCTACATGGATCCAAATTTGCTACTATCTACCCATCAGAGGCACATACACATATACACCAATTCAGCATTGATACATTATCCCATTGGTGACATCATACATACAACCTTTTATTTGCCAGGTTATATCTTTCTATACTCCATATCACATATTTAGCATTGATTATATCCTAATATTTATCATCTTGTACTACACTAATTTTTTTTACTACTACTACTATAAACTCAAATTATGTACATCTTTTCTCTTCTACAAATTTGTCCCACATGATTATGCATACTTTAATTTCTCACTTTAATAGTCTATATCTGATTATTTTTGTTTACTTCTACATATAATTGAGGGAATTTGAATATGATATCATCCATTCATTGATATCAAGCTTTGGACATATTCCCATGTCCTTGTGTATGCTTCTTGATTGTGTATATGGACATTTGAACATGTCCTTCTATGTCGCTCTAAGCCAAACTTGAGTGCTTTTTTACATATGTAGACATTTAAACATGTCCTTGTATGTGTTCCTTGTATCAAACTTAGTGACATGTGTCTATGTCCCTTGTATTGTGGCCCCTTAGCCTAATTTATGTGCCTCATGTGTTTTTATGTATGTGTCATGGCCATGACACTTATCTCTTGAATTTTTCTTTCATATCTAGTTTATGATGCCATGATGGACCTCATGCATCTCCCCTTCTTATTTGGGTTCCTTGATGGACATCATGCCCCATCCCCCAAGTAGTTTACTTAGATTATATTCATATTTTTTGTTCATATGCATGCTTACATTATTACATCTATCTTAACAACCTTGTGAATGCTAGATCTAGCATGCATCATCTATTTCCAACTTATCTTCAATCTATATTACATTATGATGTCATGTATACACATTATATTAGTTTATCACATAGATATCATATATTTTCAGTCTAACACACATTATTCATAGCTTTTATTTTGAGGACAATTATTTTAGAGGTTCAACAACTCCCCTCAAAAGAGGGGGCATTCACAGGGGTTTATTACAAATATCAAGCCATCCTAGTGTACTCAAAACATAATTTGTAGCATGCAGACATATTATAAAGAGATCAGATTCAATAAAATATAACAAATCAATCTCTTTTTCCCAAATATAACACTTTTGGATAATAATGCATTACACTATCAGGAACATAATGCACTATAGTCCACCCACCATGTTATGGACTAGGAGCCTTAAAAATAGAAAATTCTAGAATTTTCAAAAAGGTACAATAGGTAAATTTCATATTTTAATAGTCTTAGTCATAGATTATCAAATATGCTTAGTATATACTCAATTTCTTTACATAGAATTACATAGGTTTGCTGAGATTGGGGGCATCAAGCATGACATGATCGCTCCCATTTTAGTTTTAGAAATGCACAAACATAGATTACTATAACTCAATCCAGAATCTATATGCACAGATATAAACATTTTGGGTGATGTGCATAGCTAATTATTTTATATATACTCAGTTTTGCACTAGTTCTCTCAAACGGAATGAGAGCTCCATGTCATTCTCTATGTTGTATACTCCAGACATCATATGCATCAATTTTTCACCAATATTACACTAAATTGATGCCTCATTTCATCTGCATTAGTTGGCATTCTTGAGTGGCCCATTGTAATTTTACGTTCCTATTTTCTTGAGTGGACCTTGAGTCATTTTACATCTCGAGTGGCCTAGAACCATCATTTATAACTTCATAACACCACACAATTTTAGTTTCAACTTCTGATACTACACATGGGTATGCAATGATGGACTTATGACCTAATTGAGTTCTTGATCCACCTACATATAGGTTCAAACAACTCATTAGTCCAATCCAAGTTATTTATATATTATGATCCATTAAACAGGGTGGGCAATGATGGAGTCAAGGCCAGTGTGAGTTGTTGAGCCATCGACACATGAGGATTGTAAAAACCATTAGTTCAGTCCAAACTATTCACCATCTACACCCAAACACATTATTCCACCAAGACACATAGTGGAGCACTTTTCATAGAACCAAATCCACATTTGTGGGCTTGGCCTCATAGGTAAGTCTAAGTATGTTTTTTTCTCTTTCCTTTATCCTAGTTATTTCAATTTGTTGCATTTATAGAAAAAGAGGGGGAAATTTTATCATTAAAATTAGCCATTTATGCTTTGGATGTCCACTTTAGGTCACCTTACCATCAATATATCACTTGACCCATCTTAAGGGTCCTTTTGATCCACTTTTAGTCATACGGGAGTCACAAATAGCACCCAGGCCTATAAACACCACATGAGACCCATAAGGGCAAAACCCCTTAGTGATTTAGGTCTTTGTACCCTCTAAAAAGTAATTTTTCATATCCATAAGAGGATTAGGGTTGGCCTAAACCTAATCTTAAGCCACACTCCCAAGTCATTTTTATTAGAACGCTATATTAAAACTACTTTCACACTCTTACACTCTTGGTGGACATTATCACATAGAAACACATAAAAGTACCACTTTTATTGAGGTAAAGCTCTCAATTCTTCCAATATTATATTGATTTATCCTGTACATTTATTTATACATCTCTAATTCATGTATTTATATCTCAAATGGCCTCCAAGGCATCCTTTCATGCATTCACACTTAGGTATTTTGGCATTCATAGACATTCACACATATCACATAGGCAGGAGAACCACATCAGGTTTGACTCATCCTTGGAGTATTGGTATGTAGGAAATGTGCCCACACAAGGGTGTGGATCACAAGTCTAGCACATCATACCCACTAACCCCTTTTTCTCATGGTATTCATTCAAACCCTTACAAGCATAAAAACTATGGTTTTTAGAGGAAAATAGAACTATAAGAAAAAGTATTGATCACACAGACTTGAAATTCAGTCCAAAGCTAGAACAAGACCTAATCTATATAACTCATAATTTTTTTGTGAATATTTTGAGTGGGACTATAGCACACTACCCTTGGGCTATAGTGCATCACTCTATTGGAAAAGGGGATAACACTATTATCTGGGGCGGTTTATGGTTGATTCTAACACCTAAAACTAGTTCTTGATAATCAACCCAGTCAAACCTCTAGTTTTCAAGTGTTAGAACATCTATCTCAATTGCTTGTCAAGCAAAGTATTATTTCTCATAATTATTTGCTATTTGTAGAATACTTTCTAGTTACATTAGTTAAACAATTAGTATGCTTAATTATTATTATATTTATCCTCTAATTTTATAGTCTTTTATCTAATTAGGGTTTTATATTAATCCTAAAAAAGATAAATCAACTTTTTCTTGTGGATGACTTGGGATTTGTCATTAAGTAAAAGGAATCAGTTGTGAATTAGAAAAAACTTATTGATGATTTAAAAAGGTATGTTGTCGATTATTTACAACTTGTTTCGATGGATCTATTGGAGGTGGATGGTTATAATTAGCCAATGGGTCTATATTAGTTGTACAATTGATTAAAATGTCTTGAGGTTGTTTTAATGGTATATATTGGTCCATTAAATGGGAATTTTTAAGTGAAGTGGAAACTAGATAAGTAGTTAAATTAACTATGATCTGATCAACAATGAATTAACTAGCCTATTGCACCATAGAATTAATGATTTGTCTATGTTGGGATAGGTCTAAAATTTGACCTAAATTCCTTTTATAGATGATGCAAGGAACTGATTTGAATTTTATATAAGGGCCTGATTTTGATTAGAAGTTGATGAGTTGATAAGAGCCTAATTTTAACTAGAGGTTACTTTTAGAGGTATTTCCTCTCTCTAAAAAAGGCTATGTGATTGATCTATAGGAAATTCAAGTGGTATTTTTTCTCTAAACTCCAACAATATTAGAATGGATTTGTCTTTGATTTTATAAAGTGTGTTCTCATATTGGATTCGACTATATCCTGCACTAGGTGGCACCTCATCATATACAGTTTGGTGTTCATCTATATCATCATCATTTTCATTACTTCAAAGATACCCAATATTATCATAATAGTGCTCATCATCTAAAGAGGGATCATAAGAAACTCCACTACAAGTATATTTAGACATGTTTATGTTGATGATCTTTTCTTTAGATTCAAGGTAAGATTTTTGAATTGACTTGATGTGAATGCGTGCAAAATTTTATGTATCAATTCAAAGTTGTATTTGGATTTAAAAAGTATTTGATGTGAATTTTTTAATCTTAAATTAGATTATTTTGGAATTGGATTTTTACTTGACTTGAAAATGTTGACTTTGTTTGACTTAGAAATGTTGACCTTTTAAAAATGTTTAACCAATTTGGATTTAGTTTGTAATTGGATTTCAAATTGAAATTGGAATTGGAATTAGATTGAAATTTGAATTGATGTGAAATTAGAAGTGACTTGAAATTGGAATTGATTTGAAATTTAGTCTCGAAATGGGTAATGTAATGCTTAGAATGGGATAAGGGTGATTCTAATTATGGACAGTGTAATGCCTTATCATGTAAGTTTAAATGACAATGTTTGGACTTGGAATAACATTGAAACATGTGGCAATAAGAACAAATAATCAATAATAAATACACAAAACAATCTTATATTTATTGATAAGATGAGTGTGTAAGGTGAGAAAGTACATATAACTACCTTACTTGAAGTGGTGATAGATTGGTTATACATTATCCTAACTATCAAGTGGTACATCATGAAATCTTTGGGGAGATTGGTTTCCCTCTCACTAAAAAATTGTTTACAGTTGATGTTCTTAAGATAAAATTTTACAAGCTTGTATAGATGGTCCTTGATATACATTATAGTACATAGGGCTTAGAATTCATTGTAGGTGAAAGACTAACAGGAAGTGAAGGAGGGTCTAATCCCTTCGCACTTACTTTAGGAGTAAATTTATTAGTGAAGTGTTACCAAAATAGTCATGCATAGAAGGGTATGGTCTAAGATTTGTGATGGAACATGAAATCCCTTCAACTTCATAAATGTGTTTAAACATGCAGTCACTCAACCAATAATAACCAAATACAACCTCTATTTATATACCCCATTGAATGTATAGGGTTGGTATGTGTGTTGGGAAATGAAGTCCCAATCACCATGCCCTAAAGACTCATAAGAAGGAGATGAAATCCACCCTATGTAGTCAAAATAAAAGGAAATAACCTTTATTTTTTATTCTCGAGACCCCACGAATAGACAAGAGAATAGCATACTTTAACATTTTTTATAAAATATAATGATATCCTAAGTGTTTTCATTCTCAATACCCCACAAATGCGTAAGAGAAGAGCATAAACAAATAGGCTATCCACAAAACAATCAACCTAAAAGAAAACCTAAGCAATGCAAACTTTAAGTGTTGGTTCTTTTATTAATCACAAAATTGAAATGTGAGTTAAAAACATGCTTCATTTGGAAATAAATCTGCTTATTTGACTAGCAAGACCTAAAAAAATAGTTAGGGTTTGAAATGTGATCTTTGACAAGTAAAACTTGCGGCAAACAAGATAGATTTTCAATATATTCTCTTTGATTGGTAGCATGCAAGAAAATAAATTATTACTCTTGTACTTTCAATTTTTTTGAAAACATAATACAAGATGAAGCTAAATTAGCTGAATATTATGATAATTCATGAGAAAATATGTAGTTTTAAAAAAACATCATCAAAAATAGAGTCTAGATGACCCAGAATGAGCCTCTAGAAGTTGGACAATTTACTACCTAGTAATCTCATCATTTTGTAGAGTGATCCCATTGTTTGTAGAGAGATATCACCATTTTCAGATAAATCCAATAATTTGCATAGAGATCTCATCATTTTCAAAGTAAACATGTCATTTTTAGAGTGATCTTTCCATTTTCAAAAAAAATGTAGAAAAGATCATAATAAAAATCATATCACCATTTTATAGAGTGATTCTATCATTTTGGTCACAAGTTCATTGTTTTGGTTACGAATCTATTATTTTTAGAATGATCCTATCACTTACAGAACAATCTCACCATTTTCCTTAAAAACACAAAAAAATAGAAAATAGAATAGAAAATGATTCCACCTATTAACAAAGTGATTCTACTGATTACGAGAAATGATTCTACTGATACATAGAGTGATATCACTGATTCATAAAAATAAAAAAATAGAAAAAATAGTGAAAAACTTAAAAATGGTCTTTTTCTAGATTTAGAAGATGCTTGAAGAATCTCAAAAATATTGTGAGGTGCATCGATCCCACTAGGCATGCCAAAATAGAGATCATAATTATGACAGGTTAGCTCATTTTTAGTGATTCAAAACCAAAAAAAATAACAAACATGACATCTAAAGCATAATCCCTTAGTCTTGGCAAGGCCTAGGAGAATATAAATAAATAGAAAAAAAAACTATAACTCCCCAAAGGATTCGTTCTCCAAGCTAGATTAATGGTGTATTGACCCTAAGATTGTAGCCTTGGAGTCTTCGTTAATGTCACACCATTGTAGGCACTATCTCCCCTAGGTTAGACATGATTTAGTCTAATTGATAAGAAGAAAATGGAATAATGATGAAGCTTTTCTTTAGATTTATGTAGAGTTTATTTGCACTAAAAAACTTACTATGCCTAGAGGGTTCATCCTCTATTTATAGCTTGATCGGATTGATTGTATCCATTACATGTTAATCTAGGTGAGTGGTTGAAATTCAATTCAATTTAAGTACTTAAAGAAATAAATATTTTAGAAAGAGGTTGCATTAATGAGGTATGACCTCCAAATTTTGATATTTACTTGTATTTATGATAGTACTTGACAACTTTTTGGATGATATCATGATGATGTCACAATTTAGATATTTATTAAATATTACATAATTAGACATTAACCAATTTTTTTGGATTTTTTACTTAGCCATTTGATTTGATTAGATAGGTTAATTAAACCAAATTCGCTTCTCTGTGATTTATGCAATATCAAAATTTGACCATTTGTTCCAATTAATTACCCCAAAATATTGTTTTGTAAAATAGTAATTTGACTTAAAGTGAATTATATGTTGTTGATAGTTGGTTATAGTGAATTTACCCAGTCAGGATGCCCCAATGTGTTTTAGAATATGCATATTATGTATGTAGGCAAATTTGAGTGTTTCAGTGATTTTTTACCTAATTTACACATTGTTGCAAAAAATTATTCTTATTATACATTCGACATGAAAGTGTTGAGAATTGAGTATTTGCACCTGTATAAAACTTATGAATACCAATGAGATTCATGTGTGATATGAAAATACTATGATATCTACCAATTATGAAATAAATAACATATGACAATGATGTAAACTTGATGTCTAATCATGCTTGAGTCCTGAATTTGGATTTTTAGAATATTTTGTATGTTTTTATATCTTATATTTATTTTTTTACTTTTTGCTTTTTGAAATTATAAATGCAAAAACTAGTAAGTAAGCCAAGGGTTTGAAATTATAATAAATTGGAGGGATATGAACAATTCACAACATGTGATAATGTGATGTATGCACTAAAAATGATGGGATGGCTATCTATGAGTAAGATGCCCCCTTTGTATATGTGATTGTAACTGCAAACATGTGGGAATAGATTAAGTATGCACAATAAATATTGTACATCCTTGTCTCATCAAATATAAACATGTCAATGTATGTAACACACATGTATGAGTAATATTGTATAGGAAAATAAATATTTTTCATGTATAATTATTATTGTGTATACTAAAATTGAATGAATTATCAAAAGATATTAATATTAAGGCTTTGTGTGCTTAGATTTTGATTTCTATGTGAAAAAAGGTACATGATAGGATTGACCAACTCATGAAAGTAATGGTAATTGGTTTTTTTTTCCCTTATTAGTTGATATTATCCTTATCAAGAAAATATACGTTTATTTGTGCAAACTATAAAAAATAGAAAG
This sequence comes from Torreya grandis, assembly GCA_037957365.1. NCBI lineage: Eukaryota > Viridiplantae > Streptophyta > Pinopsida > Cupressales > Taxaceae > Torreya > Torreya grandis. Next base: position 2,731,652 of record JARHVA010001023.1, on the reverse strand, counting down.
GTGTATGATAGAATATGGTAATATTGATTACTATGTCAAACTATTCAAATCTAGAAACTAAAAAAGAAGAGCCAAGATGTCAAAAAATCAGTAAAATCTAAGGGCTTGGAAGAAATTATCAAATCGATTACATATGAAATAAGTATAAGAATAACATGATAAAATAATCAAGAAGCTATGTACAGTCATTTTTTTTTAATTATTTGAATATTTTTTAAAATTTTAGAATAATTAAAAATACAACATGCTAACCAATTATTCTATCAATATGAGAGTCATAAGAATATTTAATAGATGGTATAAGGTATACATTGCATGAATGAATTGTGTTATATATGTATAACTCACAATCATAAGATGCATCATTTGTTATAATGAAACTATTTATATAACTACTCATGTAATCCTATGTAGGAGAAGTAGCTTTAGGAGATGTAGAATGATGTGAAATCTATTGAGGACTGGTAGGAGATTATGCCAAATGTTGTACTCTTTGACAAATATGTTGATCTGTATGTATCACGAATTGAAAACATGTTTCATGTGATGGTGTTTGTTAGAAACTAGACACCCTTTTATGATATGATTTCTTTTGCATTGGTTGCTTTTGATACCTTCGTAAATATAAATTTATTGAATATAAATATTTTTCATAGGTGAAACAACTATAAATGTGCTTGGTTCTTTCATATATGTATTAATTAACTATGGTGGTGGATGGGGAGGAGGTATCATAGATTTTAGAGTAAACTAGGTCTAAGGACAGGGTGATGGTGGTGGATGGTTTAAGTCATCATCTCTTTTCTCATATGTACCAGAAATCTATATGGTGTAGGTTGTTGATGCTACCCTCAATGCATGAGACAATATCTTTCACCTCCTCAATGACAATCTCCACATTGGACAAAATCAAATGAAGCAACAGACAAACCAATACTACTCAGATTGATCCTGTCAACCTAGAAATATGGTTTTCCTTCACTTGAAACCTTATAAGTAGTTATCTCTAAAGATGAAAGGCCACCAAAAACTAATTCTTAAATTCCATGCACTGTATAAAGTTCTCTAGCAGATTGGCCCTATCACCTACAAGTTGGAACTTCCACCTTCATTGTGTGTGCATCTAGGTTTTCATGTATTTTACTTAAATAAGGTACTTGCCCAGAATGTTACTACTTATATAATGCTTCCAAATTTTAATGCAAAGGGATATTTATTTTTAGAACTTGTGCTCCCATCAACTCCACAATCGGGTCATCACTGAAGTTCTAGTCAAATGGCAAGGGACGCAGCCACAAGATGCTACCTAGGAACCTCTTCTTTAAATCCAACAACAATTTTCTCACATTCAACTTTGAAGGCAAAAATTTTAAGGGGGAGGGCATGTTAGGACCCTTCATCCTAACCATATTTTTATAATGTTTTTCTTTAATAAAAGGTTGCAAATGCATATGCTTTGAGCCCATTGTAATTATCTCATATCCATGGGAATTAATAGTTAGTGATGAATTAGTATAAATAGGTGTCTATACCAATGAGAAGATATCCATAAATTGTATTGAATTGAGCTTGCTCAAAGGAGGTTTCCTTCTCAAAGATGCCAGTGATAATTGTAATGTAATTTTGTTTTCTTCTAATAAAAATAGTTATTTTCTATTTATTTCATGTTTTGTTTTGTATATTTTTAATCTTTTTATAATATATTTCATGAAGGATCATATCAGTAATCAATCATCAAATAAGGTTGATTGAGGTTAGCTCAGCGCATTACACATTTCAAGTTTTTGCAAGTTTTTAGCCCTCACAAGCACACCTAGGGTTTCGAGGTGAATGAGACTTATTTTTAGAGTTGTGCATATCATCAAGGTTCACAATTAAACATGCAGAGATTTTTAAAAAATGTGAAAGTGATTTTATGCTCACAGACCTTTTTTATATAGATCAATGTCAACAATTAATACTTGCCTAGATTTGACAGAACTGACCATGCACAGATAGAAATTTAATCCTTGAATCGAGTGAATCACAAACTTTTTTAATCTATTTTCCACTACTAAAATATAGTCACAGTCAGACAATCAACTCAAAAATCTAAATACTCATCTCTTTGTTGTACTTACTGTAGACACCTAAAAAGTGTCTAACCCTTGGTCTTCCTCTCTCCCCTTGGTCCCTTGCCACTTCGACTATCCCTAACCTACCTAGGTCTTATTAATTGAAAATAATCATCTATTTTTAATTAATAAGTCCCTTTTTTCCCTCTCCTTGCCACCTCGCCACCCTAGGATACCCTCCTTGGATCCCCTTTATTCCCCACATGGCCATTTAATGCCTTAGTCTCCCATTCCAACCTCTCCTCTCGCCCATTTAACCTCCCGTCGACCGTTTCATCCTCGCATTCATTTGACCTGGCGGCTAGAAAATGGATAGAAGGCTATTTTTAGCCTTTCTCCAGCCTTTTATCCGTCGACGTTGGTCAACCGTCGACCGACGTCGGCGATATTGCCAGCATCGGCACCCTTCATAACGTTTTCTTCACCGTTATCTCATCTCTGGGTTCCTCTCTTGGCTCCTCTTCGCATCTCTACGTTTCTCCCTAGCATCCCGACTCTTGAACCTTCGTATCAGACTCTTGTATCAGTCCTTTTCACTTGACCTCTCTCCCAATCAATCTAACTCTCTCCCTCAGGTACATAGCAAGCTTCTGCAAGTGAACAACAGGGATTCTTCATCAGCAACAGGATCAACACTTTCTCCAGCAGGCACAGGTATATTATACTCTGTTTGTTTGCTTTATGCTTTCTAGTCTGCTTTTAAACTAGATTTAGCTCTTCTTTCCCTCAGTTCTGACTGTCACCCAGACCCAGATTCCTATCTCCCTGATTGGCTTCCTCTATCTCTCTGTCCCTCTCTGTCCATTTGACTCTCCTGTATCTCTGCATAAACCCCCTGACTACCTCAAATCAGACTCAGACCCGTCCATAGACCATCCGCAGACCCGTCCACAGACCAAGCCCAGACCAGACTCTGTCCAGGCTCGACCAGAAATTGCCTAAACCCCGTCCAAGCCTATTGCCCCGACCGACGCCGGTCATTACCCCCACCGACGTCGGCAGACTAACCGACGTCGGCAGACCCGACAACCGACGCCGGTAGGACCACCGACGCCGGCGACTGCGACCAGCCCGACAGCTTCTTCCAGGTAAGCCTTTGCTTCCTTTTCTCTTTCAGTTTGCTATCATTTCAGTCTATTTTAGCATTCTGCCTTTTTATCAGTCATTTATCTTTTATCAAACTAGTGGGTTGACCTCCCTTAAGGAAGTTCTCATACTTCTGGGAACAAGCTTTTGCTTGGCAACCCACCATCTACCTATCTAACACCTTTTTGTCCAAGTTTTCTTCTTTGTAGGTGTCATTTCTCCACAGCCAAAGAGGGGTGCCCACAAGCGTCTGGATTTACGGTGCGTAGTCTACATCCAGGTACTTCACATGCCTTGTCCATTTATCTCTTTAGTTTCTTCTCTCTCTTTATAATCTGAAAAGCGAATTAGCGATAGAAACATTTCTGGCACGCCCGGTGGGACTCTAGGTTCCTCCTGGGTTCCTTTTCTTCTTCATTCATTTAGGAGCATTAGGTTCTTACCTTTTCTCCTCCTTCTTTTCTTCTCAATGACACTATAAGCAGGACTAAAACTAATCTTTCTTCCTTGCATTCTAGACTAGTCTAAACATCATACTCTCAACCCCTTTCTCAAACTTGTCTTCATAACAAACATCACATTTCGACTTGGGCATTAAAACGTATTGCACTTTCATTTTTGCTTGTGCTTGCATTAGTCCACATCTAGTAACTTAAATCCACATATTGAATAAATCGTAGACACTTGATGTTACACTACCGGACCACATGCACTAAAACGAACATAAAACTTACTTGAGACAAGGCCCGACTGGGATTTCATCCCCCAGCAGATACCTTACCCATCCCGGTAACCCCACTTGGATTTCATCACCAAGGGGGAAGCCCACTCTGTTCTCTGGCGGAGGATAAACTCTAGGTGAGGTATATCTTGGCTAAGTGAGACCAGCTAACCACTGGAATCATGAAGTGAGGGGAGCTTGCTCCTTAGCACCAGGCCACGTACCAGACCCTAACACAGACTTTGAGCACCTAAAATAAGACCTGAAACCAGCTCTAGACTGCTTCTTCTAGGACCTTCTTGACAGCCCATCTCCCTAAACATTCATCTAAGGCATAAGCCACAGTTTCTAAGGTTAATTCCTAGGATTTATCGCTTAGGCTTGTCTATCTCTCTCAGTTCTTTTCTTCTCATTTGTTTGTTTGAGTGAGTGAGGACGCTTTCTTCATTGTTTTTCCAAAGAATCTTAAAATCCTTTTGTTCTCTGGAAGACACAGTCACCGGCATCGGTTCATCCACCGATGTCGGCTCTCCCCTGTCACCGGCATCGGTTCTGTCACCGACGTCGGATTTCCTGTCTTAATGGCATCGGTTATCTGACCGACATCAGCTGTATTCCTTACCGACATCGGTTTTTCAACCGACGTCGGTCTCTGTCACTGTCCTTTTTCTTCAAAACCAGCAGCCTAAAACCTGTCTATTCTCTGTCAAAAACTCCATTCTAGTTTTTTGAGACTGCAAGAACACGGTTTCTGGAACCAGGACTCTCTTCTTAACCACTTTAGCCAACAACCGCTTCCGTCTACCCCGTCCCTAACAAGTCCTATCATGGAGTTCCACTCGGAGACTGAAAGAACTCCTACAAGACCGACCCTGACCCTGACCCCGACTCAAATTCCCATCATCCCTGAAGGGGACCAAGATTTCGAGAGATTCTTGGACCTCAATACCGCAGCCCTCCAAAACTATCTCACGAGAAACCCAACGTGAGACCTTTCGGGTGACATGGCGATGACATCCACACCATTCACCACCCAACCCTTTATGACTCAGCCTTTTGCCTCAACTATTAACCCAACCATGGCCAATACGCAAAGTTTGGCCTCCCCGTCTATTTTTAGACCGACCTCCATCAGGGTTTCATTACCCCCTCAACTACCTGCAATTCAACCAAGTTCTACATCATATCAGAACCTGATTGTCTCGACCCCTCATACTCTTGCGCCCACAAATGTAGGCATGCTGACCTATCTTTCTACCAGTGCCGTCATTCAACCACCTTTGACGGTGCCCAGTCAACTTATACCTTTGACCTTCATAACGCAACCACCTCTAGCCTCCACTTCCGCCCCTGCGACTAGTCATCCGTACATTGTACAACCGACCATGTCGCACGCCTCCTCTAGCCTCTTCCAAGCACCTTACAACTTAGGGGGCGCTCAACCCGCCAATCCGTCAGCAGATCTTATCAAGATGTTGATGGATAAAATGTCCAGTCTCGAAGCCTCCATTTCCGGTTCAAGCAATACTTTGTCATATGAGCAAATTTGCAGCGAGCCCATCCATCCTTCCGTCCCCATTCGACCATACCCTAACCATTGGGAGCTTCCTACATTCACTCGCTTTCAGAATAAGGAAGACCCACAACAACATCTACGGGCATTTAGACATAACTGTTATCTTATTGCCCATGATGATGCATTGCTTTTACGCACGTTCTCTATGTCCCTTTCTGGCCCAGCCCTTGACTGGTATAGTTCTCTTGCCAGACACTCTATCTTTTCATTCATTCAACTCGCCCAACTATTTCTTGACCATTTCTCAATCAACATCACCAAACAAGTCTCAATCACAGACCTTTACTCCATCAGGCAATTTGACGACGAATCTGTAGTCGACTTTGTCGCTCATTGGAGAGGTCTGATCAACCAGCTCTCCTTCTCTTTGCCTCAACACGAGCTCATCGAGCTCTTCTCTCGAGCATGTGCCAGACACATCTCTTCTACCTTGCGGATTCAGACATTCCGTACTTTTGACGAAGCTTTCACCATGGCTCGAAAGCTCAAACTCCGCGCCCTTGAAGAAGATAAGGTCAAATTGCGTAATACCAACGCAAAATCAACCAATGGCCATTCTTCTTCCAGACCTTCTTCTTCTGCCAATTCCAAATCTAAAGGAGTGGCCAATACTGTGGTCGTTAGATCACCATCCTCGACAACAACTAATCAATCTCAACCTTCTACATCTCCCAGCATCACCAAACAATTCCAACAACGGTACATTCAGCGTTCTTACACTCCACTTGGAGAACCATACGCTTCCATTTTGGAAAAACTTCTCAAGCAGGGGGTCCTCAATCTCCCTCCGATCCGACCACCTCAATTCGACCCTTCAAAATCCATCCCTACATGGTATAGGGAGGCCGACTTCTGTCCCTTCCATCGCGTCTAAGGCCATGATATCGACAACTGCCGAACTTTCAAAAACATCATCCAAAACATGATCGACAAGGGGGATCTTATTTTAGATAAACCGAACGCCCCACCTAACCAAAACCTTGACATCTTCAAACAACCTTTTCCTAATCATTCACCTACTCAAAACAACATCCAGACTTCGACCAATGACCCTCAAGACCATGACATTCACACGATTAGCACTATCTTGCCTCTTGTCCTTGACCAACCTCTTCCATTAAAGGATGAAGAACCTTCTTCTCCTACTAGTCCTCCATCTACCTCTCTTGTATTGGAAAACACTTTGACCACATTAACGCCATCAAGCCCACCTCCATCCGAAGGCCCTACCTTGCCTACTCCTCAACTACAAGTAGAAGGCACGATCATCCATGCCCTCTGCCCACTTGAGGAGCCGCCCTCTCTTATTTCTTCTCCACCAAGAGAAGAACCAGTCTCTCCACCCATTTCAACCGAGGAAGACCCAGTCACGGTTTCCTCCTGCCCTTTGCCTGAGATTGCTATTCTCGCGCACCTCCATCCACATCTAAACCCAAACCTATATCTAACCTCGTCTCACACAATAGTGGCCCTCGACCCAAACCAACGAAAGCTACTAGACCACACCGGAGAACTCCTCCTCCACCTTCGTCATTACCTTCAATCTTGGGCCCGCATCCGTCCACTTTAATAGGAGTGCTTCCCACTCCCCTCCTTCACAGAGGCAATTTGCCTCCATTACTCTCTCAACCCATCAGACATACATCTCATCCAAACCCTTGACCTATGCCTCCTTTGCCTCCCAAACCAACGTCACCAACCCTCACTACAATAAAACATCTCGACCCGTTAGCAGGTTCTTATGCCTTCCTCTTGCGGCAATTATTGCGGTCGTCTCGTATCGACCTCCCGCCTCTTAGACAATATAAATCTCTCGAACCTAAACCACCTTGGTTCGACCACACTTGCATTTGTGCGTATCATCGCACGCTTGGACATGACACGGAGCATTGTCATGCCCTCAAGGTCATCGTTCACCAATGTTTGGAGAATGACACCTCCCTTTTCAACCACATCATCAACAAACCTTCAACACCGCCTCACCCATCACCTTTCGGATCAAGACCCTCCTGGTTTGACAACTCTAAATTCTGTCACTATCATCACACTCCGGGACATGACACTGAGCATTGCTGTGCTCTAAAAGCTGTCACTCGTCAACACCGGAAAAAGGACACCCTTCTCACCAAGGATCCTCTTGACCACCTCTTCAACAAAACATCAACCCCGACTCATGCCTCTCCAACCTCATCACCTAAATCGGGATCTCCAAGCTGGAATATGGTCCCTTTGCCACCTTTGACCCCTTATTCGACATTAATACCATCCATCTGACCACTAAACCTCGACCGACCTTAACCAATCCTTCAAACCTTCTCCCTACCTGCTGGGGGAATTCATCCTTCATCCAAACCTCGACCAACTTTTCAACCCAGTCTCTACCACATATCAATCACTCATCTCGACCAAGTGTCCATCGACCCAACCACCGACCAATTATTCGACCAGTCTCAACCAAACTTCAACCAAATATCAATCAACCAGACCACTCGACCAAACATTCAACCTTTTTCAACCAACCAACGACAATGTCAACCAACTTCACATCCATCAATCAACACCTGACCAATCTGGAAAGAGGCAAAATGGGGCAAATTCGCCCCCAATTGGCTTGGACCTTTTATCATCACGCACAAGTGTGGGTCAGGGACTTATCGTTTGTCTTCCCTCGACAGACGGCCAGAACCTGAGCCTCTTAATGCGTTGCATCTTCGACCTTTCTTCTGTTAGTTGAGTACTCGCTTACTTGACACGTAACTTGAGCTCGTCCCTTGAGCAATCCTCATCCTCGTCCTCATTCCTTTCAACCCTATTTCCCTTTAACAAGTCCTCTACGACCCTTTTATGATGCATGGATGCTTTGTCCTAATAAAAGGGGAGTCCTTGAACTTCTACAGCCTTGTCCGTGACTCTAATCAAAAATCAAAAAAAAAAATACAAATCAAGATGTCAAAACATAATCCAAGGTCACAAAATCAAATCAAATCAAAAAGATAGACTGATCCCTTGAAGGACAGCTGTACTATCATTGCTGTAGCTAATAGACTGATCCCCCGAAGGACAGCTATTCAAACATTTTATAAAGCAAAAATATAGACCACTCCCTCGAAGGATGGCTATGACTAAATCTTGCTACAAACAGCACTTTTCTTAGAAGCTTCCCGCATTGATCAGCTTCGCAAACTGACCATACATCAAAATACATCTCTATGTAGGCTTCCCGCATCGATCAGCCTGCACCAAAAAAAAAAAAAAAAGGGTCATGGACTTGGCTTGTAGCTGTCTCAGGGTCTCCTATAAAAAGGCGCACGGTTATTCCTGCTCTTAAACTGGGTTACCCTATCCTCCTCCTATCACCTGCTCAAGGGACTTCGAGCTCACTTTAATGTCAAAGTGATTCGATTACCGTTCTAACACCACACTGGTCAACGACATAATGCATGAACGGGGCTTTGGTTCTAACAACCCCTATCCATGCTTCCTTTCTGGTCCTTGTCAATGAAAGAGCGATTTGCCTTTCATCTTTTCTCTACACTTTGGTCACATCAATTGTCGACTCATCCTTAACCAAGCCATTTTCATCATTTTCAGCCGGCATCGCCTTGTCCTTTTCACATAGTTTCTATGGACACCAATACACATAGAAACTATCGACCAGACCCAATTTATGTTAAGCATAAACCAATACTTGCTGAAGCATAAATAGACCTCCATTCATTTTTAGCATACATCCATCACAACTATGGAAACTTGCTAGAGATGAAAGCCTCTCGACCCCTGTGACATCAGTAGTATCATCTTACCCTCGTCATTTCAACACATGACCAAACTCATCATCGACCATTTTGACCCTCGCAGTCTGAACTACATTGGTTTGAGGCCCTATGACCAGGGCTATGTAGGCAGCACTCAAATACCACACCCTCTGAGGTTAGCTCGACCACCCTTGTTTGTTCATCTCTTTGATGGACAAACCTTCTCTTCTGTGACTTTAATCACGCCCAACTCCGTCAACTTTGACCAAGACCAATCATCGACTTTGACCAAGACAAATCATTCTCTTTGACCATTCCTCCCTTTTAGGGAGAACTACATCGGCCTAAGGCCCTTCACACAAGGGCTATGTAGGCAGCACTCAGATCACATGACGTTTTCTGAGGTTAGCTCGGCCACATCCTTTCGTCCATCCATCCCCTTGACCAATGACCATTGGAGATCATGCGTATCTCCTTCGACCTTCGACCACTTCCAAGACAGCGTGTTGCCTTGGTTGTTTTTGCGTGTGTGCTACCTCACGGCTGGTTAGCAAAATTGTCTGCAGACTATTTTTGACCCTTCGCAAGTATAGGATCGCGAGCCAGTTGATCCCTACTACTTGTGGCTTTTTCGTGTTTCTGGGAGCACTTCCTGAGCCCTGGATACCTGGAACACGATGACCATTTGGAGCTTCAGCTTAGATTGAGTGACCCGATCATCAGATGACTAAATGCTGGGGCCCGGTTACTTCAATTTTGGCACTCCTTGACCCTTGACCTGTGACACTTTTGACCTGACCATCTTGTGCAGTGGTATGCACGCAATCATGACTTTTGCAACATTTTTTCACTCACTTTTCCTCTTTCTCATCCACCTTTTGTCAAATCAGCACCCGACATCAGGTTCCCTTCCCTCGACTCCCGCTTTGAGGGGGAATACCTCATCCATACTTCAGGGCAATCCACATCATCCTTCACCTGGGGCAATCATCTCCTGTTTTTGTCTTACAGTTTGTCTAGAACAACCAACAAGACAAAAAGGGGCAAATGTAGACACCTAAAAAGTGTCTAACCCTTGGTCTTCCTCTCTCCCCTTGGTCCCTTGCCACTTCGACTATCCCTAACCTACCTAGGTCTTATTAATTGAAAATAATCATCTATTTTTAATTAATAAGTCCCTTTTTTCCCTCTCCTTGCCACCTCGCCACCCTAGGATACCCTCCTTGGATCCCCTTTATTCCCCACATGGCCATTTAATGCCTTAGTCTCCCATTCCAACCTCTCCTCTCGCCCATTTAACCTCCCGTCGACCGTTTCATCCTCGCATTCATTTGACCTGGCGGCTGGAAAATGGATAGAAGGCTATTTTTAGCCTTTCTCCAGCCTTTTATCCGCCGACGTCGGTCAACCGTCGACCGACGTCGGCGATATTGCCGGCGTCGGCACCCTTCATAACGTTTTCTTCACCGTTATCTCATCTCTGGGTTCCTCTCTTGGCTCCTCTTCGCATCTCTGCGTTTCTCCCTGGCATCCCGACTCTTGAACCTTCGTATCAAACCCTTGTATCAGTCCTTTTCACTTGACCTCTCTCCCAATCAATCTGACTCTCTCCCTCAGGTACACAGCAAGCTTTTGCAAGTGAACAACAGGGATTTTTCATCAGCAACAGGATCAACACTTTCTCCAACAGGCACAGGTATGTTGTACTCTGTTTGTTTGCTTTATGCTTTCTAGTCTGCTTTTAAACTAGATTTAGCTCTTCTTTCCCTCAGTTCTGACTGTCACCCAGACCCAGATTCCTATCTCCCTAATTGGCTTCCTCTATCTCTATGTCCCTCTCTGTCCATTTGACTCTCCTGTATCTCTGTATAAACCCCCTGACTACCTCAAATCAGACTCAGACCCATCCACAGACCATCCACAGACCCGTCCACAGACCAAGCCCAGACCAGACTCTGTCCAGGCTCGACCAGAAATTGCCTAAACCCTGTCCAAGCCTATTGCCCCGACCGACGCTGGTCATTACCCCCACCGACGTCGGCAGACTAACCGACGTCGGCAGACCCGACAACCGACGCCAGTAGGACCACCGACGCCGGCGACTGCGACCAGCCCGACAGCTTCTTCCAGGTAAGCCTTTGCTTCCTTTTCTCTTTTAGTTTGCTATCATTTCAGTCTATTTTAGCATTCTGCCTTTTTATCAGTCATTTATCTTTTATCAAACTAGTGGGTTGACCTCCCTTAAGGAAGTTCTCATACTTCTGGGAACAAGCTTTTGCTTGGCAACCCACCATCTACCTATCTAACGCCTTTTTGTCCAAGTTTTCTTCTTTGCAGGTGTCATTCCTCCACAGCCAAAGAGGGGTGCCCACAAGCGTCTGGATTTACGGTGCACAGTCTACATCCAGGTACTTCACATGCCTTGTCCATTTATCTCTTTAGTTTCTTCTCTCTCTTTATAATCTAAAAAGCGAATTAGCGATAGAAACACTTACTGTTGATGATTAAAATTTGCACTTGATTCTAATCAATCAACAATGGGAAGTTTCAAGCTGTGGGATATTGTGGCTTGAAACAACATCCAAGTTTTAGAGAAGCTGGTCTCTTCTTTTGTATCAAGTGTTTAGGGGAAAAGGGATAGGAAATTAAATAGAAATGCAAATGCAGGAAATGAAACCTAACTATGGCAATGTGCCTGAGTGTAATCCTAATCCTAACTTGAGCACAGTGAGACTATATATAGGATTCAATTACATTTAAGAGCAGACAAGTGCATGATCAATGTAAAAGATTGAAATAATAGAAATAGAGGCTCATAATAGAGGCTTCTTTTGTTGAGATATAGAAAATGTCATCAAAGGCATAGTGTTCAATCTTCTTATAAGAATCTTCCAATCACATAAGAGGTGCAAAAACACGTACAGTTATGTAGAACTTTTGATTCAAGAAAATGAGACAAAATCAAATGACATTCCTAATCACAACTCTAAAAAATCCATAGTTTAGACTACTTTTGCAAATGACACAGATAATATCAACCAAGGCATAGAGTTCAGTCTTCTTAATTCATTCAGCCACATAAAAGGCACAGAAACATGCACAGTTACATCAACTTTACAACTCAATAAAATGAGACAAAAGTAAATGGTACTACTTGGTCACCAACTCTAGAAAGTCCCAAAACTATAAAAAGTTTCCCTCCTCATCTGATAATGGATCCCTTATTTTATAGCCTCGGATGCCTCCTTCCATCATCCCCTTTCCCGCACAATTCTACTTCGCACTTAACTCACAGGGGACAAATAGACGGCCACCTTCAATGCCTTGGATGTATCCTGGTCTTATTAGAAAGGGCCATGCTGGAATGGGGCAGCTGTCATCACTGCAGCATGTCGATTCATGACTAGTACCTCCTTTCATGCCTGAATTTTCTCATTCCATCACCTGCTTAGCCGTGCAACTGTCCATTCTCCTCTGCTTATAGGGGATAAACAGACGACCCTTTTAATGTTTGTAGGCCCCAAAAATCTACCTAGTGAATTGCTCCATCTACCAAAAATAACTCCCACTGAGTTTCTTCCATCTTGCTTTGTGGTAAAAAATACAGGGAACACTCTATTCTATTGAAATGGGAGAGGACACTTAGTCAATTTCTTGAAATTCTCATTATTGCTTAGAAGGCACCAGAGAACGACACATGGCAATGTTCACTTGATTTATCGAAGACATGTGGCATTTTTTACTTTCTCTATATCCTGCTCATGAACGCTCCACCTTCGACACTTGTCGCAATCCACTACTTCAATACTTAGCAATTTTAACAAAATAAACTCACCGCATTCTTTGGCCGAGCGAAAGAATGGATGCACGTTGCCATCTCCATTTGATGACACTTAGCACTTCCACAGACCTTTGAAATAACACTTGGGACTCACCACAATCTTTGTTTGGAAATGAAGCTTAAAGATGGTCTCTCAAAAGTTGACATGTGGTAGCCTCCATTGTTTTCGAGAAGATACGTGGCATCTTTCGCTTCTCTTACTAGGGGTATGTGGTGTCTTTTGCTACTTTTGGGAATGGAGTAGAAAGGGGCTCAGAGAGTGACACTTGGCAGCCTCTGCTACTCTTTAGCACCTAAATAAATTGAAATGATGTCTTTCTACCTTTTGAAAAGGCACTTGACCCCTTTGGTCTTCTAGACACTCCCTTGAACTGCTCGATGAACCAAAATGGTTCAATGGTTCAATGGCTCAACACTACACACCATCTATATGTTAACTGAGGTATTGAACCAAGAAATTTTAAACCAAAGCATTAAACCCAAGCATTAAACTGACTGTCCCTCAAATGTCGATATGTGGTGACTTCCACTTTCCTCTAACAAAGATAGTTCAGGGCCTTCTGTGACTACCACCCAGTGCTTTTCGTTGCTCCCTACTAAGCTTGTTGAAGACCTTTGTCAAAAAATAAAATGAAACGTGGGTGCCAAAATGAGATGCAAATATTGGCACATAGTGCGTTCTACTTAACTACTATTAGATATGTGGCACATTCCATGGCCCTCCTAAAAGTTATGAAAAGTCTCTCAGATGACGCTAGTTGGCAGGCTCTGTGTTTCAAAAAGTGACACTTGGCAGCTTCCACTTGAATTCAACACTTAGGCAAAAATTGTCAGGATCTAGAACACAAAGCTCTAATACCACTTGACAGGACCTAGGAAGCATAATTGATTACCATGTACAAGCAACTCAACATGGAATTAACCAGAAGCAATAAGTAACTAGAAATTAGAAACAGCACATAATATGAGAGACAATACCCAATTGTATTAATTATACTCTTCCAAAAGGAAATACAACAAAGAAGATGCCACAGTCTTCTTCCTTACACTCGTCTAGGGCTCCCACACCTCTAGGGCATAAATAGTAAATCTCTTCAAGAGTTGTCTCTCACTTGCACAATTACAAGCAAACAATTAACTCACACACAGAGTTGTTGTTTCAACCAGTCAGTACAATACTACCAATACACAAACAAGTATGCGACGTACACCAAGTAGATCTCACCTAATCTTTCTCCTTGATGTGTTGTTGTCACCTTTGACCTTGCTACCCTGTAGATCACTTTTGACCTCACACACACACACACACCTTTAGATCAACTAATCTTACTTACCCATGAAGAACCCTTGTGATTCTCCAAACCAGCACCCCTATGGATCTTGCACAAGATCTTGCTCTCCCACAGATCTACCTAATCATAACACACTTGGTACTATGGCACTATGAGGAGCCAACCTTGCTCTCTCTATCTAGCACCTTGGGGATCCCTGCATTGATCCCTCACTTAGATAGAACTCTAATTCTATAGAACTGATTCCACTGAACAATTGGTTCGTTAACTAACTATTCATGAACTAGCAATTCTAAAACTACACAGGCAACTGACGTCAGTCCTTGTATGGCTAGAGATGACCGATGTCGGCCGACTCTTGACTGATGCTAATTGCCTTGTTCGCTGGATATGATCGACATCGATTGATCAGACTGACATCAATTGCTATGTAACTCAGCAACCTCCTCCATGTTTGCATCAGTGAAGCTTTTAGCTACATAGCCTAATAATCTCCCACTTGGAGATAAACAACTGCACTGTACCTATACTTGTACATCATCTAATCTATTTCCTGGCTTGTATCCCTCTTCAAGATCAAACCTAAAGACCAACCACCACACAACCTATGGTGCAACACCTGTCATCCAAGTAACCTGCCACATCCAAAGTGCTTGACCCTGCATAGCATGTTAACCTACTACTGGTCCCTCTCAGATACCTGAGAACCCACTGAACTACTCTCCAGTGCTTCTTTCCTAGATTGGCCAACAAACCTACTGATAACTCCCACTACTAGGACAATATCAAGGAGTACACATGTACTCAACATCATCATGTGATTGGGGACCCTGTTCTGTGAACTGTCCATCCATAGGTGCGCTTGTCATTTTGCATCCTGCACTACCTTCACATAATCATCCTGTGACAACATCAACTTGTGATCTTCCCTATCTCTAGGATTACTCATGCCAAAGAATTTTTCTGCTCCGAAATTCTTCATGACATACCACTGAACTAACTTTACCTTTAGCTCAGCAAAACCCTGCATGTGTGACCCTACAACAAGCATACACACAACATACAATAACAGGATAATGTCGCGACCATCATCCAACTTGGTAAAGAAAACACAATGGTTACAATGAAATTGACTAAAGCCATGCTTTGTCATCCACCTGTCAAACCTGTACCACTATCCTGTAGCTATCTCAAGACCATATACCCTGGCCTTTCGTCTCATGTGTCCATTCTCTCTCTTCTTTAACCCGGCTGGCAACTCTACCAAATCTACCATTTGGTTCTCTCCCAGGGAATTCATGCCATGCTCCCATAGTTTCCTGGATCCTACCTGCTCTACTTCTTTAAAACTTCCTGGTTCTTGACCATCAATGAGAAACAAGTAGCGTAAAGAAGGGGAATAACAAATTTGAGGCTTACTTACCCTTTTAGTCCTCCATATGGGCATTTGAGACTCCTTGACAGCTTGTTGTCTGCCCAAAATCCATCTTAGTGACCGATGTCGGTCACCTTCTAGTCTACATCTGACTGACATCAGTTCCATGTGATTGACTTGACTGTTGACGCTCATTCCCTAACTGACGTTGACTACCACTTGCTTGACACCATCGACTTTGCCTGTCTGCACATGACTGACGGCAGTGCGTTCTATTCGATGTCAGTTCCACTTGACTGACACTGGTAACTATGTTCTCCTATGAGTGATGACTTTTTACTCACAATCTTACTTTGAATCAAAACCCTATCCAAACTGCCCTACTCAAAAGTATCCAGCCCCATCCACTGATCTCTGTCCATCATCTCCTCCATGAACACCAAGGCTTTCTAGTTCTTAAGTTTGTCAAATACAGCAGACTTCCTTTTCCTATAATAAATCCAATCCTTTCTTGTAGCATCCCACTGCTCATAGAAATCTTGGTCTATGCTCTCTGAATCTGAACTCTTACCATTTGACTTAAGAATATGCATCTCCTTCTTGCTCATGTGACCAACCCTACAAAACCACGTCCTTGCAACAGAAGAAGAATCAATAATACAAGTAGATAGATAAAGAGTACCTAATTTTTTACCACCAGCTAATTCAAGTGCATCCACTGTGAGAGTCCCTATCCATCTCTCATCACCCAACCTTCCTAAAGAAATTAGACTCATCTTCATAACTGGGGCCTGCATGACCTCTCTCAACACCCATGTGTTGCCCGTCTAAAATTTTAGCCGCACTTAACCTTTGCCAATACTTTGACAAAGCACACCAACCCCAAAATAAATCTTTTCAAAGTCTCCAAAGACCTTAACATGGAAAAATACTCTATTTTGGGCTGCATGGAAAGAGGCAACAAAATCTATAAACCAAGATTCTACTTTATCCAGGGAACATATAAGAGCATCCCGTGCATCAATACCTGCAACAATACCTACTTCTTCATTCCCTTTATGTTGATTCACTTTCAACCAACAATTTTTCTTTTCCCACTCTTTCTTTCCATCATTCAATAATTGAGCATTTATGCCTTTGAATTCCTCCATTCTTAGCTTACTTTTTTCTGCCATTGCTATACTCCCACTCAATTAGAAACCCCTAAGAGTGACCTATAATCAACACAAACCTGCTCCCTGCAACCTTAGTTCTGATACCACTTGTTAGGATCTAGAACATAAAGCTCTGATACCACTTGACAGGACCTAGGAAGCACAATTGATTACAATGTACAAGCAACTCAACACGAAATTAACCAGAAGCAATAAGTAACTAGAAATCAGAAACAGCACATAATATGAGAGACAATACCCAATTGTATTAATTATACTCTTCCAAAAGGAAATACAACAAAGAAGATGCCACAGTCTTCTTCCTTACACTCCTCTAGGGCTCCCACACCTCTAGGGCATAAACAGTAAATCTCTTCAAGATTTCTCTCTCACTTGCATAATTACAAGCAAACAATCAACTCACACACAGAGTTGTTGTTTCAACCAGTCAGTACAATACTACCAGTACACAAACAAGTATGCGACGTACTCCAAGTAGATCTCACCTGATCTTGCTCCTTGATGTGTTGATGTCACCTTTGACCTTACTACCCCATAGATCACTTTTGACCTCACACACACACACACTTGCAGATCAACTGATCTTACTTACCCATGAAGAACCCTTGTGATTCTCCAAACCAGCACCCCTGTGGATCTTGCACAAGATCTTGCTCTCCCACAAATCTACCTGATCATAACACACTTGGTACCGTGGCACTATGAGGATCCAACCTTGCTCTCTCTATCTAGCACCCTGGGGATCCCTGCATTGATCCCTCACTTGGATAGAACTCTGATTCTATAGAACTGATTCCACTGAATCCTTGAGAGTCTACATCTTTACAATACAGCCCATGAATCTATTATATAGATCCCATGCAAACAATAATTAGACATCCAATTATAATAATTAGATCCATAGCTCCAAGACTAAAATTAGCCTTTTACATGCAAACAACCAGTTCGTTAACTAACTGTTCATGAACTAGCAATTCTGGAACCGCATAGGCGACTGACGTTGGTCCCTGTCTGGCTGGAGATGATCGACGTTGATTGACTCCTGACTGATGTCAGTTGCCTTGCTCACTAGATATGATCAATGTCAGTTGATTAGACCAATGTCAGTTGCTCTGTAACTCAGCAACCTCCTCCATGTTTGCATCAGTGAAGCTTTTAGCTCTACAACCTAACAAAAATGAAATGAGGGAAACAAAAAGGGGAAAAGAGAACCTGTGCTTCAACAATGCCACATGGTAGCCTCCACTGCACTTCGATACTTAGATGGAAAATGAACCTGCGCTCTACTCCAACTCTGCCGCTATGACCAAGGTATGCGGGAACCAAAACTGCAGTGCTTGACTAAAAATTTGAATGCAACGTAGAGTAAAAATTTACTCTACAGTTACTGGTGACCCTCAGGACTTTTGAGCTTTCTCAAAAAGAAAACTCCACCTTCCACTATATCAAAATTGCAAAAATTACAGCTTCAAAAGAGCCATCGACATGTGTTTAAAACACTCATTTAAATACAAGCAGGAAAACAACAAAAAAATAATGCAAGAAAGGGAATTTATTTAATTATAATACATGAGAGACCCAAGTCAATTGAAATGCTTCAAATAGATTCTATTTATAGGAATCTCTTCAGGTTCTCCTTCCATCGACTCTAGCTTGAAAGAATTCTTCTACTTGCACATAGCACTTCGAATTTGGTATGCTGACCTGACTTGGCGGCCCTTACATCCCATTTCAAAACAATTGAGCCTACTTCAAAATTAGGATTCAAAGCCCTTTTATCAAAATAGTCCTTGACCATTCCCTGATGCTTAATCAATGAATCATGGGCTATATCCCTCTTCTCCTAAACTTTTAAAAGTTTTGCGAGTCTGACCTGCATGGAGCCATTTTCTTTAATTTCAATTTGTTTGATTAGCTACAAAGGGGGATTTCCAAGCTTAAGGGAATCACAGTAGAATTTCCATATACCAATTCATATGGAGACATTTTGATCACCTGCTTAGGTGTGATTCTATCAGCCCATAATGCTAGATTAAGCACTTTATGCCATTCTTTGTGATGGTCAGCCCCTATTCTTTTGATGAGTCTTATCAGGTTCTTGTTGGTTGATTGTGCTAGACCATTACCCTGAGGTTAATAGTTAGATGAAGTTTTCAGATATATTCCATGTTTCAAGGCAAAGTTGGATACTTTAGACCCCAAGAATTCTTTAGCATTATCTAAAATTATGATGTGAGGAGCCCCAAAGCAAGTAGTGATACTCCCTAGAAAATCTAGGATCACATTCTTTGTTGCTTCCTTAAGTGGGACTGCCTCGATCTATTTGGTAAAATAGTCAGTGGCAGTTAATATCCATTTGTGACCCATACTAGACACTGGATTTATCATTCTAATGAAGTCAAAACCCCATTGAGCAAAAAGTTCATCCACTATTATAGGACTAAGGGGCATGGCTACATTCTTCCTCATCCCCATATAATATTGGCAAGATTGACATTTTTTAACCAGCTAATAATAATCTACAAACAAAGTAGGCCAAAAATACCCTACCTCAACTTATCTTTATGGTTGTGGTCTTTGCAAAAAAATGTCCCCCTGATATTCCATAATGCATTTCGTGTAGTATTCTTTCAGCTTCAACCTGTTCTACACATCTTAACAATTTTTCATCAAAATTTCTTCTAAGAAGGACTTGTTCAATTAAAAAAAAATGAACTCCCTGTATCCTATAATATCTCCTCTTATTTTGAGGGAGTTCTCTCAGATAAACCCCATCTTTCATAAACTGAATCTTGCTTGTGACCCAGGACTCATGATCAATCTCTTGTATCTTTAACACTGTCTTCGTCTCTCCTTCTGAATCTGCTTTCTCAAGTAACATTTTTTCAAGCTCTTGGGTTATATATTAGCATAGACCCCTGCCTCTAACTAGCTTGGTGGGTCTAACCTCTACATCATATTCAAGGATCTTAGTGATCTAATTGGCTCTTTTCTCAGTAATTTCCCCTTCCTTGATGTATTCCCTAACACTTGGGTGAGCCACAAGTATCAAAATTTTGTTCCCTGATATCACATGCCTAAATTTCTTGAGGGCTTTTACCATGGCATAGGCTTGTCTTTCCACAAAACTATACCTGGTCTCATAATCCCTGAGAGTTCTTGAGAAAAAGGCTATTGGGTGTTCCCCTCCTGTTTATCATCCTTTTGTGTTAAGACAGTAGCAATACTTGACTCTCCTCCATAGACATACATTACGAAAGGTTTGACAAAATCTAGGTTTTTAAGCACTGGGGCCGCTGAGATAGCCTTCTTGACCTCTTCAAAGGCTTGCCTTCCTTCTGTAGTCCATTTGAAGACCAGGTCTTTCTTTAGCAAGAGTGTCATTAGTCTTACCAAGCTTGCAAAATTAGATATAAATTTACTGACAAAATTGATCTTTCCTAAAAAAGACTGAACTGCCTTTTATTTACTAGAAGAGGTAGGTTCATTATAGCTACGATCCTCTTGAGATCTATAAAAACTCCTTCTCTTTAGAAACTATGTGTCCCAACAATTTACCCTGAGGTACATCAAAGATGCATTTCTTGGGATTCAATGATATCCCAAACTCTTGACATTTCTTGAAGACAGATTCTAAATGATCAAAATGATCATCGGCATTTTTTGAAAAAATAGTGAGGTCATCTGGATAGACTAGGATAATTTTATTTATAAGCTCCCCAAAGGCTATATCCATAGCTCTTTGGAAGGTGGCTCCTGCATTTGATAAGATGAATGGCATCTTCGCATAGGCAAATGTTCCCCATTTGGTAGTGAAAACAGTTTTGTACTGGTCTTCCTTAGCTAGCCAAATCTGAGTGTATCCAGAGAAACCATCTAGTAAATAAAATCTCTTTGATCCAGCCAAAGCTTGTAGGATTTGTTCCATGGAGGGCAAGGGATAGTGGTCTTTTAGAGATGCTCTATTTAGATCTCTAAAATCTATACACATTCTTACATCTCCATTGTTTTTCCTAACTAGTACTAGATTTGATACCTAGGTTGAGTGCTTGATTGGAAATATTATTTTTGATTCTAAAAGTTTCTAAAATTCATCTACCATTAGAGGCTCAATTCTTGGATTTATTGGCCTCTATTTCTACCTGATGGGTTTAGACCCTTCGGTGAGTTCTATTGTGTGCTGGATAATGTCTCTATCGTATCCATGAAGGTCTTCATAGCTCCAAGCTATGACTCTATCATATCTCTAGCACAATTCGATCAGTCTTTCCTTCTCTTCTTGAGTTTTAGAATTCCCAACTTTTAGTGTTTTCTCGTCACTCACCTCTATTTTAGAATAGTCTGCTTTATCTACCTGGAACCTTTTCTTTTCCAGGCTTACATCCTCTGGGTCAAACAAGTTTTCTAAGGTGATCAATCCCTTGGGAAACTTATTATTCCTCAATTGTATAATCTAATCACCATATGCCTCTTCAATTTTGGTTTGCAACTGGTTAGCAAACTCATCTGGTTGTTATAAGAAAGAGACTACCTGAGCATCATTTTCAAATACTTGCCAATTCTCATCATTGTTTGGAATGGTCAGCCTCACAATAACTTTTACTGACTCATTGTTAACTAATAGGCCAGTTGCTGGGTTAAATTGTGAGCCAATCTGGGCCATCCTATCAACCTCAAAGTTTTGACTCTTAGGGATTATCTCAATATTAAAAGCTTCAAAATCTTCTATCAAATCCCAAATCCTATGCCTGTAGGATCTCATTCTCACATTTTTGGCCGTTGCCTTTTCTCTAATCTGCTTTACTACTAATTCTAAATCTCTTTTCACTTTTAGATTCTTAATTGCCTTTTTCTTGGCTAACAAGAGCCCATGTACTAAAGATTCATACTCAGCATCATTATTAGTGCAAGCAAATTGGAATCGGATAGCCCTTTAAATGTTATCACCATTTGGAGCAGTAAGACAAATTCTTGCCCCAGCACCATGTTTACTTTTAGCCCCATCGAAATTCAATGTCCAGATCTCTGAATCTTGAGTAGTAGGTGCCTCTTCCCTTATAACATTTGGGATTGCCTAATCCTCATCAAAAATGATGTATGTGCCCAAACCAGTAGAGTCATAGTTCCCATACAGGTCGCTATGCATCATAGCCAACAACTGGCTATTTTCTTCTTCTTGATCATGCTCAATCCAGTCACCTAGCTCTTCAATAAAAATCCTTTCTTCTTTATTTAACATGGCATGATCCGCTTCTAATCTGGTTGTTGGCTCGTTGGTGATATGGTCTTTGGACAGTGGTTCAGATAGAATTTTCATCTTTGAACCGTATCTAGTTCTTAGGATGAGGTGAGACCAGTCAAGAGACATATATCCCCCTATTTTTGCTGTAAAGTCTCTGGATAAACATAAACCAAAAACAAGAGGTATATCTATGACAACTATATCATGGTTGACAATTATGTTGGGACATGTGTATAATTACAATGGGAGCTATTTAATTCTCCCTATGGTTTGTACTATTTTGTCATCCAGTTGCTTAACTCTTTTTGCAAGGGGTTCATATTTTATTTTCAAAGCATCAGATATTTGCTTGGGCATCACTGTTGTACTAGCTCTTGAATCTATCAATGCATTATGCAAGAGTTTCTTTCCAACTATTAGAGTCAAATAGAAAGGCTTTGGCTTGGATTTACTTGTGTTGCATCATTCACAAACGCTATTGTCTGATGAGGAATTGTATTTTTGAGCCTCTCTTTTTCAGCATGTCCTTCTTTGGTAACAGCACCTTTGGGCATTGCTTGCCCTTGCAAAGCTTCTTGTAGCAGTGTCTTCTACTTAGGGATAGCCAAAATATCCCATATTGATACTTGTGCTAGAGTCTTCTTTAATTGATCCAACACATTGATCGGTCCCAAAGACTGAGTTTTTTGGTAATAAAGATACCTCATTTTTTTTTAAATCTGGGTAGGAATCCCTTGATCTTGTACTGAATAAAGCACTTCATGTCTAACAGTAGCATTTTTTTGCCCTTGAGATGGAGGATTATTCTTGACTTGACCACTTACAATCTCGGGCAGCTCCACCATTCTCCTCTTTGATCTATTGTAATAATCAAATTGCACCACTGACCTTTGGGAGGTAGATGCTTCATTCAAGAAAACTACTTCTTCATCCTCAACCCATGAGAACAAAGCATGTTTCAAGGCTATTTCTTCCTTTTGTTGCAAGGACATTCCTTGCATCTGAGCCACTAGAATTGAATTCTACATATCAGGAGACTGGTAGGCTTGATTGTTATTGGTACTAGCAAACTGACATCCATTCTTCTCTGCTCAGCCACCCTTTGCTATAGATTACCCCTAGGACAATCTATGGGTGTATGAGCATCTTTGCAAGGGAAACACCAAGCATTAATATCATCCACATAATTATTTTGACCTGAAACCATCTCCCTATTTGAGTTGGGAGGAATGGTCTGTGAGGGTGTGGGAACTGCAACTAATTAATTTGTTGGTTGATGGTTAGTTTGTTTTGGAAGACCTTGATATTGGTTTGATTGGGATGAAAACATGTTTCCTTAATAGCCTTGATAAGGGGGCTTAGGGAAAGTATTTTGCTGCCTCTTTATATTAATCAGTTCATTGGAAAACATCCTCAAGATATTATTGATATCATCCATCTCAGATGACTGAGCAAGGATCGGTTGCTTCGCAGATGATGGAGGGTAAGTATACATAGACACAGGTGGGCTTACAGCTTTAGGAACTTCTTGAGGTAAGGGCAAGGAAATTTCTGGGAACATAGGCATGGGAGGCCTTAGAGGTAACTTTCCAGCATCTATTAAATGATTTTTAGCTCTAACCACATATTTATAAGCTACTGGCAAAGTGTGTCCTCCCAATGACTAAATCATAACATATATATCTAAATTTAAAGCCTTGAGATAGAATACTATGGCCATACCACGTGGTGGTTTAGCTATAGCAGGGATCATGTCCCAATTTTTTTGGAATCTAGTGTTGAAGTCAGTCATGTCTTCCTGTGGTCCCCTTTGAATGGTGATTAATTGTTGTAACAAAGAAGACTTATCACCCTTCTCTGCAAATCTTTCAAAGAATAGATCTCTAAGCTGGTCCCATGTAGATATGGTATTTGGGGTCAAAGACCGATACCATTCTAAAGCCTTCCCTTTAAAAGAAGCTGCTAATAACCTTATGGCCACATTTTGTTGTGTGACAACATGTATGGCACAGACATCTGATACATCTTGAAGATGTTTCACAGGTGTCTTTGAGTCCTACCCACTGAATTTGGGCAGAGCTTTCAGAGCATTTACTGAGATAGGATCTCAAATGGTTGGTGGTGTTGGGAGGATTAAGGGACTATCAGTGTTCCAGCTTGCATAATTTCTTAGGGGAATAGGGGCTCCCATATTTGGTATTGGTACAAATTGGTTAGCTCTTCTTCTTGGGCTAGTACCAAAGGTGGCAAAAGAATACCTAGATTTGCAGCAGACTGTGATCTGGTGACTGGTCCATAGCTCTGACTCCTTGTAGCTCTCTGGTTCATGCGGTCTTAAAAGAAACTTCAAGACTGGTCCCATCGGGCGTGCCAAAAACTATTGATGCTTAAAATTTGTGCTTGATTCTAATCAATCAACAATGGGAAGTTTCAAGCTGTGGGATATTGCGACTTGAAACAACCTCCAGATTTTAGAGAAGCTGGTCTCTTCTTTTGTATCAAGTGTTTGGGGGAAAAGGGATAGAAAATTAAATAAAAATGCAAATGCAAGAAATGAAACCTAACTATGGTGATGCGCCTGATTGTAATCCTAATCCTAACTTGAGCACAGTGAGACTATATATAGGATTCAATTACATTTAAGAGCAGACAAGTGCATGATCAATGTAAAAGATTGAAATAATAGAAACAGAGGCTCATAACAAAGGCTTCTTTTGCTGATATACAGAAAATGTCAACAAAGGCATAGTGTTAATCTTCTTATAAGAATCTTCTAATCACATAAGAGACACAAAAACACATATAGTTATGTAGAACTTCTGATTCAAGAAAATGAGACAAAAGCAAATGACATTCCTAATCACAACTCTGAAAAATCCACAATTTAGACTACTTTTGCAAATGACACAGATAATATCAACCAAGGCATAGAGTTTAGTCTCTTAATTCATTCAGCCACATAAAAGGCACAGAAACATGCACAGTTACATCAACTTTACAACTCAAGAAAATGAGACAAAAGCAAATGATACAACTTGGTCACCAACTCTAGAAAGTCTCAAAACTATAGAAAGTTCCCCCCTCATCTAATAATGGATCCCTTATTTTATAGCCTCGGATGCCTCCTTCCATCATCCCCTTAACTCACAAGGGACAAACAAACAGCCGCCTTCAATGCCTTGGATGTATCCTAGTCTTATCAGAAAGTGCCATGCTGGAACGGGGTGGCTATCCTGACTGTGACATGTCAATTCATGACTAGTACCTCCTTCTGCGCCTGAATTTCCTCATTCCATCACCTGCTTAACTGCGCAACTGTCCATTCTCCTCTGCTTACAGGGGACAAATAGATGGCCCTTTTAATGTTTGCAGGCCCCAAAAATCTACCTAGTGAACTACTCCATCTACCATAAATAACTCTCGTCGAGTTTCCTCCATCTTGCTTTGCAATAACAGATACATGGAACACTCTGTTATGTTGAAATGGGAGAGGACACTTAGTCGATTTCCTGAAATTCTCCTTATTGCTTAGAAGGCACTAGAGAATGACACCTGGCGGTGTCCGCTTGATTTATCGAAGACATGCGGCATTTTTCACTTTCTCTATATCCTGCTCATGAACACTCTGCCTTCGACACTTGTCACAATTCGCTTCTTCGATACTTAGTAATTTTAACAAAATATCACCGCATTCTTTGCCTGAGCAAAAGAATGGATGCATGCGGCCATCTCCGCTTGATGACACTTGGCGCTTCCATAGACCTTTGAAATAACACCCAGGACTCACCACAATCTTTGTTTGGCAACAAAGCTCGAAGATGGTCTCTCGAAAGTTGACACATGGTGGCCTCCGCTATTCTTGGGAAGATACGTGGCATCTTTCGCTTCTCTTACTAGAGGTATGTGGCATCTTCCGCTGCTTTTGGGAATGGAGTAGAAAGGGGCTCGGAGAGTGACACTTGCAGCCTCCGCTACTCTTCGACACTTAAACAAATTGAAATGACGCCTGTCTGCCTTTCAAAAAGGCACTTGACTCCTTTGGTCTTCGGGACACTCCCTTGAACTGCCAAATGAACCAAAATGGCTCAACGGTTCAACACTGCACGACATTTACACGTTAACCAAGGTATTGAACCAAGAAACGTTGAACCAAAGCATTGAACCCAAGCGTTGAACCGACTGTCCCTCAGATGTCGACACGTGGTGACTTCTGCTTTCCTCTGAAAAAGGTAGTTCAGGGCCTTTCGCGACTGCCACTTGGTGCTTTCTGTTGCTCCCTGCTACTTAGCTTGTTGAAGACCTTTGTCGAAAAATAGAATGAAACGCGAGTGCCAAAATGAGACGCAGATGTTGGCACGTAGTGCGTTTTGCTTAGCTGCTATTGGATACATGACACATTTCGCGGCCCTCCTAAAAGTTATGAAAAGTGTCTCGAACGATGCCAGTTGGCTGGGTCCGTGTTTCGAAATGCGACACTTGGCGACTTCCGCTTGAATTCAACACTTAGGCAAAAATGAAACGAGGCAAACAAAAAGGAGGAAAGAGAACCCGTGCTCAGACAATGCCACATGGCAGCCTTCGCTGCACTTCGATACTTAGACGGAAAATGAACTCGCGCTCTGCTCCAACTCTGCCACTACGACCAAAGTATGCGGGAACCAAAACTACAGTGCTTGACCGAAAATTCGAATGCAACGTAGAGTAAAAATTTACTCTACACTTACTATATTTAACATATACCATTTATCAAATCATTGTAATTAATTTCAATATTTTATATTCATATATATATATTTAAATGTCATACTCATATATCTCAATAATTATAATAATTTATCATATTATAATTTCTAAAACTAAATTAAGATAAAACACATACAACTTTTTATATTTTCTCATTATTTTCATTCTCTTTGACCTTAATTGATGATTTCCTAAATATGAATCACAAATTTAATTTCTTCACATTTTCAATCTCCTTTCTAAATTTTCTTGTAACTTCAAGAAATCAATCCATATAAATAAAAAATAGAATCTAAGGTAAAGACAAAATTTCCTAACCCTGATCTTGCCTATCATAATGATAAATTTCCTCCTACTTAATAGAATGGGCCAAATCAATTCCCATAAAATTTTTCCGAGTCCGTAGTTCTCAAAATACCCTTTATAAATGACTCTCAATAACAAAAATTATCTCATCAACATACTAGCCTCATGAGTTATTTATGTTTTAAAACACACCTTAGTTAGAAGTGTCTCCAAATAATCAAAACCAAATATATAATTTACAGTAAAATGTCACGAAGATCACCAAAATAGTAAAACAAAATCCCCATACACACACAAACCTTTATTTTTTCAAGACCACTCAATGCTTTTCAAACCAATCATTTATTCATATATTAATATTAGATATTAACAATATATAAAACTATTTTAGAAAAAAATTTAAAAATATATATAAAAAATAATACAAATAATTTATTTCGACACATGCCTTAAGAGGGACACTAAAGATTTTTAAATTGGGAAAAACATAATATTTAAAAAGATTTTAAAAAACTCTTAAAAAATAGAAAATAAATGTACACATTTTTCATTTTCCTAATTTAAAATTAATTTTAAAAAAGTAAGTGCTAAAAGTACTTATAATCAACATATTTTTACAATTTAAAGTTTTTAAAAATATATATCATATTTATTTTTATAACAATTTATTAAAGACACTTAATTTGATTATTATTAAAATAATAATAATAAAATAAAATTTAATTTTTATATTTCAAATTATATAATCATGATGGTTATTTATAATTACACATCAAATAGATTTTCTTTGAGTCTTTTTGTATTCTTAAGTATGATAAATTATCTTAAGATATTATTATAAACTTTAGATTTAGAAATTCAACTTTCAAGAAAATAATAGTAAACCTTCTTTAATCTCTTGATTTCAAAAATAATCCTTTTAAATTTCATTTTCTTTAATTATTGGAAAGATAATTTTCAAATTGTGTTATTTTTAAAAAATTCTTAAAAATTAATCGTAATTTTATAGTGTGAAGTTTAATCTATTGCAACTCTCTCAGCATTGTATACAATTTTAACAATTATCATTTTTTAAAAAAACTTTAATAATTTTTATTGGTGTAAGAATCACCTCAATCTAATAAGTAAGAAGAGAATAATCTTTTGCAAGTTTGATTATATTTATAATTCTAAAACCATATTTTGTAGATATATTTTCCACAAATCATAAACCATATAATTTAATGGTAAATGAAATTATACAAATAAATTCATAATCAAACAATATTATAATACTTTAAAATATAAATAAACATACCAAATAATCTGATGTCATAAAATTATACAAACAATTTCATATTCTACCAATATTGAAATAATTCAAAATATAAATGGGCACAATATAATTATAATGTAGTTTCTAAAAACATAACAATATCCAAATAATATAAACAACATAGGTATAATGTAATTTCTAAAAATATATAAGAGAAAAATACCCAAATAAAATAGAATATGATATCTCAAATTTTTGGTAAGATAACTCCAATATATTATAATCTTAAACATTTATAACAATAATATATATTTTATATAACAAAATAAATTTTAAATATTTAAGATCAAAAATATAAAATATATTTAAATCTCTGATGATTATTAGGGTTAGCTCCTCGTGTATAGATCTATTTGAGATGGTCGTAGAAGTTACAGATGGCTTAGATGAAGGCACAAGCAGATGATACTCAACTTTGGCTATTGATAGGACCTAGGTAATTGAGCAACCTACGGTGGAGGTAAAGGTTTTTGAGTTGGAAGGCAAGAAGAAGACAGCACAAAATCTAAGTCATGTTACCTATACCTGCATTTTGGTCAATTTAAAAGTTACTAAAATTTTTTGGGATCTTATTAACTTGTAAATACTGGACTGATCTCGAAAACAACCCCTCAATTACGAGGGATTGTCATTTCGTTGTCATAAATGTTTTGAAACAGGTCATCTGGTCACTGTTTGTGCCTTTGTTTAACTAAAGAAAGGAGTTCTTCGGTGGAAGAATTCTCGTACTGAAATTGACATGGATGAAAGTGATAGCGAAGGTAGCGATAGTAAAAGTGAAGCTTTTGAGAATCTTGAGAAGTCAATTTTGGAAATTGTACCTAAACTATCAAAGGTTCCAGCAACTATCCACATTGAACCTTGGGTAGACTCTTTAGATCACACGACAACAAATTTGTATGATTCGACTGTGAAAGGAGTGGTAAAATCTTTTGTGTTTGAGCACAAGGTTGGGATTCACAAACTGCCTTGGACACCTTCATAGAAATCTGAAGGCAATGCTTGGAAGGAGGCATCGGGGAAAGCTAAGGAAAAGACCTCAAAAGAGGTTGGAATGAATGGTTCAAAACTAGGCACAAGCACTGGTGATGCAACATTGGGTAATACCCCAACCTATAGGGATGGTGTAGCAAAAGCACAGCAAAATAGAGATTGGACTACTCTTAGGGAAAAGAAAAAAGGGCAGGTGGATTAGGCATCATATTCCAAAACTCTTCACTCTCGTGGTAGGAACAGAGAGTGAGGGATTTAGTTGTTGTGTAAGGTTTCATAGGAGCCTTGGAAGGTATTCAATTTGTATGACTCATCTTTTTTGGGTTTCATATTTTTGATTTTTTTGTTGTTTTGGATTATTTGGTTTTTTTCGGGCTTACTCCTTTTTGCTTATTTTATATGAAAAATTTGTTGTTACATATTTATTCTTTTTAAAAATAAAACAAGTGAGGGACCCACCAACCCTCAAATCATATATATATATATATATATATATATATATATATATATATATATATATATATATACATAGATTTATCTACGATAAGTATGCTAGTAGCAACTATGCATTTTACGTATTTATTTGATATATAATTTGAAGTTTTTCATCAAACTTAAAATGTATATTATACATTACATTAATCATACAGAAGTGTAATACACATTACATTAAATCACCCAAAATTTTAATTTACATAATTTAAATTTCTCAATCTAAATAGTTATTTAGTACTCATCAAAATGTACCATACACATCACATAAAATGTCAAATAATGAATAAATACATTAATTTTTTCATAATGACATGAAATTATTTTTCTTCTGGGAGTTTCAATCTCTCTTCCTCGGCTTTCCATTTGGAAAGTCATTTTCCATTTTTTAGCTTTTCATAGCGGTCATATGTAAATGGCGGTGATATTCTTAGTCCTTCCAAGGACTTTACACGGGATATAGCCACAAATGTTAATCTTGTTCTTTCTCTTTGACCTATATCAATTGTATCTTCTGCAATAGTGATATCACCATAAAACTATAGCATACATTTTTAATTTGCAGACTGTTGTTTTTTGTTTTAATTTATTTTCAATTTGACATTATACCCCAACAAATTGGAATTCCAACGACATCTCTGCACAAGTGGATGAATTGAAAGGCAGTAAATGAACCCCAAAATATTACATTCGTAGATTTAATTATTTACAGGGATTAAAAAATTATTTAATTATTTATAGGGATATAAACGAAACCACATTGAAACTCAATATTAGCATACAGTTTTAATTTGTAGACAACTGTTAGTTAGACATATTCATAGATTTAATTATTTATAGGCATATAAACGAAACCACATTGAAACTCAATATTAGCATACAATTTTGATTTGTAGACTATAGTTTTTTGTTTTAATTTATTTTCAATTTAACACTATACCAGAGCTAATTGGAATTCCAATGGCATCTCTGCATAGAGGATGAATTGAAGTCCAGTAAACAAAACCCCAAAATATTATATAGATATAAACATGCAAAGATATAAACACAACAAAGATTTATAATTGGTAGAAGAAATTATTATAGATTTAACAAGAAAAATAAAGTAATATATTTACCTTATTTATTTATTTGTTTGTGTTTTTTTATCGTTGTATCTATAATTTTTAATCGCTATTTGATTTGAATTTGTGTGTATTTGATTTTGGATTGATTTGTATTGTATTTCAAATGTCATTTCTATTGGTTTAAATATTATGTCAGTGTTATTAATTTTTTATTTATATTATGTTGGATATCATTAAATTTTTTATTTAATATCATTATTATTAAATTTAAATATCAATCATTTTTCTTTACATACACGGTATCAAAGTCACTTCCTTCTTCTTTTTCATTGTAAAACACCTCTCGATATAATAATTTATATTTAAATTTTAATTAAATATTATTTAATATAATTAAATAAATTAAATTAATAAAAATAAAAACATTTCAAATTAAAAGTATGATACTTAACCATTAATATTAATTTAACAATACCTTCCCATTTTCGTCCATATTACCTCGTGAAATAAAATATGACTTAAAATAACAATTGTAGAATGGATAAGATTGAATTAAATTTAACTATAAAAAAAGAAGTGTTTGAAATTAAGAATATAATATCCAATATCCAACCATTAATTTTGTTTTAATCGAACGTCTCAAATTTCAAGTATTACCAAAATAAAATAAAGTAAAGGTTGTAAAAGTTAATGTGTCTTAATTATTAAACAATTTTATTGTTGAGGTGTGGTTTATTAACGAAATATATTTATATAAATACATAATATTTTATATTAGATGATGAATATGTAATATTTAAGATTTATTTAATAAAAATTTAAAATAATAAATCATATTATTATATTGAGTTTTGATTATATATTTAAAAATTACATATAATAATATGTCGTTATAAATTGTATATAATAATATATTATGATAAAATTGACTATGTTGGAAGATATATAATAATTTTAAATTTCAAATTTTAATTATTAATAATTAAAATAATTATAAAAATTAAAATTTAATATAATACTATGACAAATCTAAGGAAAGGTTCAAAAGGAGGCATCAGAGAATTCTAAGGAGAAGGTTTCAATGGATGTTGGAATTGATGGTTCAAAACTAGCCACAAGCATTCGTGATGCGGCTTTGGGTGATACTGCTGCAAAAAAATAGACCAGCTTCTGGGGGCCATAATTTTTGATCCATAGCTCTGTTTGAGCTCTTCTATGCACCAAAATGACAGTCTCAAAAAGTTCATTGTTGTTCTAAGCCGCTCTTTCCACTTATAGGTGTTTTCCAAAAAATTTGGAGGCTAAACGAGACCATCTGAGGGTCCAAAATCAATATTTATTAAAATTTTCAAGATTTTTCTATTTTTAAAAATTGTATATTTTTATGATCAGATGTGAACTTTAGTTAAAATTCATACAATAAGCTAATTTTAGTGTTTAGATTATTTCGAGAGATTAGCGCGCTTGCATGCGAAACTTATTAAAAATAGAAGCTGCTAAAAATAAAAGTTTTTTTTTAGATTTTAGTTTTTTTTCATTTATTTTGCATGTCAATTCTAATTTTGAGTTGAAGCTTATTTAAGCATGGTTTGGGTTGTAATTATTTCAAAGCAATCAATACGAACCAATTATGAGTATTGTTTCAGATCTTGGTCTTATTGATAATTTTATTATCTTGATAGTTTTTTGTTTCATTATCTGGTATCAAAGCAAAGTTGAATCTTGGAGGAATAAAAAATGGCGAGAGGACGAGGAGGTATTGCGTAGATGAACCAAACTATACAAGCGTTGCAAAGGCAAGTGCAATAATTAATAGAGGTTATCACCGATCAAAGAAGACAAGGTGGTGATGAAGCCGAAGAAGACACAGATCGTGATGAAGAAATTCAGTGAGAAAAACAGCAAGATTGGCCACTATCGATAGAAGATAAAATGGTTCGAGCTTTAGGAGAAAGAAATGAAGGAATCAAGGTTGATGTTCCAGATTATGGAGGCAATTTAAAACCAAAAGAGTTGATAGTTTGGATGAATAGCATAGAGAAGTTCTTTGAGTGGAAGACTATAAGAGAAGACAAGAAGGTAAAGTTTGCATGCACGAAATTGAAAGGTAAAGAGAAGATTAATTCATGAAAAAAATGGAAAAGAAGCAGAGGGAGAAATTTTTTCTTGTGGATTATGTGCAAACCTTATACATAAGATTTTAGAATTTGAGGCAAAAAGATCATAGTATACAAGAGTATACATATGAGTTTTATAAGCTTTCTATACGAGTGGAGCATGATGAAACATAAGAGCAGATGATTGCAAGGTATGTAAATGGTTTAAAATTTATTATTCAACATGAATTAAGCATGCATAGAATAATTAACATGGAGAAGGCTTATTAATTAGCCTTGAAGGTAAAAGAAAAATAAAATAGATAGAATTGCATAAGAACGTCTCTTGGTTCAAGAAGAGGCGAATCCCTTCCAATAAGGGGTTGATGTGGATTTAATACCAATAAAGGTGAATCATCGCATGGTGAAAAAAAAAAGATGAAAAAAGGTAAATGTTTCAATACCAACAAAGAGGAAGAGGGTTTCAGATAGGACTAGGTTACGGTGGTGCTAGAGAATGGTTTTTGAATCAACGTAGATATTATATTTGTTATAGATGTGGAGAAGAAAGGCATAGAGCATTTGAGTGTCTACACTATCAAGATCAAGAAAGGAGGCAAGAGGACCGCCCAAGAGTGAATCTAGTTGACGTTGAGATAGAAGAGCAAAACACTGAAGTTACACTAGCAGATGTTGGAGAGAATCTCATGATGAGAATAACAGTGATCGCTCCAAGGAATAAGTGCATAATAAAGAAGGTGGTGATGCATGACTATGATCAAACATTTTTCGAACAAGATGTACTTCAGATGGAAAAGTATGCAAAGTAATTATAGATGGGAGGTAGTTATGAAAATATGGTTTCTAAAGATATGATAGAGATATTAAATTTGCAATGTAAAAAGCATCATAATCCTTATCAGATTTCATGGTTTAAGAAGGGGAATGAGGGTACAGTGGATAAAAGGTGCTTAATCAAGTTTTCTATAAGAAAAAATTATAATGATGAAATATGGTGATGTTATTCCAATGGATGCATGTCAATTGTTATTGGGGAGACCGTGGCAATTTGATAGGAAAGTAATTTATGATAGAGCAAAGAACATAGACACTTTTTATAAAAGTGGTACAAAGGTAGTTTTGTTACCTCTTAAATAGGAAGAGAAGACACAAAGCATGCTCTCTACTAAAGAATTTATCTAAGACATGAAGATATCAGGTTATTTTTGTGTATTAGTAGCAAATAATGAAGACATAAAAATGATGCAAATACCAACGGAAACAACAAGAGTGTTGAAAGAATATGCAGATGTTATGTCTGATAAGTTACCAGATGGTTTACAATCGAAGAGAGATATTCAGCATCACATTGATTTGATTTCAAGATCAGCGCTAGCCAATCAAGTAGCTTATAGGATGAGTCCAACAGAACATGTAAAATTAAATAAACAGGTTACTGAATTCTTAAGAAAGAAGCTAATAAGGGAGAGTATAAGTCCATGTGTAACACTAGCATTGCTAACTCCAAAGAAAGATGGAGGATGAAGAATATGTGAGGATAGCAGATCAATTAATAAAATTACAATCAAGTATAGATTTCCTATACCTCGTTTAAATGATATGATGGATGTGCTTGCAAGAGCAAAATATTTTACCAAGAGTGATCTAAGGAGCGGTTATTATCAGATTCAAATTCATGAAAGAGATGAGTGGAAGACTGCATTCAAGACTATGGGTGACTTATATGAGTGGATAGTAATGCCCTTCAAATTATCTAATAAGCCTAGCATATTTATGAGGATGATGAATATAGATTTATGAGAATATATTGGTAAGTTTATGGTTGTTTATTTTAATATTTTGATATTCAGTAAGACTAAAAAATAACACTTACAACAAAGTGGATTTGTTAAGAAATAAGAAGTCGTATACAAATTTGAATAAGTGCAAGTTTATGCAGAACAGGTTGGTATTTTTGAGATTTGTAATTTTAGTAGATGGTGTGAGAATGGATGAAAAAAATAAAGTCAATTGTTGAGTGGCCTATTCCAAAAAGCATTACAGAGGTAAGAAGTTTCCACTATTTAGCAACTTTTTTACAGAAAATTTATTAAATAAATTAGTAGTATTGTGGCATCAATAACAAATTGCATGAGAGGGAAGGAATTTACATAGACGAGAGCAGCCACATAAAGCTTTGACTTTTTTAAGGGGAAGATTACATAAAGACCAAATTTAACATTACCATATTTTAAAAAAGTGTTTGAGGTTGATTGTGATGCTTCATTTGTGGGAATTGGTGTTGTGTTGAGTCAAAAAGAAAAACCAATAACATATTTCAATGAAAAATTGAATGAGATAAGAACAAAGTATTCTACATATGATGTTGAACTATATGCAAGTATACAAGCATTAAGACATTGGAGGCATTACCTAGTACCTAAGTAGTTTATCTTATTTACAGATCATGAGGCTTTAAAGTATGTGAATACATAAAAAAAAGTTGAATAGTAGGCATGTAAAGTGGGTTTTTTTTTATAGGGGTATACTTTTGTGTTGAAACATAAATCAGAGAAATAGAATCAGGGCACTGATGCATTGAGCAAAAGAGTAGCATTATTAACTACTATGGTGAGTGAAGTAGTTGGATTTAAAACTATCAAAAAATTATATGATATTGATCCATATTTTGACAAGGTAGTTGAGCAATGTAGGAATTAATTAATAAGTGAGATAAATAATATTCATGGTATCTTATATAAGAATGATATCTCTTTAAAGGGAAACAATTATGCATCCCAGTTGGGTCTCTACGAGACCATATAATAATAGAATTACATAGTGGCAGTTTGGTTGGACATTTTGATAAGATGAAAACAATAGATTTTGTGGAGGGAAAGTATTTTCAATCAAAAATGAAGAGAGATGTGACAAGGTATCTTTTTAGGTACAAAATATGTTTGGTGGCTAAAAGATATGCACAAAATACTAGACTATACGTGTCATTATCAGTTCCAAGAGTACCATAGACAGAGTTGAATATGGATTTTATGTTGGAAATAGTCAACACATAGAGAAGTAATGATTTGATTTTTGTTGTTGTAGATAGATTTTTTTAAATAGTTCCTTTTATTGCATGTAAGAAAACCAATGATGCCATTGGAATTGCAGAATTATTTTTTAAGGATATTGTGAAATTGCATGGTGTTCCAAAATCTATTACTTCAAATAGGGACACAATTTCTAAGTCATTTTTGGAAGACTTTGTGGAAGATGGGTATTACGCTACAAAACAGTAGTGCATATCATCCACAAACAGATGGGCAAACATAAGTTGTGAATAGGAGCTTGAAAATTTTGTCGAGATGCATAGTGGGGAAAAACGCAAGCAATGAGACTTGGTTTTATCACACGCTGAGTTTGCATATAACAGTTCAGTGAATAGATCAACAAAATAATCATCATTTCAAATTGTTTATGGGTGAAATTTTATGGGTATTTTAAATTTGGTATAATTGCCAATTGCAGATCGAATTAGTGATGATGCTTCTTGATGCAGAAGCATTTGCAAAGCATATGCAACAGTTGCAAGGAGGAAGAAAAAAATTGTAAAAACATAATGAGAAATATAAAGCATCAATAGATGTCAGAGGAACCAAGGTATTTGAAGGAGAGTTGGTAATAGTTTATTTGAGGAAAGAGAGATTTTCAAAAGGCACGTACAACAAGTTGAAGTACAAAAAAAATGGTCCATGCAAAATTGTGAAAAAAATCAAAGACAACGCTTATGAGGTGATTTTATTACAGAAGTTTGATATCTCCCCAGTATTGAATGTTTCAGATTTATATGAATTTCATGGAAAACATGGTGAAGATGACGAAGATTAAAAAGAACATTAGCAATCGTAAGTTTCAAAGAAGAAAGAAAAGATAGTGCAGGGTTTGGATATGAAGACAATAAGCATAAGGGAAGAGAATTATAACAGGGATTTGATCTAGTGGGAAAGATTGCAGTAAGAAAACACTTGAATTATAGAATGAAAAATAAAGAAAATTGACAAATAAAAATGATAGCAATACAATCAGAGCAACTCGCAAGAGCTAAGTTGTTTTCAACCAAAGGTGAATGATGCAAAAAAATAGGCCAACTTTTGGAGGCCATTACTTTTGATTCGTAGCTCCGTTTGAGCTCTTTCACATGCCAAAACAATCGTATCGAAAAATTTGTTGTTGCCTTAAGTTGTTCTTTACATTTAGAGATGTTTACAAAAATCAAAACCCAAATGAGACCATATGACGGTCTAAAATCATAGTTTATTGAATTCTTTGAAATTTTTCTATTTTTAAAATTTTTATATTTTTATGAGCGAATATGAACTTCAATTGAAATTCGTCTAATAAGTTAATTTTAGTATTTAGAGTATTTCAAAAAAAAAAATTAGAGCTATGCACACTTGTTTGCGAAACTTATTAAAAATAACAACTGCTAAAAATAATTTTTTTTTTTTTTTAATTTTAATTTTTTTCAAATTTTGCATTTCGACTCTAATTCTGAATTGAAGTTTAATTTAAACATAGTTTGGATTGTAATTATTTTCTTTATGAATTATTGTTTCAAATATTGGTCTTATTGAGAATTTTATTGCCCTATAGTTTTCAATTTTGAATATTGTTTCAAATCTTGGTCTTATTGAGAATTTTATTGTCTTGATAGTTTTCAATTTCATTAGATACCTCACCCTGTGGGACTAGTGTAGCAAAAGTGCAAGAAAATGGAGACTAGACAACTGTCAAGAAAAAGAAAAAAAGGGCGAGTGGATCAAGGACCATATTCCAAAACTCCTTGCTAGCATGGTAGAATTAAGGTTTCATGAGAGCCTTAAAGAGTATGCAACTTGTGTGACTCATCTTTTTTTGATCTCACGTTGATTTTTAGGTTTTTAGCTTTTTGAGATTATTTGGTTTGTTTCAAGATTAGTCGTTTTTGCTTATTGTCCATAAAAAAATTGTTACATATTTTTTCTTTTCAAAAATGAAATGGATGGCCTTGCCAATCTTCAAATCATCTATTTAAAAAATAATAATATTATTTACATAATAAAGATAGCTTAAATTTATATTTATATTCAATTATTTTTAATATTATTTAATTTAACTTTTAAAAAAATTAAAAAATTAAAAATTAGAACATTCCCAATTAAAAGAATGATACCTAACCATTAATATTGATTTAACAATACCTACCCATTTTCTTCCATATCACCTTTAATATCCAACCATTAATATTGATTTAATCCGACATCTTAAATTTAAAATATTATCAAAATAAAATAAAGCAAAAATTTTAGAAGTTGAATGTGTTTTAATTATTAAATAATTGTATTGTTAAAGTGTGATTTATTAATAAAATACATTGGTATAAATATATAATATTTTGTACTTAAGAAATATATAGTATATAATACTCACTATTTCAAAAATGATCAATCACATCATTACATATAAGATTCAAATATTGGAACTTTAAAATTTAAATTTTGATTATAAATTTAAAAATTGTATATAATAATATGCCGTGATAAAATTGAGTATATCTAAGACATTATGATTCTAAACTTCAAACTTTAATTATTAATAATTAAAATAATATATTAAAATAACTAAAAATAAATAAAATCTAATATAATACCCAAACAAATCTATGTAATCACAAAATTAAAGTACCCGCTTGAACCTTTCTCCCATGACTTATCCCTCATTGAAAAATGATGTATAAAACTTCCCAGATTTCAAAATATTCATTCCATACCCCTAATCTGCCTGAAACAAGATCCTTGTACATTTCCACATTGATTACTTCCACCAAAAAGTTTTTAAATGTCCTTTACTGGTGGCAGAAGTTAAAACACACTGAAACCAGATATTACACCTCATTAAAGTCTCTTCATGCAAGCACCCACTTT